>JANRMJ010000088.1:65367750-65401021 GCA_025584955.1 Alethe diademata
GGTTTCATCATCATCCCTTTCACCAGGTAAGGGAGTTACTCCCTCTCTTGTTAAAAGAAAGCAAGAGCAAAAAACAACAAAACATAAAAAACCCACCCCAAACAAACAAACAACAATGAAAAAAAAAATAAGGAATGGGCCTTACTTAAATATTTTAATTCAAATTTGGCACTGTAGGTAACACATAAGGACTTACTACAGAATTTCATACCTCAAAGCACACACAGTAGCTGCCATTTGTCATTCCTTTGTCATGAGTACTTTGTACATGCAATCTTGGGGAAATTCAGGAACTCACAGCTTCCCTGCCCCATGAATATCTGTGGTACAAATTCTCTGGGTTTCTGCAAACCTCTGCTCAGTTTATCCAAGTGTATTTTTAGGAATCTAGGAGAAGGGGAGGTTCTCAAGTTTCAAATGGCATCGCTGGTGTGCACAGAATATAGCAAATACAGAACTTGAAATCTCAAGCACAGGTGAGCCCTTACGGTGACAACAGTTTTTCTCAACTTTGTCGTGGCTTACATGAGGCTGAAAAGTTGGAATCTTGACCTGCTCTGGGAATTTAATTAAGAAGTTTAAGTTTGCAGGTCAACAATACCATGTTGAAGTACTCTGAGGGAAAAAAATTGATAATATCCCTACTCCAAGGACAGTTTTGCTTGTTTATAATGTTCTTTTTTTATTTTCTGTGAGCATTTCTGTTGCACGTGCAGCCAGTTCATAGAAGCAGCCTCATAATAGCCACTAAAAGAACCAAAATGAAACAGCATAACACACAGAGAGATATTTACTTGCCAAGTTCTATGTAAACCAGTGCTGTCATTTAAAAATCTTTGGATGCTCCCATTTCCTAAGATTCCTAAAAATACACCTTCTGAATAAATTGAGCAGAAGTTTGCAGAAATATTGAGAATTTGAACCAAGAATGCTGGAAACCAAGATGGGAAACCACCACATCCAGTCAAGGACCACGGTATACAAAATATAAAGAATAGCCTGTAGTCCTCCCAGGGACTGTAATAGCACCATCAATTTTTTATTCAAAATGCTGAATTTCCTCCAAGAAATTGTCAACAAAGTATGTTTTTTCCAAAAGATATGACCAGAGAAGAGGCGATGACCTCCCGATGCTCAGCACCCTGAGAAAGTCTAATCAACAGGTTTAAATCTCCTCAGTTTTTGAGAGAGTTTGAAAACTAACATTAGGTGAATTTTCAGAGCGCTGGGACGTTCTGTAAAGAAAGTTTCTCCTCCTGAGGCTATCCCTTTTTTTGAGGCACAATTAAAAATTAATTGAGCTGAAAGGCGAGAGAATTATGATTCTATAGGTAAGTGATCAGGCAACTGGCTGTTTCTGCTCCAGTGAACACTTCACACAAAATTATGTAAATATTCATTAGAATGTCAGGAACTCACGTCTCCCCTGCCACATGAATACCCTAATCACTAGGATCACAGAGTCTTTTGCCCAATGAATATTTAGCTGTTCTCTAAAGTCTAGCAGTTTCAGCAGGAGGCTCAAAAGCCTCTCTTCTCAAATACCTAAAACAGAGGGGTTGAAATATTGGAATTTGAACTTTAACCCTGACCAGCAAAGGATGGAATGAAAGTCAGATATCCCACAACCATTAATACATTGAATTAAAGAAAGAATGCAATGCTATTTCTGCCAATCCACTATGAGGTTTTGAGAATCTCCTGCATTGTGCAGACAGGTAGGGAAAATGTTTCTGGAGTAGAACACAGCATGGGATTACCAGGCTACATAGAAGTGCTCTGGTTACTGTAGCATTAGCTGCCTGGCAAAGTAACAATGAAGGAGATTATAATAGAAATATACCTAATAAATACTAACAAATTACCAAGACCAGATGATATTGCCTCTAGAGTTCTATAGGAACACGCAGATTAAATAAATAAACTATACATGTAACCTCTCACTTAAAACCTCTGGCATCTGAAGACAAAAACACAAGGGATGAAATAGCAGTTCTTAGAAAATTTACAGATGTGCTCAGGGACTAACAATCCTTTAAACCTAGGATCTCTACTGGTAAAATTAATAATAACACTAAAAAATTATAGAATTGACCCTTGAATATTTTTATCATTTTTTATTTGAGGAGAGTGATCATGGCTTCTGTTGAAGATGCTGTTTAAAGCGGTCAAGGAACATAAGAGATAAAGTGGCAGGAGCTATATAGTCTGCTTTAATTTCCTACAAAAATTTTAGCAAAGGCTTTTGCATAGGCTGACAGAGCACTGAGTATGGTGGGATAAGAGGGAAGACCCTGACATTCATTAATCTTCAGTTAAATGGCAGGAACTCAAGGATAACTGCAAAAGGTCATGTCTTGCAATGCAGGATGGTTATCACAGCAATTGTGCAGGAGCCTGTCCTGGAACTCATTCTGCTCAGTCTGTCAAAAAATGACCTACAGAAGAGGGATGGTCTGTGTGGTGAGAATATGATGTGAGTTATGATGATCCAACATTATATGAGGCACTTAGGAACAGGACAGGCTGTGAAGAATTTGAGGAGGACCTTAGAGGCCAGAGTATCTCGGCAATAAAATGTCAAATGAAGTTCAACACAGATAAATATAAAGTGATATAATGGGGAAAACCAATCTTACCTGACACAGACTGAGTTAGCCTTGGCTTCCAGCCAGACTCCTCTACTCTTTCCTCTCAGTGGGGTAGGGGGGAAAAATAGGATGAGAAACCTTGTGGGCTGAGACAAATATTGGGAGATTGTTTTCCAATTACCATCACGGGAAAAAACAGGGGAAACTAATGTAATTTATTGCCCATAAAAAGAATTATTTAATTGTGACATCGGTGGCAAGAAACTAAAATACAAATGTTGAGACAACACTTTCATTCCTCCCTTTCTGAGCTCAACTTCCCTTGCTCACTTGGCTCCTCTCTGGCACTGGACAGCCTGGGTGGTGTGAGGAGAGGAAGTTACAGCTGGTAATAATGCATTTCACTCTCACAGTTTTCCTGGGACTCTCCAAAGGCTGCAGCCTTTCACAAAAATCTATGAGCTTTTCACAGTTTCCTCCAGGAACACCCATCTGCTCCATCAAGGGGTTCTCCATGGTCTGCTGTGGGTATCAGCTCCAACTTTGTGGGCAGATTAGACAAAAGCTTGGAAGAAAAATCTGTTAGAAATCTGAATTTTGTTCTTAGGCAGTTTTCGTTATGTTTAAGTGCAGAATGGTGGGCGCATTTATTTGTATTTTAACACAGTACAGAAAACAAATTCATGAGTTCTTTCACAGAAAAAGCTGAGCAACTACAAATCTATTTTAACACTGAACTTTAAGAGGAAACCTGATTGATTTGCATATGTTGCACATCAAGTTTTAGGCACCAGGGTCTTTGATATAAGTGCAAATTAGATTGTCAGGTCTCTGTGCACTAGTTACCACCTTGTCTTATTCTATTTAATTTTTGGATGACAATTCAGCTTACTTCTTTGCAGAAGTTTTATGGTTTCTCTTGACATTTGGGGTTCTTTCTTTTGTTTTATGTTTTTTTTTTTATTTGGAATGCTAATAAATGAAGTTAGAAGATAGATGAGTATCATATTTTGAAAGAAATTTCATCACTGGGATGGATTTCCAGAGCGTCCTTAAATCACATGATTTTTCAGATTGTATCGGAGAAAGAGATACCAGGAAATGATGCAGCTGGAGAATTTGCCTGGAAAAAATCTCAGTGTTGGTTCTGTCTAATCTGGAAAGCATTGTAAAATGCATTTTGTGTTCAGAGATATTCTAGTTCACAGAGTTTAAGTCATAATGTAAAAATGGTGCATAAGTCTCTTCTAACATATGTGTTTTAGATTTTGTAAAAGGAGACAATAAATTCTGAAAAAAAGGCCCCAAAACCTAAACTCTGAACCAATCTAGACCAATACAGTAGACTAACAATGACACACGTATCTTGAGGAAGACAATGAACACCTGCAATATAAGGGATGGTTTATACCCAAACATTTTAGATATATTAATAATAAAATATGTGAGAGTTAGGTACATCATCAATATTACATTTTAATCATAGAGTGCTATACTTGTAGTCTGAAGGATTTCTAATGAAAAGGAAATAACAGCAATGGAGAAAACAAAGAACATTCTCAGGGCGGAGTTCTGTCACACAGGTCACCAGATACCTTTGCAAACCAAGATATTTTAGGATGTCTTCTCCTATCAGCAGCTTAGAAAATTAATTTACAGAAAAGAATTTGAAGTTCATGGTATTACCTTTGAGACACTGATAACGCTGTTGTTCTTTAAGTAGAAGGACTTATTTCAGAGCATCCAGAACTCTGACATAATCTGTATTCTGAAAGGAACAATGCTACTCACATTCAATAGAAAATACATGAAATAAAGATGCCATTCTGATGTATTTTTCAAGTAAGGAAAATATTTCATCCTCAAATCAGCAGTGGACAAAGGACAACATGTGACTTAAGTCACTACTGGTTAAATAGTTCTTTATCTGAAGACTGCTCATTTAGACATCTAAATAAGTTCAGAGTGCAAAAATGAAATATTTTAGATTTACTCTGGGTGGTTGCCAAGGCACAAAACTATCAAAAGGCAAAATTACCAGAGATCACTTGGCCACTAAAAGTTTTGGAGGTGCAAAAATAATCAGGAAGCATATGCAGGGCATGGAGCCAGAGTGTTAAACCTCACTAGGTATCATATTGTTGCATAAAAGAAGGCAATATATTCTGTGGAGCTTTGTTCTGCTGTCAAGGAGTTACAGGATACCAAAGATTATTACAAACTGCATTTTTTAACAAGATCTTGACCTATTAAGCTATATTCTTTATATAGTAATTTTATACATGAATTATACATACATTTTAATGCAGTTCCAGAACCCCTGTTTTGATTCTCCCTTTTTCTGAGATGGCAGAACACAATGCAAAATGGTTAAAGCATTTTGAAGCGCTGCAGCTTTGACATTTAACTGAGACTTCAACTTGTGCCAATGAATATGCATAAATCATATTGTTGAACAGAAAAATATAGCAACTGGGATTGGAAAGTGTGAAAGATGAGATCAATTTATTTTGAATTTTTGATGAAAGAGGCTTATATTTAAGGAGAGACTATAAATTCAACTCAAAGAAAAGGTATATATTATAATGGATGAAAAGACTGAGAAAATACTGGGATTTTAAGGAACTAGATGGAAGTGTGTCTTTCTTAGACTGGATTATAGGTCAGCATCTGAAGTTCTCTCTAATAAATTCTTTATGCTTCTGTGTTGTAAGGGACTCCACCTCCAAAAGGCTTCAAGCCCTGGGGAATTTTCTTTCCCGGTTCAGCAGAGACAAAAAGCAGCAGACTTTCTGCACCAGGAGCACCCTCACATCCCTACCCAAAACTGCCAGGCTGCAATTCCCTGCCCTTGTCCAGCCAGAAGGGGGACTGAGCAGCCATTCCCAACAAACACACACACTTAAACACTCACACAGAACTCTGCAGTAGCTGCTGAACTCCTGCTGCCAGCAGCCTTGTCCTTTGCTCACCTTGACCTTTGGTTTTCTCTGCCTTGGCCACCTCCAAAACAATAATAAAAAACCCCCAAACCCTTATGATGATGTGAAAATAACCAAAAATAGATGTGTGGTAGTCCTCTTTTACATAAAAATTGAGGATGGTGAAGCTGACCTTCACTCCTGCATAAGATGATGGCTATTTCATTTTATCAGAGCTTTTTCAATACCTGATGGAAATACAATCTGGGGAGAACCTGCATCAGTGCCTTCCATGCCAACCACCGCAGAGCTTCGTGAATGTGAGGTTGAGTCATTCATTTGGATGCATTGTTTTGGAAGCTGGAAGAGGAACAATAGCCCTTTGATGCAAAATTCTAGGATTTTGGGGGCCGACCCACTCAGCTGTGCTCACATATTCATTGACTTGGAGAATACAGCTTGCCCTTCCAAAAGCAATTTTGTATATTGATGATAGACCAAGAAGTACACAGATTTCCTGACATGAGTGATTTCTTTGTCTCTTTGTGTAACATACCCAATTGTCAAGGATATCACGATATTTTCAATGCACCCTACTGCTTTGAAAAGATAAAGTGAAATAAATAAATAAAATATTATGCTTTAAATTTGCTTTTCAAAAGAAAAAGAAGCAGAACACAGTGTCTCAAAGGACTAATCCCAACTGAAAGCTCTTCATGAGGAAAACATAAAAGCCTTTAGGTTGTTTGCATTCCCTTCTTATTTTTTTAAATTGTATTATTTTGTAAATAATTTATAAATAATAATTGAGAGCATTTTGTTGTTTTTAACCATGTTATCCCAAGAGTAATGTTGAGAGCTCTATAGATCAGAAATGTGATTAAGAACACAAAATAATAACAGGATTTTTCCTATTTTTTCTTTTTCTTTATCTGGGCTAAGAATAGTGGTAATTTATGCTATATTGTTATTAAAACACTCATTTTCCCCTTCCATTAGTTATGAAGACACATGGAGAGTTCACAAGACATAAATGACAGCTAAGCAATAATTCTGAATACACTTTTGGCATTGCCAGCTGTACAGGAAGGTCTGGCACAGCTGTTGCTCTGCCTCAGCTTTTTTGTTTGGTTGGTTTTTTTCCTAAAGAAACTCTTTTCAAAGGTCACCCTGCCAATAATAAACTCATTGTGAATTCACATGGGCAGTGGACAGGAGCCAGTCCATCTAATCCTCTTTTTTTTTTCAGGTATTTACTGAGACCAAAAGCACCTGGAGCTTCACCCACAGCTTCTCATGAGTCTTAGGAACATCTGGAAGTTTCTTGCCTATAAAGTTAGTGTGGACTAACTCAAGTCAGAGCATTGAATTAATCTTTACCTAACACTTAAGCCTCTCACAAGCTCTGGTTCAAACTCCAGTGAGTGTCTACAGAATGTACATTTAAAAAATCTGTTATGGCATTTCCTGGTCTTCATCCAAAAGTAAGCAATTAATAAATTATAAGAAAAGAACATCCCGGAAAATGAGGTGTTTCCTTGAGTGTTTTGTTGGGGATATTTATTAAAAATAAACAAATTACAACGACATACACTGATATGGTCAAAATACACACTAATATGCATAATTTGATCTTGTGTCTCAGACTACTGATTTCCATTGACATTCCATTCCAGACCCCTTTTTCCATGTCCAAAGTTACCTGGATGGTTCTTTGGCATGATGACTGATACCTATTTCATGGCAGCTATGTGCTCCAGAAAGCAATTAACTCTTGTATTTAACTCCTCTTTCTCTTTAATTCCTCTTGAATTACTCCAATGGAAATAAATGTAATAAAGTCCTTACAGCAAATTAGTTTTGTTACTTTCACCACACATTTGTAATTTATATTATATCTTTTTATAATATCATGGTGACCAGAAATAGAGTAATATCTCATGCCTGTTTCCTTCAGAAAATCATTATCCTCTAATAAACGACTCAGAATACTTCCAAATCTTAAACTATCTTGTCTTATCTCAGTGGTACAAACATTTTTAAAGATATGTCCATTGACAGTTTTGTTTCCCTTGAGATATTTTCTCCTCAGTAATCTATATTTTCCTATTATTTTAATCACTTCATAAAAACAACTCTGTGGTCAATATTGAAGGATAGCAGGGGGTAAAGTCAACTTTATATGATATAAACAGAAACTTTCAAACTGCAGTGACTGTTGGAGCTCCTTTCTTTGTTCCTTGATAAACGAGCCTTGGAAAAGCCCCTGCTATCCGTGTGTTAATGGCACAGTCTCTGTTCCAAGCTCAACTGAAGGGATGCTCACAGGACCCCTCCACTCCTCTGTGGGTTTTCAGAGGATAGAGTGGGACTAGAGAAGCTCCTGACCTCACCACAGCTCAGGAGTTTGCTCATTTGCCTCCTGTGGAGGCAAACCACCACCAAACCACCCAGAGTTTGTTCCAGGGCTGGAGCGTGTCCTTCATGTGCCTGGTGCAATCTCCAAAGTGACAGACACGATTTTGATGCAAAAGTTTTTTAATAGAATACAAGTCAGCTGCAGTAATTATTCCCATGACATCATGATATACAGCACTGGCTATTTATTTTGGGAAAGCTGTTTGTCTGTTTTCTCAGGACTGCTGGATACAGTCTGTTCTTTTTGTCTATCTGCTTTCCTGGGCTGTTTTATTCACCTCACTTTCCTCAGTGAACCCCATTAAATTCTCTATATCAAATGCAGGCATATTTATATTCCAATCCCTTTCAGTAAGCATGCATGATTTTTATTTCACTTCTGTTTTATTGGTGTGATAAGCTGTGCAGAAGAATATCTTCAACTCTGAGGAGGTAAAATCAGTGTGCACTGTGATATCTTCCAAATAATGCCATCTTCCAGAAATCAGTTTCCATTTTAGAGAAACAATATCGAAACTGCCTGACCTGAGTTCAAAATGGTTGGCTTTTTTTTTATGTAACACTTGATCAGACTTCGAGGTTTTAAAATAAGCAATGCAATAAAGTCATCTCAAATGCAACATTATGTTGAGCAATTCTTCCTCTGAGGAAATCTTTTTCAGCCAAGATTTTTACTCTCTTTCTGTCTCTTTACTCTGTTTTCCACATGTGGGAACAACTTTCCCTTGGGCTACATCTACACCAGCAAATTAAATGTAGCCAGAGATATCTTCAAGCAAGGAGGCCAAGGGGTGCAGGACATTTCTCATCTTCCCTCACAAACTGTTCCAGGCTGTGGAGCAGGGTCTGTGTGCAAACTGCCTGCTGGAGAGGCTCCTGGGCCCCAGCTGCCAAACCATGCCCAGGAATTGTCCAGGGAAAGAGCTTGTGGGAACGGGCCACAATCCTGCCAGGAAACATTACTGGAGTAAATGATGATGCTCCAGTGCCAGGGAATCTTCCCAAGCACGCTCCACTTCACTGGGATGGATGCAGACCATGTCATTTTTCCCTGAGAGGGACACTTTGCTGACCAGCTGTGCCAAACCAGCTCTCATTCGATTGTCATTCTGTAAGTTCTTTTCAAGTGGCCAAGATCATATCCAAAGGGGTATGAGAGTCACTTATCCCAAAGTGAGTGTCAGCCTGTGTGAGAAGTGGTGCTTCTGGTGCCATCTGGTAATGCTGAAGAGGTAAGAGAGAGGGAGAAGAGCCACCATGCAAACATCTTTACATAAAAACTTCTCTGGGAGGCCTCAAAAATTCCTGAATTCCCAAAAGCTTGCAAAAAAAAAATACTTTTCTGATAATTTTTAGCCCTTGATCACCATGGTTACAAAAAAATCCCCTACCCTTCTAAAGAAATTTACCTCCTCAAAAAGTGCTGCACAGCAAATATGAAGGTAATAGCGGAGATGTCTGGGTTTTTCTCCATGTTGATTTAAGCAGACAGCATTTACCTCAATTATTCTTCACCAATAATCAAAGGAAAAGTCCTGTGGATGTCCCCCATGCTATATAAGGGACAGATACACTCATATCTCTCTGTCCAAGAAGTCAATTTTTCCAGAGTTAAAGTATTTTTATTTCCTGCTGACAAACTCATTTGCCTTAAGTCTTGTCAGAATGGCTTACTCCCTTCACTAGCACTGTCTTCTGCCTTTTCCTTATTATTTTCAACCTTGTAAAGGCTCTTCTTCTTTCTGCATAATTTTCTAAGCGTTTATCAGTCTGGTATTTAGTATATTCCCATTATGCAAGGAGGAAAAAATTATTTTTGCATTTGAAGCAGACAGTGATGAAGCTTGTGTTCATTTTCAGTTCCACTGGGAAATAATATTTTTCTTCTGGTTGGTCCAGTGGGACTTGTCTGTGCCCTGGATATGTTCATTTTCCTCTCTGTGAGCCAGCAAGTACCCACAGCAAAAGTGTGCTCAGAGGAACTTTTCTGCTGTGGTGACTTGGGAGTCTCTGCCGTGACAAAGGACACAAATTCCTCCTGGTGCTGTAGCAGAGGCTGCATTTCATTGATGGTGGAACTTTGCACACTTGTACCCCAGACAGCAGCAGGTTGCTGACATATTCATATTATTCACATTAATCCTAATTGTTCTTCCTCTGCTTTTGTCAGGCCCAAGGGACACGCTCTATCTTGAATTCATCTTCAGAGCTTCTGTTCACTTAATGAAGACAAGTTCCTGCTCAGTAGGCAAAAGATGCTTTAATTTTGTTCTCTCTTATGTCCTAAATGAAAAACCTTCAATTTCTTGTGGTTTCATAATTATTTTTAACCTCTTGGACTCCTGAAGGCAACTTCCATTTATTGAAGGAGGAGTAAGTAATAACTAAGGACACAGTAGCTCAAATAAGCTGTAGCAATGAAAACAATTGAGTGTTAGAAACAAAAATGTTATAGTTTTTTAAATGCAATTTTATAGGTTTTTATCATTAAGGTTGGATTAATTTCATTTAGCTTTAAATGCATGTAATATAGATGACATGCATTGTTTTCACAAATTTCCATCTCTCTCTCCATGGATAATAGAAGGATCATGTGTGATTGCCATAACTAGGTGCTAAACTTTTAAATTGACAAAATTATATAAATCCCAGCTAACTTGTTGGTCCTTTCCGCTCGAAAATATATGTCTTTGAAGATCAAGTCCTAACTATATTTATTAAGATTTTTTCTCTTTTTTCTCTAGCCCATTTGTTAACAAAGAAAGTGAAGGATCAAGTAGTGGAACATTGGAATGAGTTCACCCAAGACTGAGGAAGATCATGAAAATATAAAACCTGAGGCTCTTGTTTGCTTATTCAGAGCCTTGTTTGTAAAAACTCAAAATTCTAATGGATAAGGGTGTGACCCAGCCCTAACTTCAGATATGACAGGTAATTGTCTAGAGGTCATTTTAAGTCAAGGAAAATGGATCCAGAGACCAATTTGTTCCCTCCATTTTAGACAACTCTCTCAGGCCAGACTAAATCCCTGTATGGAGTTATGTATTTCCATTACTGATGGCAGAAGAAACTTGGATAACTCATATCAGCTGGTAGCTCCCTTTTAGATGTCTACAAGTTGTGGTGGCAAAATGTGGCCCAAAAGACCATATTATAACACCATCCCAAGTGACACCCTCCAAAAAGAAGTGCTCACTCAGCAAGGAATTCCTTCTCACAAAAGCTCTCAAGTTTCTGTTCCCTTTTGAGACAACCTCAAGCAAAACACCAAGAACTCCCCATGTTCTCACACATAGGGGACTGTTATTTTCCAGTGGAAAATGAAAGCATTTTTAATCAGAGGGAATAGGTGTGTAAGAGGTGGAGAATAAATGGATAAGCACTCCATGCCATGCAGGAAATTCAGTTTGATTTCTCTGCTCAGCCTGGGTCAGAGTGACATGTTCCACCCCCATTTGCTCTGTACCACAAGAAAAACATTTCATTTTGTGAATTTTTTTTTGACTGAGCTGAAAACTAGTTCTAGGAAGCTGCCTTTGCAGAAAAGAGGTCAAAGACAGGCATTAAAAAAGGGAGGACCTTCTTCATATTTGCAAGTAGGATTTCGGAAGTGTAACTGTGGCAATGTACTGATTGCAGTGTTGCTCCTGCGAGATCCATTCTGTGAAGCAAAACACACCACAAATTGGAGAGTTTTACTGCCAGCCACAAAACTCTTGCTAGAATTAGTTTTCCATTTCAAAAGAAATTCTGGAAAGCCAACATTTGGAAGAATACCCAACCAATCACTCTCCTTCCCACATGCACTCAATTTTTAAAAGATATCTTCTGTATCGTTTTAAAATACATTTCTTTTAACAATACAAATCCAGCAGATTTCACTACAACTCAGGGGTTTTTAGGGCGTGGAAATGTCCAGCACTGCACATTAGGATTGCATAAGCACCAACAGACTCCCCCTGTTAAGTGAAATGCTATGAAATTATTCCATCTAATCAAGTTGATCATGGAAGTGGCAAGGGACCAGCCAAAATGCATCTCTCTAGTTTCAGGGAGAGTACAAGACTAGAATAGTAAGCAGTCCCTGCCTTAAATCACAACTGAACCCACAATTGCATCATGATTGCACAGAAGGGAAAAAATAAATTGTTCTGTCAGAACCAGCATATGCAATTACTTTATTTGCCCAAGCTAATTGTTGGTAGAAATCAGGCATGTAGCTTATCATCTGTCACTCAAATGGGATCCACGTGCATGAAAATATATTAAAGTTGCTATAAAGATGAATTCTTAACAATTTTACTTATTTTCAATAAACTGTTAGCAAAAGTGATTTTCATACATATATTAAAAAGAGAAGCTGGCAGAGGAGACAGGACAACTAATGAGTCCTGGACTAGACATATAGTGGAATATCCTTGAAATTATATTTACAGCAATGCTTTTTTATCAGTTTATCCTATTTCTTCTGGTTTTCTTCAAATTATTGATTTAATCCCTATATTAAGTCACTCTGTTCTTCAACAGAGCCTTCAGCTGCTCTATCAGTTTGGAGTGGACATAATAAAACCACATTTATCAGCTGCATTTCCACAAACTGTGTTTTTTACTGGGAAGTTAAGGCATCCCCCTTATTTCATATTAGGCACTTGGGAGATAGGTTTGTGATGTAATTTTTGGATACATCCTCTGACAACAAAGCAAAAATCCTTTATATTAGTAGCACCCGTGGAAGTACTAGACTGGGTTTTCACACCATATTGGTCTGTGCAGTCCTTGGATTTTGACATCAAACAAACAAACAAACAAACAAACAACAAAAAAAAAATAGACCCACAACTCCCATACCTGATTTACATTCTTTGAGCTGCCTAGTTAGAAATATGGCATTACCAACTCTGCAATCCTCCATAATCTTTAAATACTCATCTTATGTATGTGGGTGTTTATATCTACACATATGTACACATATATATATTCACATAAATATATAATGCTACAGGACAAGGTTGTCCTTGCATATACCTGCAGTAAAACTCTGTTTAGTGCACTGACATTTAGCTGAAATGATAGACATGAAACATTTTATTTATTCCACAGTTCTCCCTCCCAAGCCATCTCACTCAGAGATGTCACCATTTTGTACCTCTGAGATTTGTCTCAGAATCCAAATCTTTCTGAATGGAATATAAATACATAAATAAAATCATTGTCTCCAAGGAGACTGTGATTGGAAATTGGGAATCCACACAAGCAATCTCTAGACACTGGCATTGTGGAATTAATACAGTAGATGCTTTGTGAGGGGAAAAAACGGAAAATAAACAAACCATTTTAGGAACAATGCTCTTGTTTCAAAGAAATCTTTAAGTATTTTAAACATTATTTAGTCTTCTAGCAAAATAACTCCCAATGTTTCACCCTTTTTATGAAATGGATGTTTATTGATCGAATAAACTCACATCATTGCCAGTGGTCTGGTACCTGCACCAAGAGACTTTGTTGAGAATTTTGGAAACTCTTAACTTCATCCAGCATTCTTAATTTTCTTGCAATGATTTCAGAAGGATTCTGCAGTTAGGTAG
Source organism: Alethe diademata (assembly GCA_025584955.1). Taxonomy (NCBI): domain Eukaryota; kingdom Metazoa; phylum Chordata; class Aves; order Passeriformes; family Muscicapidae; genus Alethe; species Alethe diademata. The sequence goes on from JANRMJ010000088.1 coordinate 65,381,266, forward strand.
GGATTGTATGGAAATACTTAGCACACTCCAGCTTTCACACGGGGATACTCATGGCGTGATTTATGCAAAAAAAAGCATAAAACATGGACCACAGACCACGGGCAACCATTGCATTTTCAGGAGAACTGTGTTCAGCATTCTATCAGAGCAGGATGACAGGAAACAAACAGGAATTCTGGACTTTATTGCGAAATCTGTCCTTTGCAAACAGCAAACATTTCTGTTTGCTTTGTCTGACTCATCTTCTATATCAGGTATTAACTGCAGGTTGTGTTTTGAACAGAAAAAATGTGATTAAACTTCTGGGTATCCTGTGTTTAAAATCCTACTCTAAAAATCCTTATCTGGCTCAAATGGTGATCTTAAATATAAAATCTGAATGTTCAAAGCCTGTTACCAAGCACATACCTATTACAGTGTTTTATCTGTGTAGGATACTTACAGTAGGACTAAACACATAGTTGAAGTTATTTTTTGTTCCCATGTGTTTTTTGCAAACCCAAAATACATGATGTTTACTCAGGGGAAATAACTTCCAGAAGAAAGGCATAAAATTTTGAAAATCAAACCAGTAAAAATAGTGACATAAATCTCAAACCAGTAAAAATAGTGACATAAATCTCACAGAATCACAGAATGGTGGGGATTGAAAGGGACCTCTACAAATCATCTAGACTGAAGCATGTTCAGCTAGCTCAGCTTGTAAATGATTAGGTACAGGAGGTTTTGAATATCTCCAAAGAAGGAGACTCCATATATTTCAGTCAGATCATTTTTTTCCTTGATTTTCAATAACATCTGTAAAGTAAAATAATTTATGCATGCACAGACTAATTTCTTAGCAGCTTGTGTACAAGTATCTTGCTTTCTAGGCTCCTGTGAGATTGTGATCATAGGGTTATAGAGAGGATGCAGTGAAGTTTTGGATGCCCCATCCCTGGAAGTGTTCAAGTCCAGGTTGGACAGGACCTGGTCTAGTGGGTGGCAACCCTGCCCATGGCAGAAGGTTGGAATTAGGTGGTTTTTAAGGTCCCTTACAACACAAGACTTTCCATGATTCTTTGATCCATGTAAGGAGTTTACTGTCCTTAGCAACCAATCATTTACTCAGCATAATGTGACTTACTGCCTCACACCCCTCAGATCTGTTAGCAGCACGATTTCTGTGTCCATAATTTAGTCCAAACCATTTTTACAGCAGGTTTTTGGTTTTTTTTTTCCCTCTGAGATGATGTCTTGTATCTACCCAGAAAAACCTGAGGATGGGAGGATGGCTTCAGTGCCATCTGTGGCCCAGAAATGTGAAATGTCCTGTTTGGAGATGGTTGCAACCAACATCACACACTGACAGAGGCTCTGAGTTTGCAGAATCAAGGCAGCCAATTCTATTCACTCATCTTGGACAAAAATCTGTTCTCAAGCAGTGCCTTTCATATGCAACTGTCCATTATATATAGACTTCAACTTTTTTTTTTTCACTCTTTTTCTGGGATTTTGGGTCTTTCCCAAGTTTTATTCATCCTTCTGATGATGTGCCTGGTGCACTCCAAATATTGACCCTTAAGCACAAATTCATCACTCTAAAAGAAATATGACATTTTCTCTCTCAAGATCGGAGTTAAAAATATTAATAAACTGTGAGTCAATGTGAGCATTTATGGATTACTTCTGAATACTTAAAAATTATTCTAATTTCTAAAAAAGAAGAAAAGAAAAAGCAACATTTTGAGGAATCAGCTGTCCCCAATCACTGCAATTTACATTATACTATAGAATATTTCATTAGCTAGCCTTATTCACTACTTGATGCATTTTCCATTCTCATTCCTACCATAATCAGAAATCTTTCTGTCCCTCTCTACCCTTCTTCTTATCCATCTAAGCACATGGGCAGCTTAATATTGATTTTTTATTATTCCCCAGAGTTTTAAAATGATTCTATATATTCCTCAGCAGCCATCTCCACAGAGGAACATGGCAGCTGTTCAAAGCTCAGAGTAACTGGCTGCATGACATTTGAGGGGAGAAGCAGCTATACTTGAAATTACCCTGTAGATTTGCATTCAGTGGATGAAGCTTTTCCAACTGGAAACCAGCCAGAACAACACAGCTAATCATCTCCCTTCTGCAAAACACTCCACGTGTCCTTTGGTAAGCAGAAGTGATTAGAAACACAATTTTGCCTGTCAGGCAGGAAGCATTGCTCGGTGCCACCAGGGCCAGCAGTCCTGCACAGGGCACTCTGCTGAATAATGAACTGGGAACAGAGTTTGCTCACACGTTTCCTTCCTCTGTGGAATGCAAAGCTACACCAGCCAGGCTTTTGCTTGAGATCTGGTGGATTCATAGCCCCAAGTAGGGCTCTGGTGGTGTAGAAATACTGTGAGATGAGGAAAAAAGAGAAAGAAATACCTGTTAATCTCCTTTTTATCATGCAGTGGTATGACTGAGGCCAAGTACAAGCGGACAGAGGATTTAGACACTTACAAGCAAGCTAATCCTAAACCTTAAAGTTCAGAAGAATTCATGCATAAATTATAGGTGCATTTTTATCATGTCTGATGCTTTACAGAAAGGCTTTGGTTTTCCTCTGATGCAAATAAATTAACAAATAAAGAAATCTTGAACTTATTTTGTTTTTCTTAGCCACTTCACTGTGTTAACTAACAATTTTATCACAGATCTTAAGACATCTGATCTGTTTCCTAAAGCCTCAGCTCCCGAGCCTGAGGATGGCAATCTCAGCCTTAAGAAGAAGTTTCTCCCCTTCTTGCTCATCCCATTCTTTTAGGTCTAATTTTCATAATCTTATTTTTATAGTATATTTTTTGAGATTGTAAACAAAACTTAAATCTCTTCCCTCGCCACTCTGCTCTTGTGGGTTCTGGGTAAGTGAGAAGCAAACAGCAGGGCTAGTTTGAATCACAAAAGGTGACAGATGAGTATCACACTCATCTCATGCATATCGTGCCCAATGATAACTGATTCTGACAAAAAATTACATAATTGTTGTTCTTGTGCTTTTTAAATCATTATACTAACATATTATCTTTGTGTTATTCACCAGACAGGGCACATGGATTGCAAACTGGATTCTCCTCAGGTGCTGCATAGGCACATGCAGTGCTTTTGGTAGATTCAAGTCCTGTGATAACTCTGGAAGAAATCTTAGTTAATGACTTATTTAGATGATTTTTTTTTTTCGTATAAGAGAGAGATTACCAATCACAGCTGTGATCATTTTCTGACACTTAGATTTGATATCTAGATCAGAGACAATCTTCCAAAAAATAGTTGAGAGAGGGACATTACACTGAACCAAAAATCCTAAAAGTTGTTCCATAGCATATAAAATATTTATAACATGCCCAAAATTTGCATTCTGACACGTGAAACTGAACTCAACTGCCCAAATGTTTCCTAACACCTTAAAATCACACCACACTAGAGACAGGTTCCAGGCTTTTGCTACACATTTCACTGCAAAACTGTCTATTGATCTTAGGAAGAAACTCTAAGGGCAGCCAGGTGAGACTATTTGGCTCTTTGAAATTAATGATATAAAGCCCGATTAAGTGGGTGAGGTTTATGTCCAGTGTTTATAAAGCAGGTAATTTACAGTGCTTCATTCTTGTCTGGGAAAACTTCTGGAAGTTCTTGCCACAGCAACAGAAGATTTTATTTCACTGGTCTGGGATGGCTGGGATTTGTCTTCATTGCTTCACTTTAGAAACAAGGCAAGATTCCTGTGTTGCTTTATAATGCAGGACACAGGCTTAGAAACATGAAAAAGGTTTCAAATGTTTACTAACTCCTTATTTTAGCAACTGTATAAAGGTCTCCTGAGCAGAGATAAACACAAGTTTCAGACTCTCTCTTCAGGTCTAAACACTCAATTAACTGAGGAGTTACTAATCAGTCTATCAGAAACAAGGCTTTCACCAGCTGAGCAGCGAGTCTAAGCACTGACAGGAGCTTACAGGTATTTATCACTTGTGTGGAGTGAAGCAAGAGAAAGAAAAATATAGTCTGACTGTATGAAATAATAGGTTTCCTATGCTCCTGTTAAAAATCCCACTGTGTGATGCACACACACAAACACAGTGTTACAGAACCATGACCTTGGGCATATTCCCATTGACATTTTTTCTTTTACACTGTGCTTGAAATTCCTGTTCATTTTAATAAAACCAAGCACTCAAAGTGATCATATTTTTCTTCCAGCCACAGAGTCATTGAATCAGAATTTTATTGAGTTGGAAGGGACTTTAAAGATCTTCCAGTTCCAAGCCCTGCCATGGGCAGGGACAACTTCCACTAGACCAGGCTTTTCAGAACCCTGTCCAGACCAGCCTCGAACAATTTCAGGGACTTCCAGTTTTTCTGATCACTGTTAAATCAGTTCTGTTGCTCAAACTGGTAACCAAAAACCTCCTCTCACCCAGCTCCCACACTGAGTTACTATCAAATGTTCTTTCCCTCCCAGCAGCGTGTGGATCTAAGGCATGGTCTTGACTTTGATTGCTAAAAGTGGTCTCCTCCTCCAATCGATTTCCAAGGGGTTTTTACACTCACATTTCATTTTCACTGTCTTACAGGCCACCTTTTCTCTTTTGATCCAAAACTCAACCACTGAAATTCACACTATTGATTGTGTTCATTTTCCATTCCCTACAATTTTATTTTGCTATGACTTTATAGAGATCTTTTTTAGTCAACCTTTTCCCCCTGCTTTTAACAAATACATTTGAAGAAGTGAAGGTGGATTTTTTAAAACATTTTTTTTCTTTCTAATGAATTTTTGGTATTTAAGAAACTTTTCCTTTACACAATGCCTCAGCTGTCACTAAACAAATTCAAAATAAAACTCAGTGCTTTGCATAATATCAATCATTTTTAAAGATGATAAAACAGTGGAAAGGAGTACATGGAAATTTTTCTGCCTTGTTTTTCCATTTCAGATTTTCTGTTGTATTCTCACTAAAGCTCTGAATTGACTTATATTTCAAAGGACTCACTATTTACATCCCACTGAAAGACTCCACTGAAAGAATAAGTATTTCTCTTACTCCACAGGAGAATTTAACAAAATTAAAGTGATTGAACTGAATTTGAATAATCAAAATAAATTTGTAAATGTATGAAATCAAGAAAAGTTACTCCGCACGAAAAGGGCGCTGAAAATCTTGGGATTGTTTTCTTTAGAGTATCTGCACTTTTACTAACATTTCTGGACTTATTTTGGGAGGGAGACAGCTAGTTATTTTTAGGAGGTCAGAAATCTACTTATAATTACTACCAGTAATGCAATGCTTTTAAGCATATAAATAAACCAAATAATGCCTTACCAGACAGACATATTTAAAATATAGCAGACCAAATGCTGTCTTTTTAATTAAGAGAAAGGGGAAATGTGATATCAGAAAGCTGCATCTTAGCCACTAAATCTAAAGCTTGCATGTTTAAAAGCTTTAATTTTTTTTCTGATGCTAAAGAGTCATAGAATCATTAATGTTGGAAAACACCTCCAAGATCATTGGATCCAACCATTAACCAGCACTATCAAGCCCATGTCCCCAAGAGCCTCAGCTACACACATTTTAACACAATGTCTAAGGAATGTCTAAGTTCATGCATCCAACTTTGCAATGCTCACCTCTGCTTTATTAATGTTTCCAAACAGGTCCCTGCTAAAGGTTTCCATGGGATTGGCAATTTCTTGGAACGTGACCTTGCAGTTAAAGTTTGACTGAGTTCCTGAAAGCATTGACTTTCCATCAAACTGTTGATGTAGGTGGGATCATCATCAGTGATACATGTGCAACCTTTAACTGATTCAAAGGGAAGTTGTGTCTTAAGCCCTAAGCACCTTGCTTGGATTCTTGACTTCATGGTGGAACAAAACTACAGAATAAAAAGGTAGCCTAAATTAGAAAACGAAATGAGTGTTTCTTCAGGAGTCTACTTCTTGGCATGGAGCAGGAAGTGGAGACACATGGGTATTTCCAAGTCGTCTCTAAGAAACGACCTCTATTTCAACCTTGTTTAGTTTTGGTTCTTTTTGTCATTTGATGGGAATATTTTGTAAATTCTCATCCACCCTCACAGATGAGAGAGAAACAAGAAAAATAGAGGTATTAAAATCTTTTCTTCAATGCCTTCAAAATAAAAGACTCACATTTCGGTGACTGAAAATAATATTTTAGCAATTACTTTAAATATTTATAAGAAATAAATGCAAAATACATAAGTAGGAGGTTACTATTTCACTGTGGAAAAATGAGCTTTGTTTCTTGACAATAAAAGGAGTCTTTATCTAACAAATATTTAAACATGTTAATATATGACATATTCAAGAATTACATGTTTCTCCTTATAATAAACAGAATACACTATGGCTTTTCTAATTTATTATTATTATTTTTCCTGACAAATTATTAATTCACAAAAATACTGTACATATTGACCCTATAATTAGAAGGGGAGATTTAATCTGTGACACGTGGCAGACAGATGAGTCATGGGTCAAGCACAGATATTTTCAAGAGTTTTGAGTGCTGACATTTACATCACAGACATATCCTGCTGAGGCTGTCATCCTAGGCCAACGATTTAGTTAATTAACAGAAATAGGTAATTTAGGACATTATGTTGTTTTACCAAGAATTGACTCCATCTTTCAGATAAAATTAGTGGCACTGGAATAGTAGTTGCCAGGGACATTTCATGAAATGAAACTTGTCCTGACCTTCTGTTGAAACTTTGGTATTCCACAGAGCAAAGTGCTTTGGGTAGAACAGCTGAGTAAGTCCTATCAAGGGAGAAAACAGTAGAAAATAATGCCCCACAAAAATTTATTTATGGAGAAAAGGAAGATAAGAAAGCCACCAGATGTTTGGGCTCCACATAGATGTGTATTTCTACTTATAAACAAAGAAAAGCCTAATATTGGTAGATAGCAGGCCTTTAATTTTCTTTGTATTTTTCTCTCTTGCCTTTCCTGGCTCACTGGTGCACGAGGACCAATTCCTTTCCCTGTAGCCAGTAACAAAATTCTGTCAAACCCTTCCCCTTTCCTGCCTGCTGCTCCTTTGGTGTGTCTGTGAATAACACACAGTCAATTGTGCACAGGACTGTGTGAGAAATGCTCCACTTTTCTAACCAGAAAAAACTGGCACACATTCTGTTAGATGTAAAATGTAAAAAGAACACCTGATTCTTATGGATACGAAATAACTTTTCTGTAGCCTTAAGGATCCTGATTAATTCTCTGTGATGTGTATAAAATTCACATGTGTCCTTGAGGTGATATGAAAGTAGCCTGACCCTGACATTATATGCTGTATAACTCGAGAAACAGAAGGTGACAATATTAATAATAACAAGGCTCCTAAAACCATGCTGGAGAGCTGCAATTAAGGATGTGCAAGAAAAACAGCATTGCGAGTTTCAAACTACTAGAAGCTTTACTTTATGGCATACATTATTATTTTTTACATCATTTTCCTGTGGGAATAAAAAATATTCCTCAAAACTGGGCAGAACAGTGATAACTAATTTTGCAGAATGCTGTGATCCAGATTGTGTTGCTCCTTGCAGGATAAAGTCACTTCTCTTTTGTTCTCAAATCTGTCTTTACACTGCCAGTGTTTTCCTTCTGCCCCCTCTATAAAAAGAAGGAGACACAGTGAGTATCCCATGTTAAAGAGCAGGAGAACTTTACAGGTTTGTGATGTAGCTGATTCTCATAAAAGAAGAAAAGGTTTTTGCATTATTCAGCATCTCTAAATCTGGCTAATGCTTATTAAGGAGTAGGACCATCCATTGGCATGGTCATGGATGCACTGGAGTGAGATTCCCAAGTGCCACACATGTATGCCTCAAATACCACAGATTGCATTTTTCCCTGTGTACTCAGTACAGAATTATGTGTTAGCATCTGAAAATAAACTGTACCAAGGTAACCATGGTGACACTAACACAGATGCACTATGGATGGTGCATGCTACAACATGGAAATCTAAAAGATAAATGCTCTGAATTTTCTCTTGGCCTGAGGATCTTCAGGCAAGGAGACCTAAATCCAGGGAACTAAATTTGGAGAGATGCTACCTCATTCTCCTGAAGACCACTGGAGCAACAACTCTCACTCCCCCTTTCAGTCCTCCCTGAGGACATGTGATACAAGCAGATGTAATTTGACAGTCACGAGTTTCAATTATCACACATGGGCATCAACACAGTCTTTGCTTTAAGTAAAGCTCTATATTTAAGTGTCTCTGTTCACTGAGCTATGTTATTTGATTCAGAATAGAGTATGGGAAAAAGAAAGGCAGTATGAATAATCAGGGACTTTGTTGTTGAGAAATGCAGTGGCAAAACACAATATGGCTCAGTAGAAAGAAAAGATCATATGTATAAAGGTTACAGTGTGAAAGACATAAGAAATCCATGGTATTCCTGCAACAAATACATAATATTATAAAAGAACAGAGAGTGAATTTAGGAACTGGTTCTGGTTGAGCATATTTTGGTTGACCAGCACTTGTGTAGATAATGCCTTGCTAATAGCAAACCTGTCTATCCAACCCCATGTGGAGCTGCCATATGTCCAGAAGATCTGTACATGCCATGTTTTCTTCTCTAGATATGTAAGTGTTTTGGCTAGTTTTCTGGGATTTCCAGGCATCTGGCAGCTCATATGGGCAAGCAGGACCAGCTGAGCTGCCGACCTCAGAGGCTGTGAACATGTATACATCAATCCCAAAGCACATGTCTAGTAAAAACCTGATGGAAATATGACAGGTCTAGACTATGTGGGTCTCTTATTCTGTGAGCTGTCTCAGTTAAGAAAACAGGCAGCAGCTGAAGCAAAAGCAAAAATATGAAACACAACTCAGGAATATGCCACTGGTGGGGTTTGCCAATGTAAAGCACTGTGGAGAACAGAGGTGTGTGGAAAGAGTTAATGCACCTGAGCTGTGCAGGTCCCAGGCAGCCCAGGGAGCTGCCACAAGTAGAAGAATCAAAGACATGGAGTGCATTCAGCCAGAGAAATCAGAGCCTACTGCTGAGAAGATAACTGCTGCTCCACAGCCCTGTGCTCTCAGGGGTGGGATAACACGAGAGAGGAAGGATGGGCAAATGCTGCCTGTGCACCACATGCAGCTCGAGGGCACTTCAAGTACATCTTCCATGTTCCAGCTATGAATTGATCACTGCAGGATGCAACTGGCACAAGGGGAGACACTACCAAATAATGCAGATACCAGATGAAGCAAAACCACAGGAAGTACTGAGACTCACAGAGCTGAATGACACTGAGATTTCATAGCATATTCAGCTCATCCTGGTGGGGAATTCTGAAAAAGTTTTCTTGCCTCCCACCTCTGAACTGGTTTGTGTGATGCCCTTCCCTTTACCTCTCCAAGAGGTGTTATGTACCTTGTGACAGATTTTGGGTTGCAGCTGATGGAGCCAGGAATGTTGGACACTGCTATGGCAGAAGACACTTGCTGAACTCAAAATCAAATCAAATGCAAATCAAGTAGCAAGAAACCCTGCAAGTTGCTCTTAAATTACTTTAAGGCTTAAGGAGTTTAGCAGGAATAACACAACCTCCTTTTGAGGCAGTAATGTGGAACAATAAAAACAGTAGTGCTTAAGACTGTGTAACAGTCTGTATGCAAGAGAATTACCCAGATAATTCAAAACTGACACTGAAGTGTAAGCAGGCTGCAGACCAAAGGTAGAAGACAGGAAAATGTTTGCTTACAGCACAACACCATCAGTGACAGCACTTGTAAAGTTAAAGTGAGTTATGTCGTTACTGCTTTAGGAAAAAAAAGAAGGCATTAATCTGCACTCTATAAAGGAAAAACAATAAAGCTGTTAAAAGCACTGGTCTCCCAAGAAAATAAGCAGTTGAAAAAAAGGGAGGCAAAAAATTCATAAAAATAAAATGCCAAAATAATGAAACTTTTCAAACAGTACTCCATTATAAAAGTGTTTGTTACTCAGTCCATGCATCCTGAAATAGTAAGCAAAAAGGAGGAATAACACAGATTTGAAGCAATGAAGGGAGAGAGGAGACAGTGATTTAGGGGAATTGCAGGAAATTGAGGACTGACTCAATAAATTATATCAAATCTGATTATGAAAACACACGTGCTAAAGCCACAGATGAGGAATATTGTAGCTGGGATCCCAGAGGCTTTTCATAGAACCCACTGAGGAGAGAGACAAAAGAGCTGAATTTGAAAAGGCAGCTGCAATCTCTAGCAGCCAGCACCATCTCACCTGCACCACAGATGCTTTAAGATGTAAACTCCTGGTGGGACAGCTGTGACGTTCCCTAATGCTGCTGCTAAGTGGAGAACCAACGACAATGAGATGGTGTGAGGAGATGAAAACAAGCACGAGCAAAGATGGAAAATTATTTCAGCCCTGATTCTGGGCCTTTCCCCGGAGGTCTGCTGCCTTAGCTGCTCTGAAAAGAGCACGCCAGTTTAGGAAGCCACTAAAGCAGTAATAGAAATAATAATAACAGCAGTAACAGGCTGCTTTATGTACTCTCTCCGTGAGGACCTTCACTGCTGACAAACCAAGGCAACACGGGAATGAGATTTTGAAATATGCTGCCAAGGCTAGGAAGGAAAAAAAAACCAAGCTGAAGATACCAACAAAGTGAATGTAGAAGGAGTTTTGGGACGTTAGGGGAATCAAAGTAATAGAAAAAAAAATAATATTACAGGAATTGCACATTGTTTATGAGGGGGGTGAAGGGAAACCAATCACACAGTGATTTGGAAGCACTATTAGAGTGGAGACTGCAGGGCAACTAAGGCTGATAGAGCATTTCACTATGAAACATGACTTTAGTATTAAGTATCCCATCTAGCTGTGAGATAGTCCTCAACTAAGAGCAGTTTATTGGTAAAAATGAATCAACTCACAGCCATTCTCTTTTGTGAGGAATATGCCAATTTGGGTTGCAGGAGGTGACCCAGATGGGCTGTGACCAGCAGCAGAGAGGGATGGGCTGGGCTGGATTCAGGCTGAGCTGAAGGATGCTGTGGGTCAGAAATACTCACTTAATCACTGTTCTTTAGTGTAACACCCTGCATTGCAATTCCCCAGCCTGTGGGCAAAGCAGGGAGCAGACACTCCTCTTTCTGGACTCATTTCACCCCTTCTCTTTCACAGAACCTAAGGACAAGTCTCTTTCTCTTCCCCACCCCCCCCCTTTTTTTTTTTTTTGTTTTTTTTTTGTTTTCCTTTCTCTAGCTCACTTGTCTTTTTTAAAGCACCATTTGTAAAAATGTTATTTGGTTAGGATTTTTTTTTTCCACAAAATGTTTCAGTATTTTAGAGGGGGTAAAAAAATTACAACATCACTGCTGATATGGACTTGCAATTGCATGATGCTGCACATTTGAATTTTGGTTACAGATGTCACAGCTTTATTCTTTTGCATGCTTTATTATTTATTCCACTGATTATTTTTTTTCAGGAAGGGGCAGTGAATATTTTTAATATTCACTTTTAATTTTTTTGTCATTCAAAAGCAACTTAATGATTTTCCAAGAACTGAGTTTAGAGATACAACTATCAGTGCTGAAAGTACTGATTCCTCACTTGTACCAATGAAGTTTTAGCCATAAACATTCTCTGAGTCACCATGCCATGAGGTAACTGAAGTTGCATAGTACTGATGTAAAAGGTCTTATTTACTTAAAAATCAGTCCTTATCTGCATTGCTACCAGGAGTCTGCTTAGTCAGGCTCTAAATGTTACAGTATAGTCATAATCGAATGATGGACTAAATGTTAGTGTTAATCCAAGTCTGAGTCTTGTCAGGGATTACAGCTTGTAGAATACTGAATTGTTAAAATACTCTGTGGCTAATTTAGATGCTGAGTGGAAGTTTCATATGGAAAATATGGATGGAATCATATTTTAAAAATTGCTACTACTTTCTAACATCAGAGTATTTCAAATACTATTTTATGAAAAGTCTATTTTTTATTTGTCTGATCACTTCTCTATGACTGCACAACATGAACTGATTTCATTTCAGATTTTGCTTACATTACATTCTTTAAATTTTGCACTTTTTCGTTTTAACATATTTAACCCTAAATCAGAAAGTGGATCTGACTTTCAGTGGGAATTTCAAAAACATAACTCTTCTTATGCAGGACCTGAGAAGAAAACCATGAATAAGCTCATTAATAACACTGATCAATCAGGTGGAACACACACTCCATGGATCCACTGACTTTTCTAACAGCTGCAACAAAGTCATCAAAATAGCTAAAATTTATTTAGGAAAATAAATACTTTGGAGACATTGGTATGTATTTTCATGTGTGGGTCCTTGTTTTTGTAGATGTAGACAGATACAAATACAGATAAAAGCTTTTCCATGTACTTAAGAGCCAAGCTCCCAGCCTAACCAACACCCTGTGGTTGCAAGCACACAGGAATGAACTATTTTGTTGTAGTTGGACAGGCAGCACATCCCACTAATGAACAAACTACATGCTGCTGAGATTCTGTCCCCCTGTGGTTTGTGAAACTTTCAAACATTTCTTCTTTGATCTCTTGTTCCTTTCCAACACCACCTCTGCCATACAGTTTTAGTTTCCTTTTTCACTATTTTTTCCTTTTTAATGTTCATACTTTCCTGTTTTCCCCTGTGTGTTCTCCAGGTCCTTGTTATCTTTATTTCCTTATCAGTTTTTTTTTGTTTGGTTGGTTTTTTTTTAAATACACCATGAGCAGTCATTTTGCATGCAGACTTCCCAGTGAAAATGCACTAATTAGGAGTGAAAATATAGCACAAAGAGTTTGACAAAAATGGAGATGGATAAATACCTTTCTTGACACACATTCTCAGTTTACTTTCACCGAACCAAAGGTTGGATTCAGACTGTTTCCAAGAAAAGCTTTCCATATCTCTGAGTTTCCTCATTTGGCCTCATCAGGTCGCTTTTACAGAGCTCTAAAAGTAGAAATAAAGGGAAACTCTTTCAGGATATTTATATAGCCTTCTGAACAGGACAGGGTTTTCCAGAGCTGCTTCCTGAAGAGGCCCATCATCATGTCCTGTGCCATTCTCCTGGAGTCTGAGGCACTGATAGGGAAATGGCAGAACAGCTCTGTTGGTCAGGGAAGCCTCTCTGAGAGCTTGCCTGCTCCAAACTTTCCATGTGGCTCATCTGCCCCTGAGCAGGTATCCAGTTTTATTTAACTGTTTAATTATTTGATTTTTAGTTAATTTTCTGAGGCTCTTCATTAAGTCAAAGAACATAAAGACCAGTGCACAGAAGTCAACTCAGACCTTCAGTAGCTGATTCAACTTCAGTAGTGTCACTTGTCCCTTCCCTGATGAGAGAAGGGTAAGGGAAAAATACTTTTGAATAAGTTTAGGTGAAATGAGTCTGGATCTTTCTGTTCCTGTTGTTTGTTTTCCCCATGGAGTTTCCTGATACTCTCTTCAACCTCAGAGTTCAGCTTTTCACATCTTTCTAGTATTTACAAAGAAACCCAGAAAACTTTAAGTTGCATTGTAAGTAATCCGATTAACAATGGAAACAGAAAATATTCAGAACAGAGATTTCATTTAAAATACCTTCATTTTTCCATAGCATTTTCTAAGAGATACTTGGAAATCTGGACTGGAATGGAATAATCAGTAATATAAAGCTGCTTGAATAATAAATAGCACAGCAAATGCTTTGGAAGTTTTAGATAAAGGCAGGAGCTTTATGAGTGATTTGCAGCAAATAATTTTATTTGATGAATTTTGCTGTCTTTCCTGTTGGTGTTCTGTGAATATTTACTCATTATGTGAAATTATTCACAAATTACTTTAGTGAATAATTCTTGCTTTGCAGATCCCTTACAAATCGTTCGTAGCAGATATTTGTAATTTTTTCTCCTCTTTTTTTTTTTTAAAATGAGGTTTGTAAGCATGGAGCATTGTTTCTGTTACTTAGCAGCTTGATTTATATAGCAAAGCAACACAGCAGGAATTGCAGATTTTCCATTATGCTGTCTGAAATCCATTTTAGAGAATTCAGTGAATATTGATGTTTGAATGTTTTGATGAGTAGAATTCTCATCAGCAATAACTGAGCTCATACATCTCTGCAGGAAAAGAAAATACACAAGAATAACATGCTCTGATGGACTAAGTTGGGGGCAGGTGGGTGACTCTTGAGTTCCCTCCTAAATGAAACTATTTTATGATTCCAGCAATGAATGCTTTCAAACCCAAACGAGTCCATTTATATTCCTTATTCTTCCTTACTGAAATGAGAGGTGGGTTCATCTCTGCACCTCCAGACATCAAACTAAGGATTGTGTCTGAACTCATCACTGATGCTCTCTAAAACAGAAGTTTATTTGTTTCACCTGTCTCAGACCTGTTGTGGAATGTGTAGAATTTACACTTTTGGGGTACTTGGAGTATTCCACTGACTGACAAGGAAACCTATTTATGAACTGGAAACCCTGTGCCAGGGAAGAATTCACAGGGAAGAATTTCTTCCCAATATCCAATATAAATTTACCTTATTTCAGTTTAAAGCCATTCCTGTTATGGCTGCACTTATCCAAGAAAGATCAAACTGGAAGAACAGAAGACATTAGGATAAGGAGGGAGATGTGCAATAACTTCCAAAAACTATTAAAAATCTGGCTGGCTTGAGAGAAAAGAAATTAAGAAATAAGAAATATATGCATGGAAGAGACAGATAAAAACAAGGAGTGTGAAAAATGCTTAATGAAAGGACAGTGTAAGAAGATGGACTAATGGGAGTTAAATGAATGTATAATACACACATGAACATGAAGGGATGGAAACTAGAAACATTTTGTAATAAGTGGAGAAAGGAGCTTGAATTTGCACCTGGAGTAGTAAAAAGCCTGACCAGTTTCATGAAAGGGATTATACTATTTGATTCTATATCGATTACCTTTCAGTCCTATATTTCCCTCAGCTTTTTGGGGTCTTGGGGTTTTGTTTTTTTTCTTTTTTTTTTTTTTTTTGGTTGGCTTTTTAGGTTGGGTTTTTTTTTTTTTTTTGTTTGTTTGTTTGTTTGCTGGGTTTTTTTTATTTGTTTTATTTTTAAGGACAGACTAAGAGTCCAAAAAGTGAGCTCACACTTTTCTCTGGAAGCTACGTTGGAATTGAAGACTGCAAACTGAGCAGTAATTATTCACTCATGAAAGTTTGTTCTACTCCACATTTCTCCTGTTTCTCACTGAATTTCATACTTACGAGATTTTACCAGAACATTTCACCCACGAAACAGCTGCTCAATTGTTAGAGGAAAAATGCAGTCAAGGAACTCTGAAAAATCAATTTCATTCTCATTATTACTATTTATGTTCAGGCATCACCAGCGCCCAGGGAAATATCAACTCTATATTGCAGGGAAAGGGACATTGTCCTGTTTAATACCTTCAAGGGTTATTTAAAATATTCCAGATATCTGAGGCCTATGTCTTGTGAACAGAATTCCACTTCAAATATTACTTTACAGGGGCAGGCACTTAATGAAGGCAAAAAAAATTTCCTGGCTTATCCTTTTATTATTCATCTTCAACTATTAACAGTTGCTGATGATGGCTTCATTTAATAATCTCCAATCAACTGTTGCATATAGGTAAAGCCTTATAAAATAAGAGCCTTGTTTCCCTTATAAAATGATGGCTCAGGCCTTAGAATAGGGGCAGGGAGGTGTGAGAGATGTGAGAGACTGACTGCTGCATGTCCATATTGTGGTGCATGGTGGGTGGTTGGCTTGGGCTTGTTGTGCCTTAAAACCATGTCAGTGATAATGGGCTAACTGCTGAAAAATGCCTGCTTTTTGCAATAAAAGAACTCTCCTTTGCACTGCCTGGGAACTCTGTGTCCTTTGCTTTATACAGTCAACAAGTACTCCATCCATTTTGCTGCTCGTTACTTTTCCATTATAAATAAGAGTAACTCAAGCACAGATCTGAAGTTCCCTCAGCTGTGTGTCTGTGCAGGTTTTGCTGACCTTTCCCTCTGTGTGGATGAAGGAAGGAGATTTTCTCCTCCCACCACAGTTATCACTGAGGGAAGCAGGACTTCATTTCCTGGGGATGCAAACCCATCAGGTAACCCAGGTTAATTTTGTGCTTTTAATTCAGCCACCTTTCCTATTCCCAGGTAACACAGATTAATTTTGTGCTTTTAATTCAGCCACCTTTCCTATTCCCAGGTAACCCAAGTTAACATTGTGCTTTTAATTCAGCCACCTTTCCTATTCCCAGGCTCCTGTTCACAGATTCCTATTGCAGCATCCTGCTAACATGAGGACAGAGATTTCAATTGGATTTCAGTTTTCATTTCTTGGTTTCCTGCCATTCCTGTCTGCTCAGGGTGACCATGCAGGCTAATTTATTCCAACATCTGATTTTCCAGCAGTGTCACCCCTCCCTTAATTTCCCAGGGAAGACAATTTACTGATTGCACCCATTCTTCAGACCATTGGAAAGAAAGTCACAGCAATGTGGTTTTAGCAGTCAGGGGACAAGACTCCACACACTGGATTATGTTTCACCAGGATATTATTGATACAGACTAATGGTTCAGCATAGAGAGTGGAAGAGTGGGAACTGTGTGACAGAGCTCACAGGTTACTCCTAAGGATATTCCTGAGCCATTTTTATGTTTTTTTCCTGCTCTGCTTAAACCCCGATCTGGTTGCAAAAGAAAGACCTTTGGGGCATAACAAAAATAAACTGGCAAACGTGGTGATGGAGAACTGAGTGACAAACAGTCCTCCCAAGTCTGCTCTGCTTTCAGAGCAATTTCTCATCATCTTTCTGTCCACAAGCTCCATTCAAGCCTTCCCAGCAGCCATCCAGGCACTTAATGCAGGTCTTCAGGCTGCACTGCCCTTGGACACAAAGTGTGTTGCTAATAATCTAAAGTGACAAGACAGCACAAGAGCTTTTGTTTAAAAAACTTATTAGCTGAGTTTAATAATTTGAAAACAAGCCTTTTTAACTGCCTAAAGAATGTCCAAACCTCATTTGCTTTCCATGGACTCTAAGTGGAAATTTTAATTAGAAATCAGATATGTCATATGCTGTTTAGGTGATGTAAGGTTTTTCATATTTTATTTATTTATTTTTTAAAATTTAGCCTCTAGGCAGCTATCAGTTATTAAGTATCTTCAGTCAAGTGATTTTTTCCTATTCTCTTGTGATATGCAGTGGAGACAATTTTTTACTATATATTCAAAATAACTTAGAAACATTCTCTTTGTGTAAATGATGTCACAGTATGTATAATGAAGTGTACTTCTGCAGATCAGGTTTCTACTATGTGGAAACATGACCAAAACAAAACAAAACAAAAAAATCCTTCTTTTATTTCACCATAGAACAAAAGCTGAGCCATTTCCCTAAAATGCAAAACTTCTCTTGACTTTGTCTATAGTTATTTTACACTCTTCAAAGGGGATGCAGCTCTAGCTCTACGTAAAGCTGTGCTAAGGCAGAACTGCAGGGCTGAAAAAACATGAAGGTACTGTTTAAACTTTTCTCTGCCTTATCAAACTTGGGAGCTTGTGGTCAGGAGAGGGGTCCTAACCTCAGTACTACTGGAAACAGGGCTGTGAGAGGGCAAGGAGAGGGCTGATGGCAGGACTTTTCCAGCTGGAAACATCTGATTTTATATAGTAACAAGGACAAATTATAACAGGCCTCCCCTCTTAGTACTGCCTGAGAGGTAGCAATAGAAATATCTATGGGGCTGCGTGCAGCTCAAGATGCAGAACCTGTGTACCTGATTATTTAATGGTTGCTTTTCTATCACAAATGGGGGCTCATTTCCCACAGAAGTTCTTCCTTAAAATTCCATCCTACAATGCTAAATATTTGAAGATATCAAAAACTTTTTTGATGACCCTTTTCACCTGATCTTAGTTTCCTGTCTCAATTTTTTTGCGTTGACATTGCTATCTCTCTCTCTGTAAGGAATTTTCACTTTCTTTTTTTTTTGCCAGCAGTCACCTAAAGATCTCCAAATTATTTTGTTTAGTTGGGCAACATTCCTAATGCACCCAAGCAGGGTCACACCAATATAACTTTGGTACTGATTGGGCAGAATATGCAAAGCAAGTAAATCTTCATTATCAGCTCTTCTACAAACTTGCTCTCTGAAAGCTGTGACATTTTAATTGGTTCATGTTTATGTTAAGAAATGAAAATATATTTTCATCTCCGTATGCCAAAGAGATGCTGTGCTCAATTCTGAATACACAGGGAATGATGTAAAGAACCCAGTAATTTCATAACCTAATTGTTCCTGCCAATTTAGGATCCTTCCCTGGGTTTCTGATCAGCTGTTTTGATTTCTTTACCTTACAAAAATATCACAGATAAGGTTTACAGGCAGTGTGAGAGTTTAAATGGCAAAGCTAAAATGAGATTTATAGAGTTTCCTCCACTGAACCACCAGAATGCAAATAAATACTCACTGACTGTTACACAGATTTCTTGAAGCAAGAACATTTTTTAATCTCTCTTTTTTTTTCAAAATTAATGAAATATATAGCTACATCTCGCTGCCTGTCAGACCCTGATGCTCTTAGCAAGGAAATCCTTTGCCTGACATACCTAGTAGTGTACAGACTGTTTAATATGTACAGACCTGGTGTGTTCCTGGTTTAACAGGTTTCAATTTACATTTTCATATCAAGAACCAGTTTTGTGCCACAGTCCTGGACAGGAGGTGGAAAAGTCTGTACTGAGGTGGGAACCTGGCTCCTGCTGCCCTTGCCTATCCAGACTCCTGAGGAGCTCAGTGCAGACTCACATCCAAACATCCCCAAAAGCCTCTTTTGGAATCAGGCTCACTTGTTTTTTTCAGGATGAAAGGTGAAGTAGGAGGGCAAATCCCATATTTTAAATACTTGCCAAGTTTGTCTATGGATGGGATTGTGACAGATTCAACCTCTTGCAAGCTTTATAGATAACCCTTTGAAATCTCTGTGATCGTAGCTGTAAAAAAGTAGAAATGGTCAAGCAATCAGTAATGCATGTTTAATTAATAAAGCTATTCATTAAATAACAGCTAATATCTGACTAGAACACTGAATCTGCACCTGTCTATAAAAAATTGCATTTTCTCCTTAGAAATTCTAACTGAGCTTTGGATACATGGTTTTATACTTACCTTGTGTGTCATTTAGTATAAATAAGGAATTTTTTCTTGTTTATCTGAGCTCTTTGCTAATATAAGACTACTGAAAAATAAAAATAACCGAGCTTTTTTTTTTCTCAAGGCCCAACAATAAAGGTGAGAGACGCCCATGACTGTTTAGGACTATCCTGCCAGGATAGCACTTATTAAAAAAACATTTTAATGTGCTCTTTCTCTCCATTAGATTTTTAGAATGAAAGCAAAGCTCCTTTTCCCCCCTTTTTATTTTTTAATAAAAGGCACTTTTCTTCCAAGGCAGAGCTATTTATCTCCAAGTAGACTAAAAGCCTGGAACCAGTTGAAAAATAGAAAGTTTTTCACCAATTTCCTCTCTGGCTATTCTTTCAGTATTACTTCCTAAGTCTCAGAGGTTACAGGCTCATCATGAAATTGCACAGTAAGTTTCACACTGTATTTGTCTTCCATTGATTTTCTGCCCTTTCCTCCTCAAGCTGGGGAAAGAACCACCAAAAATCAGATTGTCACAGCACTTCTGCCACCACA
>JANRMJ010000088.1:65401121-65417517 GCA_025584955.1 Alethe diademata
AAGCTGGGGAAAGAACCACCAAAAATCAGATTGTCACAGCACTTCTGCCACCACAAAAGTGACCATCATCATGGCTACAGTGACCATTTAAAGAATAAACATCGTATTTCAAACAGGCAAGGTGTAAAGGGACACCAAGTTTTAAAATAAATGCCAGTAAAAGGAGACTAAAAAAATGTTTTAGGCCTGTGTTTGGTTCATAGCTGCAGATCATACATAAGAAATATTTGTACCTTTGTAGACATTTTGGGCTGAAGAAAGTTCTGAGTGCTCTAGCAACATGTAGCAAATTGCACAGGACTGTTGAGCCCTCAGCAGTGGTTTTAGGTTTAGTAATATTTGCAGAATTCAGGGTGCAGAATTAATAGGAAAAAAAACCAACTTCACCCGCTGTGCTAAAAGGCATATGAATAAACCATCGAGACCATAACAGTAAAAGGCACTTTTTTGTATTTCTATTTTACAAAAAAATCATACATATGTAAATAAATATACACACATACAAACTAACTTTTAAAATGAAAATAAATGTATTTACAGGAAAGATAGATAGCTAAGACAGAAAGAAACCCTGCAATGATATAATTTTTTTTATTTTTAAATTTTTTTTTTGTACCTGATATTTTTCTCTAGACCTTGTTTGCTTATGAGAGTTCCATCTGAGACCGCATCAGAAGCATTTCTAAAGCCAAGATTCATGATATCTACTGCTCCTCTCCATCCACAAAGTCTGTTGGCTTGTCACAGAGGGAGTTTGGATTGGTTTGACATGATTTGTTCATGACAAATCTATTCTGGCTGCTACTCATCTTCTACTCATCACTCAGATAATAATCTGTGTTGCTTCAGTACTGATTTTGTCTGTGTCAAAAACAGTCTGACTTTTAATGCAAAATTTCTCCATTAAGAGTTTCCTTCATAACACGTGAATTAAGGTAAAGTGTATGAAAATACTTTATAAATACTTAGAAAAAACTACTTTTGGGGGCAGGGATTAGGAGTTGGTTGATTGGTTGGAGGGTTTTGTGTGCTTTTTTTCTCATGCCAATACAATGAGGATATGCTGGGTTTTCTTTTTGAAATATACAAAGTAGAATTGAGAATTAATTGTAAAACCCAGCCAGTTGTAACTCTGGATCTCTCAGAGATATATAGATATATACAGATATATACATTGATAAAAATCTGCGAAGCTTTTGCAAAAATATAAAATTAATAATATTTCCTGAAGGGTTGATTAACCAGGGAAGATATTGGAAAAACAAGGTACAAAATTAATATTTAGGTAGCATAAGGGAAGATTTTCTTGCCAATTTATTTCAGCCCTGTTGCAGCAAGGTGAGAGGACAGCTCAGTCTCTGCAGGTGGTTCACACTTTGGTTCCTCTGTCCAGACTGCCCCAAGATGCCAGTGAGCACCAGCTGCACACAGATGCCTGTGCATGAGGCTGGATGGAGAGCAGCACCATCTGGGAAGGGTCACTGGGCACTCACAACAAGAGCTGGAGCTCACCCAGCCCTGCTGAGACAAACACTCCTCCTCCTCTAAACAAGCCACTACTTTTCTACACCCATGGAAATATTTTAAAGCAGGTTTCACGTCTCCTTTTCACATTGCTGCCCTTAGCCTGCTGTCAGGAGCTAAAATGTGTGGTGACATTCCGCATTTCTGGAGCCCAAATCTGGCAGGGAGCAGGACAGGGAGAAAAATAAGTCTGGAGTGTGCTGGGGGCAATCAAAGCCCACTGCTGTTGTGGCAAGAGAGGTCAGGCTGTGACAGCTCTGCATATGGGTCCTACATCAACCCTATACTCTCCATTAAGGCTTGCTTAAAGAATCCTGCTCTGATAAGTTTAAAACATGGCAATTTATTACCAGAGTGGTGACAGCATTTCTCTACAGCACCGTGAGGAATCTGTCCTTTGTCACACCAAGGAACACCAACATACTCATTTTCCCTCTTGAGTCTGTGAGCCATCAGGAATGCCCAAAAGAAGTTTGTGCCTTAGAAACAGTAGATTCCCATGATATTTCCTCCTCTTCTCACAAATAACATAAGAGTTGTTACGTGTAGGCATTTATGGCTGTAATTTGGTAAACACAGTGTACAGTCTTATCAAAAGGTGATAATGATAGATCAGGAAGGGAATGAGAAAATATTTCAATGAAAATAATAACTGGTTTTTTTCTACATCTCTTAAAGGCCTTCTCTTTTTCTATTTAAATGTATATTTATATATCCAAAATATTTATATTCCCTGCTGTTAGTACAAAGAATAAAGTAATGTAAATGCTAATGAATATTAATGAAAGGTGTATAGAAAAGTTCTGAATAAATATTAATCTGTTTCTTATGATGGAATAGAAAAATGTAGAAGCATTAGCTCATTTTAAGATGTTAACATATTTTTATGGAATTTCTGGGACTGGATGCCTGTGATAGATGGGGCGACTCACTCAAGAGGTCCTTTTCCAACCTAATGATTCTGTGATTCTGTGAAACAAAACCAGGATGTTTACTTGAAAATAAACAATAAAACATGCAATTGGTTTTTGGCTCTCAATGTTCCGTGTGCTGCTGCTTGGTGTCACATCAGCCTGAAGAACTCATTTAATGGCACAGGTTGTTCAGTTCCTTGGGGTGTCCTACCTCCATCACAATAAAATCTAGGAAAACCAAGTCCCTTTACTAAAATATGAAAGTATTTAATTTTGTTTTATAAAGTTAAATATCTTAGTTAAACTAACCAGGTTAAACTAACTTTGTGTTATCAAGTTTAAGTCTTTCTGGTCCCATGCAGGGAGGATTTTATCCTGCTGTTTCTCTGTTGTATTCTGTGGCTGTAGATGTGGCCAACATGCCAGGTTTCAAACAAAAACCTCCCCTTAGCAAACATAGCTCTGACTTTCAGAGAAAGGAAAGATATTGGAATTACGAGACAGATACAGACCATTTCTAAACACGTTTAGGAACCACTTCCAGTAAATATCTGATCTCACTTATGGGTGCAACTGCCCTGAGAACTGCAAATGTAAAAGGCACTCATGGAGGCACAGCTGGGGAGGACACCCCTCCAGACTTTTTTGGGTATCCCAGTTCCAACCAAGTTGCACTGCACATCTTCCTCTCACAGCATCCATCTCCTTGTCTTTTCATTTAATTGACTCTCCATCTATTTTCAGACCTCATCTGAAAAACACTCTCACGCTCAAACACACACGAAGTATCCCTCACAGCTGTTTTAATTTGAAGTACAAGGTTTGTATCTTTTAATAGGGGAAAGTGTTTATGTGAGATACTCATTCTTGCAAGCAGTAAATACTGTGGTAACACTTCCCGGAGGCCAGGAACTTGTAGATATATTTATTTATTAAAATCCATTGTTTTGTTTAATTAGCATTTTGAAGAGAGAAAATTCCTGCTCAAAATCATGTCTTTGCTTACTCAGAACAAAAATTGTTTTCTCTTTGGCAGTACTTAAATGCTAAACAGCTCTCCAAACTCAAATTATTTGTAAGAAAAACAACCAACAAAACACATTTGATTTTATTTTAAGAAAAGCATTTACACTGTAGACTTTCTAATTATTTACAAAACTCTATTTTCTGTTTAGCTGAGAGCTGAATGCCACTGCAGCAGCAGTCGGGTCAGATTCAGTGGCAGCAGCCACCTCTCAGGAGGAGTGCAAAGGGGGTGGGAAGGTTTCTCTCTTCAGAATACAGGCTTCATGCTTTTTCTTTATCATGGTGAAAAAGACTGGCAGGTAACAAGGACAGAATCTCAACCTTCTGTTCAGGTCAGTCTTCATTCTGCCACTCCCAGCTGTGAATCAACAAGCATCATCCAACGTGATGCCTTTGATTCCAGTTGAAAATCTTGGAATTAAGGCTGGGGTGGCAGCACTGCTGAACGTGGTGGAGCTGCAGCACTGCAAGGGAACCTGCAGGAAGGAGCAAATCCCTGCCTGTGGTAGGAACAGAAGCTGCTTTATGGAAGCAGCTAAGGTCAAGGCTATATAAATTAAATAAGCAGGGTAATTTGTTGGACACCCAGCCTTCCTTGCTTCATCTGTATCTGGCTGCAGCCAGCAGACTGATGGATAGGTGCAGCTATCGTGTGTCTGCAGCCTGGCAAGGAGCTCTAAGTCACCTTAATTCATGTAATTGCAGACCTTTGGCAACGAAGGTGAAACTGCAAAAAACATGCCACAACTGCCCTTTTCAGATGGTGTTCTTACTTCTTTAATTCCACTGGCATACTTTAACTAGATGAACATTAACTTGCATCTTTTACAGTTACAGGTTCAGAACCATACCAAATGCAATAGTTTGTAGCTCCAAATAAGGGAAGATAGGTTTCTGAGTCAGTGTTTTCTGAATGAAAGGCAGTTTTTCCACTGAATTAATAGATGCTGGACTATATCCTAAATCTGCAGTGACTATGGTCATAAAACCGGCAGTGTTAAAGATCTTTGGAGAAAATTCCAAAGTTTGAAGTAGTAAATTAATCTACAAAATCATGTGAACTGCTAAGTCTGCTGGAAAGGTGGCCAAGATTATTTAAACACTTTTCTTTCTAAAACTGTAGTTCTGACTAACTCACAGTTATCTTCAAATTTTAAAATGAATTTGCTAATTAATTAAGTTCACCAAGCTGGGAAGGCAAATGTGTTTGACATGGTCAAAGGACAGTTAAACCAGACCACAGGAAAACTGTGCTTAAATCGTTTTACAGTTTTTATGCACATCTTCCAAAAGCAGATCACAGTTTATTCTAGCTCCTCCTAGTAAGCTCCCATAATATCCATTCTATATAAATGAATATATACTAACTGGACCAGCCTCTGCAGCCTGCTCATAATCAGCCCGTTCTAGGTGACCAAGAAGGAAACAGAATATGGGGAGATATTTTGGTTTTCTTTGTTTTTCAGTGTATTTTCTGCTGCCACAAAGTCTGGTAGCGTGGAGAAATTCCAGATGGTTTCAGGATTGCTGCTTGGTTTAGTCAGAAGCCATAGAACCATAAAGGAGACAATTTCTCATTCGAGACTTTTCTAACCAGAAAAGAGGTACCTTTATTTTATGCCTGACCTTGCTGCTATACAGACATTTTCTATCACTTATTGACAGAGAATACAAGGACAATTGGAGCTTTAACTTGATCTGGAATGATTTGTTTCAACCATCTTCAGGTGTTGAGCCATCAGTTGTCTCAAAGACCAGATTTAGAAAATTCACACATGTATGTGTGTGAATGCACAGAAATTCACACAGATTGACCTCGTGGCATAAAGCTTTAATATTATTTTGCACTTACTGGATCTTAGGCCTCTCACTCTGCAGCCTAGAGCTGAAGATTCCTATGGCTGTACAAGACACTTTAGATTTTTATCCTTCTTTGAAAGCTGACCTGTCCATTAATATCTTTTTCAAATTCTCTGCGGATTCAGGGATATAAAAATTATTCTAAATTCAAATATGAGAAGATCTTAGCACTTTTGTTCCTATCCTAATTTTTACATAGCTCTGACAAAGCCTTGAAAGAACCTTCCAAAAATGCAAAAAGTTTTTTCAGACTTTGGTGATTACAGCTAGTCCTAGTTTACGGATTTCCATTTCACCTTAAAAGTCATGGAATGGCTCTGGCTGAAATACAGACATAATTTACTGTCTCCCAGACAGATCATTAGCAGCAGAAAAAAAGCTTTGACTACTGTGTCTGAAACCATCAGTCTTCATTCTTGAAAGCCTCAAGTCTCTTGCCCTGAAAGCCTCCCCATCCTCTCTATCAGCAAGGAACCCTGAGAAGGGAGATGGTGCCTCAGCCAGGGTGGAGGTGGTGCTGCAATCAGTAGGATTGATTAAAACTGGGGGGTTGGGAGAAGGGAAATAGCAGTTTCAGGACAGGAATTCATTTGCAGCTTTCAATACTCTGTGAAAATGGCAGTGAGTTCCACAAGGAAATTTCTTAACAAGCATCAGCTCATCCAATTCTTAAAACAGTCGAGACAAGGCCATAGGGAAGTGATTCTGGTAATTTAAATATATACTGGATAAAGTCAGGAACAGGCCTACAAGCAGAAACTCTGGGTACAAATCCTCTGTCCTTGTTTTTCTTATTGCCTCTTTTCTAATTTTGCTTTCTTGCCACATAATGTTCATCTGATGGTAGAAAAAGAAGACATTACAGAGCTGCCCATGGTTTTGAATAAAGTAATTCAGAAAGACAAGTGACTGATTACAACCACACAGTGCCCTGAACCTTTACTGGGATTAAGACCTGAGGGAAATTCTGCCACCCCCCACTTTACACTGAACTTGTTGGCTGTGTTAAAAATCTCTCATTTCCTTCTGAAACAAGTGTGAGAAGCCAAGGGCAATACAGAATAGGTGATGGCATTTATTTAAAAAGTTGCTAGGAGTAGGCAAACTGCTTGCTGGTGTTCAAATTACCAGCATTTTAACACGTCCTTCCAGCAAATCATCCAGAAGTCTGGAATAATTCACTCACAGCCTTGCAGAACGCACCCGTTACCCAAATTTGCCTGTCACTGAATGGCTGTGGTTAAAGGTTGTTTAAAATGTAATAGGAAATATTGGACCTTTTCTTTTTTTTATGGTTTTGTTGCTGCAGTGAATGCAAGTACTCATATACAGAAGTGTTGTTTTGGGGTGTGTTTTATTCCCAGGGATTCATTAAAAACTCCTTGTTAAAATGTTCCACAAGGTTGGTGTGCTGTAGCAGCTGAACACAGGACACAGTCATGTTAAAAGCCACACACTCTGGGAAATAAGTTCAGTTATACAAAAGCTAGGGCTAGGAAACAAAAGAGATTCAGTGAAGGGTGAAAATGAAAAGTTAACTCTCATAATTAATTAATTTCTGCAATCTGCTTTTATATCTACTCACACACACTGAGGCAATTGCGGAAGATTTTAATGGGA
Organism: Alethe diademata; assembly: GCA_025584955.1. Taxonomy (NCBI): domain Eukaryota; kingdom Metazoa; phylum Chordata; class Aves; order Passeriformes; family Muscicapidae; genus Alethe; species Alethe diademata. The sequence continues at coordinate 65,408,066 of JANRMJ010000088.1, forward strand.
AAGGGAGAGATATTTGCCATGTCCTTTGTTAGCAAAGCTGAACGTTCAGCTGGTATAATCTGAATAATGGAAGAGCTGTGTTTCAGCACACAGTCCTGGGCTGGGCTGGGAGATGAGTCACTTCTGAGAGTGGACAAACACAAAAGAGGCTGCTGGCACTTGGCTGGGGCCTTGTTTTAATTGTGGCTTTTAGAAAAATCTTCAGTAATACTGTAGGAAGCCACATATAAAAATTCTTCTTATTAGGTTGTTTCTTCCTAATTTTAAGATTCTCTGGATCAGATTTGTATCCTGTTTTTTCTAGCAGAGAGCTAAAGTCAATCTCCAGCAGAAAAAAAAAAAAAAGGTATAAAAGTAAAACTAAGGTAGAAAGAAATTACTTCCCTGATTTCATATATCCAGCACTGGAGATGTAACAAACCTGACACATTTATCTATTCAGATAATGTCTCATTTCCATGAACTATGTTAAATTATTTTTATAGGGAGAGACACATTCTGACTATACATTGTTACTGTAATACTACTTGGAATCAGTCATAGATTAAGAATCCAATGTTTCACACACAGCACAAATGCAAAACAAAAGTTGATCCCTGCATCTAAGAATTCACAGTCCCACTAAATACTTCTCTGAGACAAATACATTTTACTTTGGTTATGTCACATGAGAGGTCAGCTGCCTCTTCTTTTTTCCTGTCCTGGAGGAATATATATATTAAAGGGAAATATAGACACAAATATAAATCATTCAAAAACTTTAGCTTTTGTGAAGAAGCCAGAATCTTTTACTTTTTTTTTCCCAGGAAGTGCAATTAGTTAAAATGATGCTTATAAAACCCATTTGTTTGAAGGTAGCTTATCATTTTTATATCACTCTACACTGTAGTCACAGCCTGTGGATGGAAGCCATTTATCCACACAAATGAGAGCGCATTTAACTCTTATGCTCATACATGAGCAACTTGTTTAAACACTGGCTGTAGTCAAAGGACAGCAGCACACTTTTGCAGACAGCAGCTCAACCTAACTCATAAAAGTCTAAAACATTTGAGATGAGGATTTAAATGATTGCCTTGGACCAGACATCTTACTTTAATGTATCACAGAATCAAATCATAGAGTCACAGAATGGTTTGGTTTGGAAGGGGCCTTAAAGACCATCTAATTCCAAACCCCCTGCCATGGACAGGGACACCTTGCAAATATAATTTTTATTAAACAAGACTATTTCAACTCTGAATGCCAGCTTTGAGATATTGGTGCACTCTTCCATTAGGCAAGGCCAGTTCTCTTCCTGCTGACCTGAGCTGGTCACAGGTTATCCGTTTAGCTTAAATATTGCAATACTAAAAAGAAACAGCAAAAAACCTGGGAGGACAACATTTATTGATGTAGTTTCTAGAAAGGAGGAAGCTCCTTATATTTTCTGTGCTTTTCAAGCTTTAGTATTCATGGGTTTTATTTTTCCTAGAAGCTTTGAAATCTAGAAGTCATCTGGCTATCTATTTATAGAAGTAGTTGTAGGCAGAAAAGGCAGAAAAGCCTGTGTGTTACCATGACTCTAGAGTCCAGGGTTTTAAGATAAAATACTAGGATACTACTGGTTTTGAGCAAGGATAGCATAGCATTGTGTAGTGAGAGGGATGGAGAGAATGACCTCAGATGTTTTTGTTTTCTCTGTAAAACCAAAGCAATCAATGACCAGCCATAGACACAGAACACGTGTCAAGCTCGTCATTCCAGCTGTGTTGTCATTTCAGAATTATTCAAAAGATCCTGATCCTGCCAACAAACTCCCTTTTTGTAGACATCTGCATTCATGCAAAATTTCTGCCAAACTCAGAGGATCTCAGCAGGCACAAAGGGATCTGACCTTGTACCCTGAACAGAAGAAAAGGTTAGGTGGAGGAGGAACACTGCCAGCCTGTGCTAGCAATGACTTATAAAAGACAGTTTTTACTTGTTCTAATGTGAAAAACAGTCTTTTGGGGGGCTTTTTTGATGGCTTTTGCACTGACAACATCCTGCAGCAAGCACTGCTGTGAAGCCATCTGCAGTACAAGCTGCAGATTTTGTGTAGACCATGGGCATAGTGAGAGTGTTACCTGAAACAGGTAAGCTAAAGAGCCATTCTACAAGATCAGAGGAGGTGTTTACTCATTGCAACAACAGCAAAAAGAAAGAAATCAAACCAAACCAAACCAAAGCACCACCACCAACAACAAAACAAAAAACTACAACCAAAAAAAATTACAACTATTATGTTCACATCAGGAGAAAGGCGACTATTAGGTCACTCCTCTGCCTTTGCTGTATCTTCTCTGAAGCTTGAATTATATTTCTCCCTTCTTTTCAGCCTCCCTTCATCCAAAAGGATGGATTGATCCTACTTTCCTTCTCACCGTTTCCTTGGAAAGCCTTGCATAGGTCAAGCAGAGCTTTTGCATTCATATTGATGTGTCCTTCAAATACAAAAATGTCCATTTTATTGTATTTGACTCACTCCCTTTCTTTTTTTCCCTCCAAGGATTAAGTGTCAAAGCTGCTTTTAGGAATAGGGACTTAGGTCTTGATCTAAAGGAAAGGTGACCATAGGCTTCAACAGATTCTGGATTAAGTCATCATCTTGTTACCCATTCCTTTTTGTGGCCTGACAGTTAAAGTTGATATGAGATATTCTGGCGAGGCAAAGTTTGTAGGAAAGAGAAAAATTCAGCCTCTCTTTGGCTCTGAAATGTGAATATGTGCTCTAATAGAACAAGGAAAAGACAGAGGTGGTGGAATTGAGACTTTCTTTGCTACAAAGATTGATGCTACAGATATTCACCTAAAGGTAAATAAGACCTTGTGTGTACGTTTACTTTCACTTTTCCACTGAACCATGAGAAACAAATTGGGAGAAAGTGATGGGAAAAGCCTAAAGAAAAGCCTAGAGAAGGGAATGTATCTTTCATGGGGAGAGCTGACTCTGGGCTTTGCTTTGGTCTTGCAGTCACTGGGGCAGGTGGGTGAAGTGACAGCCCCAGTGCTCTCCTCAGCCTGACATGATGGATGGCCAAGCCACTCTGCAAGGTCAAAAGAGATTTCCATAGCACAGATGGGCAAAGCACTGTGACACTGTTTCATTGCAAAAGAAGTCACACAGGGAGAAAAGAATGATTTATCCGGGTGAGAAATATTTCTGCAGCGTGATTTCTTCTACCTGACCTGAGCTTTGCTGCCTGCCTTTCAAAGCACTGCAAAAGGGAAGGCTGTGCCCAAAGCACTCAGTCTCTGAGGATGGATCCTAAGGCACCTTTGTGCTTGGCAATATATTACAATTGCCTGGGAGCTCACTAAAGCCAAAGGGACATCAGGACCCATCATACATTGCTCGTGTGTCTGCCCTTTTCTGCTCATTCCTTCTTCCTCAGGCACTTGACTCATTATATTGCCTGAGGAGAGAGATAATGGCCTGTGTGGCAGAGGAGAGGGAAAGATGGAGAAAAAAAGAGAGATATCACATGGAGTATTCCTGCTGAATCTCTGATTTTAAGAAACACTCTCTGGGGCTTACGCTGAGCTCCCCACTTTCAGGTGGTTCACATACCAGTATTAGGCAGGATGGTAGGAAGCCAGACCTGGCTGCATATCCCTTTGTACTTCCTATCCTATATCCTATATTTATCCTATTTCTATATTCTTTCTATCCTATATTTCTGTGTCTTAAGAAACTTTCCCTCCATCAAGTCCATATAAATCAGTGCATGTACAAAAAGAGAGAATAAAGGACTGGTTCGGATTTACAGCCAAAAATCTCTCCTCACCATTTAAAGAAAGGCATAGAGAAGATCCCACACATCATTTTACAAATGGTTCAGGAAAATCAAGATGATCACAGTCATGTAGACAACCACTCCAAGAAGCAGGAAATGCAGAATAATTTGGGGTTTAACTTCTTCCATAGTTTCAACAAAAGAGTACACATGGCTAATTATACACACAATTTCAATTATTCCCAGCCTCCTTTCTTCCCTTTCACATGAAGTGTGAAACTGTATTTTTGGCTCTCTAGTACTCTACAGCAGGAACACATGGGTCACAGTGAGATGAAGTTCTAGGTCAGTCATCTCCATGACTGAAAGGAGGCTGAAAGGGCAGAAAGGACAAATCCACAGTGTGAATAATTCATATGCATGAATAAATATGAATACCACATGATACTTTTAAGTAGGGAGCTGTCTTCGAAGAGTCACAAAGATCCTGCAGTGTGTTTTTATCATCTCTAAGCTGATATTTAAATAACTAAATGACCACCTGACCTTAAAAAATACTCAGGACTCAGCAGCTGTTAATAGAATTCACTTATTTTGGTTTGCTGTAGAATCTCTCAGCATCAAAGTTTTTAAAATCACACACAAATGCGTAAATTAAAAATGAAGTGTGTTACTATAGCACTACTATGATCTGCTTCTATTTTCTGAACACTTTTTGTCTCACTTTGTTCCTTCAGAGTATGTCTCAATTTCTAACATATGTTCCTGAAAGTTATTCTTGTAAAATGCTTTCAGGGTTAGAGACTGGGGTCATTCTGTGTCTGTGGGAGATATCAAGTCAATTAGAAACAATATACTCTGTCCTGCTTAAAAAAGGAGAAGATCATAAAAAAGAGCCCCACATTCCCACATGATAAAAAAAATGGAAAGAGATTAAATAGAAGTTTGTAGGTTATGATTCCAGCTGGTCTCTGCAGTCTGTTTTTTAGTTTCAGATGTTTGCCTCAGGCCTGTGACAGTCACATCTCATTATGTACTCACGCTAGTGACCATCAGGGCAGAGACCACCCAAGAAATTCTGCTTGTTGGCTAATTATTGCCTCAAGGAACCCCCAGTTCACATAACCTCTCCCACTTGTGCATTGGTTTAGCTTTCTGTAACTACACTTAAAAAAGACCTTGAGAAGGATGAGAAAGGGCTTGTTATATTGTACACAAAGAAAATGTTTCCAAAGTGTGGGGCCAGACACAAAGGGGATCCCACGCGTAGCTCTGGTTTTCAGAGGTGTTGAAATATCTGAAATTCTGTTATTGCTGCCTAAGGGAGAGGTAGAGGAGGGTGTTTACACCTCTTCTCTCAACTTGCCTCGTGCTGTTGCTTCTTCCCTGCAGCAGCCATGAGGGGCCAAATGTTTAGACAGGGAACAAGGTTTACAAGAGCTGTTCTGAGCTCCTGCTGAGCAAAGCCAAGCAAGACACAATTAACTTCCTGATTAAAAATTAAGCGCTGTCACACTTGCCCTGCTGGGGCAGCAGCCAGAACAACTGGCATTAGAAAATTCCACAAGGATCCTTGGAAGATGGTGATAATTTTTCTGCCAAATGTTGATGGACATAGTAACAAGACAGGAGCCTGAACCATCAGGAGTTTGAAGGCACATGTGCTTGACAATACATGAAGGCAAAGTTCAAAGATTTCAGGGCTGGAGTTTTGGCTCAGCTCTCCTCTGTTGAACAGCACAATTGCAAAATGTGTTTTCTAGGTTTCATTATTTTTTCTTCCCCCTCTGTGCTGGTTTTGGCTGGGGTAGGGTTAATCTGCTGTGGGGCTGTGTTTTGGGTTTGTGCTGAACACAGGGTTGATGATACAGAGATGTTTTTGTTATTGCTGAGCAGGATCACACAGAGCCAAAGCCATTCCCATTTTCCTTCAGGCTGGGAGGAGCTGGGAGTGCCTGGGATCAGACACAGCCAGGACAGGTGACCCCAGCTGAGCAAAGGGATACTGCACACCCTGTGACCATGTAAAGTGAGGGGAAGAAGGAGGAAAAGGGGGACGTTTGGAGACATGGTGTTTGTCTTCCCAAGTCACTTTTGTGTAGGATGGGGCCCTGCTCTCCTGGAGATGAATAAACAACTGCCTGTCCATAGGAAAAAGGGAATTAATTCCTTGGGGGTTTTGCCTGCATGCATGGATTTTGCTTTCCCTGTTAAGCTCTCTTTATCTCAACCCACAAGTTTTCTGCCTTTTTTCTTTCTGATTCTCTCCCCAGTCTCACTGGTGGAGGAGTGAATGAGGGTTTGTGGGGGGCTTGACTCCTGTCTGAGGTGAAACCACGGCATCCTCTCACTCTTCTTTTTCTTCCCTTCTAGATCACCAGTTCACCTTCTCTTCTCCCACTTAAGCTCTGCAGACATCATCATGTTCAGACTCATCTAATTCTATTTAACCTATGGCTCATAAGGCTCAAAAATTATAAATTTATCAGATGGGGTTTAAGCAATGATGAGGAAAATGCTGTTTTTCCACATGGCTGGTTTTGTACATTGTTTCTGAGGTTCAGTCTGTTGTGTCAATGGAAGAATTAAAAAAAATCAGTAGGAAAAAAGGTCTGTTTTTTCCCCTATAAACTAAGTTGTGTAGTGACATGACAAACTGACTGGCTGAAAATGAAAAAAGGTAACGTCATTTTTGTCATCCTGAGGAATTTCCTGTCACAGATTTTTGGTGATACAAAAAAGTCACAGGCATTTAAGAAGTTAATGGAATCATCAATGCAAGAAAAAAATCTGTCTCTGGTTGAGACAGCTCTTCTGGGTCACAAAATCCCTGAGATGCAGGTGTCTGAATCTTGGGAACGTGTTCTGAAAAGTAGTACTACATTTGTTCTGGTTTTTAGTCTTTCTTAAGGATCCAGTATGGGCCATGGTCACAGACAAGGTCCTGAGCTATTGGAGAGGTGATCTGATCCCATATGGCTATTTTTAGATGAAAAATCCCACTGTTCTGGACAAGGCAGATGCTTTCCAGGGAAGAAAGAAGGCATGTTCTCTTTCTAGCTCTGATGTCTCTTGCATAGCTCTCCACTGGCATTTCCCAGACCCGAAATGAAACTTTTACATATCTCTGAAAATCTCTGGGTTTGTTGTTTGCAAGAAAAAAATTAATTTTCCAGGTATTTTTCAAATAGCTTGAGTTGTTCCACAGAATAAATTCTGAAATAAAATATCATATCAGCATATAATAAAATATCACCAAATTAGAAAAAGGTGGAACTTAATTTTTTTTATTCTGCCAAAAAATTAATACAATATATAGATTTGAACTATAAGTTTGATTGTATTTATATTCTATTCTTTTAGTTTGATTTGCCTCCCAGGTGGTGGTAGTCAACACCAATTTGCATTCTGCATTGTAACACAGGATAGAGCAAAACAATAATTAAAAACAAATATATCCCCAGCTGCAGAGCAGTGGAAAGGCAGCTCTCCAAGGAGTCAGCCTGCACGGCCAGTAGCAATGTCTGTGTTCTGTAGGGAAAACCTCACTCCTTCAACTGGGATTCCTACTCCACCACATGATGTAGTAACTGCTCTGGCCTCTGTGCTTGGTTTAAAGTGATGGTGCTCCCCAAAACTACAGAAGTAACTCTCCCTGAAGGATGTGAATCTCTCCAGATTTACTTCTGTATCAGTGAGACACAGCACCCCTTCTATTCCTAAAAAAAATGGGGAGAGCTTCAAATTTGGCAGCGAGGCATCCAGAGCTGAGTAGTATAGCTGAGTAGGCTATAGCTTTTACATGCAGGTACAAAAAAGGGTCTGATTTTGTAGTGAATAAAAACAATAAATCAATAAATCAATAAATCAATAAATCAATAAATCAATAAATCATTATCCACTTGAAATAGAGAGATGGCTCGTATCAAAACACACTTTAATCCTGAGCTTAAATTCTGTCTATTCAACAGCCTCTAATATATCCTGGTCTGCTGACACAGGACAATGTGCCAAAGGCATCATTGGATTGTAATCACACTAGGAAAGTGATGAAAGAAGAGAAAATCCAGCTGGAGAGAGCGATGTCCCTTAGCAAGTGAAAAGGTAGTGACAGGCATGAAAAGTAAGAACAAGAAAAAGAGAAATGTGTATCTAGTCTGAGTGCAAAGGACACGCAAGGAAAAAACCTAACACAAAAATCCCAGTTACTGGGATATCCTTCCAGCTCTCAGCAGGTGAATTACTCAAAAAGCATCACAGTCAAGAAAAACACATGTAACAGAGGAATTTTTTTAGTTTATATGGGCATAGCTCTCAATACAGGAGTAACAGCATGCTGCTACTCATGGAAAGAGCACACTCGACTCACGTTTGCTTCCTACATTTTTGTTACAGGAGGAGTTTGAAAAAGCAAGATGAGGTGGATTTGAAAATACCTTACAATTGAGGAAGAAGCACAGGCAATGAAAGCTCACATTTGTGCACTCCAAGGGCTGTTCAAGCTGTGGTACTTCAGACAGAGGGAAGTGAGAGATCGAAGTCTGCCAAAGGCCAGAAGCTGTGCTACCTGATGGAAAGCCAACCAGACTCCATCTATGGGGACTGGGATAAAGATCTGTTATATTTCTGTTCTTTATTTCTCTAGTGACTGGAATATCTGTTATCTGTTTCTTTTTTAGACATGATATAGCACATAACATCTCCACAGCTCTACATTCTGTTTGTCATAAATGGAAATCAGTTTTCATCTTGTACTGTTCTGGTGGGACAACTGCGGTCACTAAGGAAGACAACATTAATCAAAATGGTCCTTTTATAAACAACATTCTACCTTGAGAGGCACAGGTCAGTTATCTGAGCCTGAAATTCAGGAATCTCTTAGATCTAATCCTGAATCAAACAAAATAACACCACTTACTCAGCTGTTTGTCTTTTTCTTATGCCTTATGCAGGCAAAGGCAGGCAAGCCAAGAAATAGAAATAAATTGCTTCTTTAGAGCTTGATTGTTGAAGTGGCAAATAAAGTGTGGATGTTGGATTGGAGGTGCTTGCCATCAAGCTGGCATCTTCTTATCTCTCAAAACAATTTCCATTGAGAAATAATGTGATTTTTAGCATGCTAAAGACAGAATTATTCTGGTTTAGCAATCATGTATTCCTTATAATGTCTCATTCTTACTTTTTTTTCTTTTAAAATTTCTATTCAAAAAGGTTTTATTTAATTATCTTTCAAAAGAGAGGCATTAAGTTTGGTAAACAAGAAACTGGAAGTGTTTCCAAGGCTAAGATAGAAAGACCATTAGGAATGCTCACAGTGGCCTCCTGTGCAGCCTGGAGAATTTTAATCCTTATCTGAGCTGTTTGCAAATTGACAAGGGTATCTTGACATTTGGTGTAAGGACCTGGCCACAGCTTAGATAATGACTGCTGCATTATTTTCCTTCTTAATTGAAATTTAATTGAATACCATGCTGATAAAGCACACAATTGATTATTTGCTTCTTACTTTTGTGCCATGGCTACACATGCTCCAAGATTCTCTGGCTTCACTAAGCACTTCTCCTGGCCAACAGAGCCAGTGGGACATTTTCTTTAACCCTTTTTTTATCTATTTGAAGAGCCTCTCCAGAAGCCAATGAACCTTTTATACTCTGCTTTTTTTTTTTTTTTTTTTTTTTTTTTTTTTTTTTTTTT
>JANRMJ010000088.1:65425800-65442605 GCA_025584955.1 Alethe diademata
GCCTGAGGATGAGTGCCCTGCTGTCCCTGCACGGGGCACGGCCTGAGGATGAGTGTCCAACTGCCAGCACCAGGCTGAGCCCCAGACAGGCTGGCTGGCCCCCAGCCTGCTCAGCATCCCACGGCAGCAGCACAGGGGGAGAGTCCCAGGGGATGGGAGGCTGGGGTGTGCTGTGGATCCAAAATATTTCAGTGCAAAATATGAACAGTGCAACACAACATCGGTGTGTGGCTCAAACAGCCACAGCTGGATGGTCAGCGAGTCAGCCAAGCACTTTTGGTAAGAGCACACAAGAGCTGCTGGGAGCAGTGGTTGGTAGTGAGGCAGTGACTGGTTTAGGAGATGAAAGGACCATATGAACAGAGAGCTAATTGGATAAATGGACGTGTGAGCAATGACACTGCAGCTGCAGCAGCCAGTGAGTGCCTTTCTCATTAGGTTTCAGTTACGTTCTGTTTAGGTTCGCTTAAGTTCTGTTTAGAGTATAAAAAGACCTGGTTTGCTACAATAAAACAATCTTCTCTGGATGTATAAATAGATCCTCTGTCATTGTTCTACATTGCTACGGGCAAATACAAGGATCATTTGGAGCAGAGCTCCAGTGACTGCTGAGAAGATGAGGGAATAGAAGATGTTTTCTCTCCTTGTCAGTTGAACTGGATGCTCACTTGTGTTCTGCAGGTTGTGTTGGAGGAAATGTTCCAAAAGGCTGATGCTCAAACCAAGGAGGGGATGGTTTTGTTTCTAATGTCTATATTCCTTAGGGACGCTGGGAGACAAGGGAGCTGAGGCAAGGCATTTGGAAGCCTTTCTGTCTACTGGGGCTCTCTTTCAATGCACCTGTTTAAAACATGGCTGGGTGGTTGGATGGAATTCTTGTGTTCCCTATCTACTGGAATGACCTCCCATGCTTTTGGTATGAACTGGACAGGATAAAGGAAAAGTTGTAACTAGAGAAGGGGGACATAAGGAGGGAGGAGAGCACTTCTCTGGGACAAAGATCTTTTTTTAGTCCCTGGAATGAAGCATAAACTCAGGGCAGCAAAAAGGCAGCACTAAAGCCAAGAACAGTGTGTGGACTGCAGAATCAAGATCACTCAAGTCTTGAACCAGGAATGAGGTCCCCATCAGCAGGACCAATGCTGGAACCACAACTGCTGATCTCTGGTTCTTTCTTTCTCTTTTGTTCTGTTTCTCTGTCTCTTTCTCTCCTTGCCTCTTGAACACATCTCTTCTTCTCTCCCTTTCCTTTCCTCCTATCCCTTTTTCCCAAACCCCCTGCCAGGTGTAGATAGTGTAGGTTAGGGAATACCATAGGTTCTTAGAGATTTTTTTGCTTTTTTATGTATTTTTGAAATATTCATAACTCTGTCGAATACTCTTACATAGTTATGTAGCTCCTAGACTTTCTCCTATTCTCTTAGATTTTATAACCATAAGTTAACATTCTAACACATACCTGAAAATACTGTTTAGTCTTTTTTTCAAGAAGAAATACATTTTTTTCCCAGTCAGAATCTCAGAAGACATCACAAGAAAATGGGGCAAGGGAAGCCCTGTACCAACTCCAATGGGACAGTTGTGTTTTGGGCCACAAACACAGAAAGATTTGGCTGCCTGAAGTATGACATTGCACCCTTCAGGTATCTGGCATGGACTTCAGATCCCTGAGGGATTGTCTAAATATGAATCCCCTAAACTAGGAGACATATAAAACCTGTCAATACAAGAGTTAAACACAGATCTCCTTGTAAAGCATGCTTTCCTCCACGTCTTAGGCACCAGCCAGGATTTAGGGAGAACACCTCTCTCATGCAAAGCCTGGAATCCCCTCCAAGGGCATGCAAACACAAATGCCTGTTCTGTTCTGTTCTGACAGTCACCAGCAGAGCTGTGGATCTGGGGGTGGTGTCACTAGCCAGCTGTGAGGGAACACAGAGTTCACCCAGAGTCCTGGAGACATGCTCCTTACCTTAGCCTCAGGGAATTGTCAGGAAAGGACAGTGAATATCAGGCTGGCAGCAGTGGCAAAAGTGACAAAATATTACATTTTGTTTGATTGTTTGCTTGTTTTCTGGTGTTTTTGTTGGTTTTGTTTTTTAGGTGTTGGTTTTTTTTTCTTTCGATCCATCAGACCAATGTTCATATTATGCATTAAGGAAGAACCCTGGAAAAAAGTCATCCAAAGCCTTCCTATCCAACTAGGCAAAGACCCCATGCATGAGGGTACAAAAACTCATTTTCTTATTTTACTGTATCTCTCCCATCTCCTGAAAACTGTATTGTATAAAACAGTGCAGCTTCACTGGAAAATATGGATCATGTCCAGCCCAGTCCCTCAACCTTAAGATCACAGACAGAAATAGTCTTTTTTCAAGAGTAGTTATTGTATCTGGGGAAAGCAAAAAAGAAAAGTAAATTGAATTGAGTAATTTGAAATACTGTGTATAACCACACCTTTTAATTTGTCTGTTTTTGTGGAACAACTTACAAAAGTATCTCTTCATTCTTTCTAATAAAAGCAGAGCAGATAAGAAACACATCTGTTTTCCTTAAATATCCTTTGAATGATGGATGTTCAGTAAAGGTTTCATCTAGGAGAACAAACTTCCAACTGAACATTGCCCTCTCTCTAAAAGCATTACTTCAGAGCATTGATTTTTTAACTAATGGCATCACTTCAGAAAGATAATTATAACGACATATTTGAACATATTCCACACTGGAACACGTTGTTTGACATTTTCATACATTTGGGTATACATGCAGCTCTTTTTAAAAAGAGAAATAGTTCTCTCATCTGTCTTTCCCTTTAACATCTTTCAGTTTGAGATCATATTGTGAGATTTGCTTGTAATATCAGAAAGATATCTAAAAAAACCCGGACATGAAAGGACAGTGTAATTCTGCTGCACAGTCAACAGCAGAGATTTATGAAGTTCAGAAGTATTTTAACCTTGCAACAGAAAGGAAGGTTCTTCATCTCCTTTACTTACATTACAGAGAAACTGTTTTGAACACATGCAAAATACATTGAAAAGCAGCCCCTACAGCAGAAAACACTATGGTGTACTTATGCAAGAGAAGAAAACAAGAAACAAGAAACATAATATGCTCATATTCAGTGAGACATGGAAAAAGTGGCAAGATATGCTTGAAACCTCAGAGGAAAACCCTCTGTGTCTATGGAGAGGAACCACATATTTGATGTAATAGCAGCCTAATACAGACATTGAAAATTGGTCAGAAGTGCCCATTTCTCCTAAATACCTATGAAGAGTCAAGGTGATTCATTTGTTGACATTCCCATTAAAGCAAGACAAAACAGCTTAAATGATTTTTAAACCTGAAGACAACTGGATGACCTTCATCTTGAGGTGCCCAAAGGCTTCTTCTGCTGTCTTCCAGCAGAGTCTGAGCTAGGAAGGAGTAAACCACTGTGTCAAAAGACAAGAACACTAAATTCTGCCTTCTGTCTGAGAAATGAGAAATCTCAAGTTGCATCATTCTAACTTTTTTTTTTCCCCCAAAACTATCTAAGGACTGCTAAGACAAAAATGTCAGTATGAACTGTCAAGCCACAGCAGAAGAAGCTCATGTGATTTACATCTTAAGGACATCTTAATTGAAAACTTGGAATTTCTACATCGTCACTGGGGCATGTAGAGAAGAACCAGGGATGCCCAAATTAAGTAATAATTCTTTTCTGACCACATTCATTTCTAATTTAGGTTTAGCTGTTAGATGACTGAAAATACACTGGATCAATACCCCATCTCATTTTTACTGAGAGAAAAGGAGCAGAACAAGGCATTTCTGGTCCCTCTGCCCTTCCTACGTCTTTGGTGTTGCTGAAATAAGGACAAAGTTCAGTTCTAAAATATCAGGGTGGAATTGGAAGGAAGGGGATAAAACGTTGGGTTAAAAACAGGAAAAGTACCAAAAAAACTACTGAGTGAGTACATAATCCATTCTACTTCCTCTATAGAAGCTAAATATTCCCAAGAGGAAAATGTTGTTCATGTTTTTTCAATGTTGTTGCTCTTCTTTTGCCAGGTGAAAGGGTATAATGGCACTCAAAGTCGTCACCTCTATTCAGAACTCCCCTTACTAAATGTCCCAGTCTTCCTGTAAATGTGCAGCATTAGTGCCATATCAAAACAGATGAAGAAGGAGCACGTAACATCAAGAGGTAGCTCCATAAACAGAAGGAAAGTGGAGATACAGGATAGTATTCAATAAAATAAAGCAAGTAAACCTCCAAATTAAATAAAAACAGATTTTTTTAAAAAAATAAAATAAACGTTATATGCTCAACTAGTGATTAGAGGGCAATTTGTATTAGAATTATTTATTTTGCTGACATTTGTTAGATGTTATTTGTTACATGTTATTTGTTGTCCTGCAGATATCCAATAGCTCTCTTAGTTTACAAAGACATGAAATACATGAAGAAGTTCATAGCAGATAGTAAATACCAGGTCTAGTTGCTTTACATGGCTGCAGTTTCTAAAACTTCACAGAGTAAACACTCAGCCATGTATAATCCAAAGTGAGTTAGACAAATTAAGCTTTTTTTTTTTTTCAATCATACTGCTTCTCTTGCAGATGTTCATGTCCCCTACCATGATATAGGTTAAAAGCTGACACAAAATGCAGTATGCACCTAAACACCTCTTTCTTACACTCAACAGTGATTCACTATTAATTCCCATGGTTATAAAGCAAGCCTGGAGGCTGCAGGAATTTTTTTGTTTTAAGCCACCCTGAAGATCTCTCACCATTTTTTTTTTCTATGATACAGCAGCACAGAGATGTCTGAATTTTGACCTTTAAACTCAACATTACTTCAGCTGCGACATATATTGGAGTTGATGTCAGTATAGAAAAAATGGATTTAAAATGCTCCTTTGGAAGCAGTGCAGGAATTCGTGTAGCTTGGGTGCAAGACTGTATTGACACAGAAGAAAGCTGCAAGATGGATACAAACATGCCTCATTCTGACTAAAATCCAAAGGAAAAAGAAATCTTCAGCATTTTCCTATATTTAGTATTTGGTATTTGGAGTAAAATTCATACGTGTTTTTAATAGCTTGATTTAGAAAGTGAAGTGTTCAGTTTAATAGAATTTGCCCCCAGGATGTCTCTGTTTTCCTTTAATAAAGGATGGGCACAAGTTTACAAAACGAAAACTCTTGATTGCTCAAAGACCTGTGTTTACCATGTAGATATAAGATAAGATGTAGATCTTCCTGGCAAAGAGAAAAAGGATGCAAAAGAGCATTAGCTTGTTAGAGTCTGTAAATCAAAAGTCTCTCTTGATTCTTCAGAGAGAAATCAGAGTGCAGGGATTAAATTAAAACCTTTGAATGGACTGAAGTATATTGAAGCCACTCACACATAAAGTAGAGGTGTAAGTTTAAATTTTAAAATAAGCATGCAAGTAAATAAATAAGTTTTAAGTGCTTTAGAGAATAAAGGTCTTAGATACCAGTGTAGAAGTAGGAGTCCAAGTGAAGGCTGAAAAACATAGTCCCAGATACTAGTGTTGAAAATAAGGTTCCGTAGAGGTTCCAGGAACATAGTTTTAGACATGATAGAACTATAGTAAGAATATTGCTTACATTTTTTAGATAGAGCAAAATAGACCATATGTGTAGTTTATACATAACCTGGTGTGCTAAGAAACTAGAATTCTAATAGGTTAACAAGTAATGGTTCATGTTTTTATCTTGTTGAGTAATTTGTGTGTAAGAATCTATGCACTGGGGAGAGATTCGCTTTTGCTCTTGCTCCTACTCTCTCACTCTTCTTCACTCCTCACCACCATCGTCATCGCCCGAAAAAGATAAGAGCTGCCACAGCATCACCAGCCCTTCCAGGACCTCGATGGGAGCAGCTTCTACTTCTGATAGGAACTTTACTTCTATTTTGGACTCTATACCAAAAACTTTTAGCATGGACTTCAATGCTTGTGACTCTTTGCCTTTCGAGACTAATGTGCCTTTGCAATAAACAATGGTATAGCAGCTAATAGCTGTTTGGCTCTTTAAAGAAAACAACCACAACCCAGCATCAGTGCTCAGTTGTGAGCTCCTGAATCTGCAGTCACAGCCTCCACATCCATCTCTTAATTTAGATCAGAGCTTTGATAGTCTTGATGTTGTGTGGAGTGTTCAGAATAATTGATTTTGCGTAACCTGTTGTGGCTTAACCCAGGCAGATAAAATCCTCATAGCCCTGCCTACAGTAGAAAGGGAGAGGAAATTGGAAGGGTAAAAGTGAAAAAACACAGAGCCTGAAAGAAATCTGGTTTAAGAAGTAAAAGAAACAAATATACAAGCAAATAAAACATGCCAAGCACAAGGTCATATGACCTGGGATATCCCTTGAGCAAGTTGGGGTCAGTTGTCCTGACTGTGTCCCCTCCTGGATTCTTGTACACCCCTCACTCTTCACTGATGGGGTGGGGTGAGAAGCAGAAAAGGCCTTGGCTCTGTGTGATCACTGCCCAGCAATAGAGAAAAGATCGCTGAATTATCCACATTGTTTTGGTCACAGATCCAAACCACAGCACCGGACAGGCTGCTATGAATAAAATTAACTCAGTCAGAGCCAAAGCAGTATCCCTGTGGACTTCATATCTGTGGGCTTCAGAACTGGGGGCTTTGGCTTTAGGGAACAGAGCCAGCTGGTTCTCTCTTCTTCCCAAACAGCACAACGTTCCCCCTGATATGGAGTATGGAAATGGTACTTTCCACGATCTCTGTGAAAAATACTGTACAGAAATGGCACACAGCCTATCCAATCCAGCCACAATCTCTTGAAACAAGAATTTCTTCTCTATCTTCTTTTCCAAATAAGGGGAGAGATCTCCTTCCATTTGGAGCTAATGATGAGGCATTTGGAACATTTTCAGCAGCACATCCCTCTCATACAAAGCTTGAAGTTTAAATGTGACTTTAGAGAAAAATGTTTAAGATAAAAAAAGATTCTTTAGACTACGGCTATTTAAATGGCAGTTTGGTTAGGCACAAATACAGTAAGGTTGTAATCGTAGTTAAAATACTAATCCATTTCAATATAGTTATCAAAGGATTGACTTCGAGGAAGTAGATTAAAAAAACTTATTAAGAACTTCCGAAGAAACAAATGATGTCTCCAGAAACTGGGAAGCAAAAAGGTCAATACTTTAAAAAATAGTATCTAAGCTATTCAGAATTAATTTTAAATGTATTACAGAATCACAGAATATTTGGGTTTAGGGGGACCTTAAAAATAATTTAGTTCCAACCCCCTGCTATGGGCAGGGACACTTTCCACTAGCTCAGGTTGCTCCAAGCCCTGTCCAACCTGGCCTTGAATACTTCAAGGAATGAGGCATCCACAGCTTCTCTGGGCAACCTGTGCTAGTGCCTCACCAGCCTCAGAGGGAATTTTTTCTTCATAAATGCAATCTTATCTACCCTTTTTCAGCTTAAAGATTTTCCCTTAAAACTAATACATATATATGTATAAAGATACAGCTTTAACTCTTGCCAGTTTTTTTATACTTTAAGAAATCTCAGAACATGCTCATAGCAGAAGAAAGATGTTCCAGGGCTTCCTAGAATAAAGACTGGCACCTCTATTAACAAATTTCTTAAACTAATGAGGCCATCAACAGCATCTGTAAAAGACCTATGCCAGTAAAAAAATGAAAGCAGGAAATATACTTTTCTTTTTCTCAGCCTCTAAAGAAAAGTTCCATCTCCAAAATTCAGTATTATTCTCCTAATTTCTTACTCTGTTCATCCCCTCAGCTCTTTTAGGGAAAGAAGCAGTGACCAGGATACAGTGAACAAAGGAACCTTGAAGTGGCACCAAAAGAAACAGCCAAGGAACAGACTGCCAGTTTTCCAATTTTTGCCATTACTAACACTTCAGTATCAAAGACAAGACAGGCAAAACAATGAGGATTACCCCCTTAGAAAAGCTTCCCAAATTATTTCGGTTTTGTCTGATTTTAATGGAAACCTGAAAAAAACATTCATAGTCTTAAACAGGAACAGCTTCTCTCATTAAATATCAAAGTGATTTTGGATATGTATTTCCAAAGAAAAAATATATTGAGCTTGAATAAATGAGAAGTATTTACATTCCTGCCATTCAGTATATTGTGCATCTCAAGAGACTTTGTTTGCAAGATGTCTGTGTAGCAAGTGAATTAATCTGCTTTCTTTGATTAATATTTATTTAAATACATACTTTTTACCATGTGCATAATTTTAAAAAATTATTTTTAACTGTTTAGGTTATCTCTGATTAAAACAAACCAACCAAACAAAAACAGGACTTACCTAGCCATGACCCATCTGGCCATTTCCAAAAATGTATGGAATGTGAATTATTTGTGATGGCCCAAAACTGATTTTTTTTCACTTTGGATATGACACCTTTAGCTTTAGTTAGAAATCAGTATTAATTCTAGCAGGGAATTGAATGTGAAGACTGTGTGTGTTTGAGAGAAGGACGTAATTCTATGGCAATTTATGAAAACCATTTTCATGTTTAGTTTAATTTTTCCTTTCTCATTTTGTCTTTTTTAATAAGACAAGGATTTAGTAGTATTGTGATTGTTCTGTTTCCCTTTCATTATCCTGCTGTTTAGCACAGGGTGCAGAACCCATGTTGAAAGAACAGTCTCTGAGGCAATTTCAAACTGATTCTTGCATGTTTTCTAAACCCACTGTTGCCTCATGAACAGGCCCTGCTTTATAAAATTTTGAAAGTAACATCCATGGTTTCTTTGCTTTGACCTTTGAAGTGTTACTGTGTCCTTCAATTCCATCATTTATTACACCAAGACTGATTCAGTCAACCAAGCCACCACAAAGTGACCTTGTTTTCACAGCTCAAAACACCCAGCAATGCAAATTAATCATGAAAGTAAAAATAAAGACAACTCTATTCTCTTAAAACCACATTGAACTGCATACCAAGAGTAATGCTCTTAACTTCTGATTTTGCCTCTAAAAATGATTATTCAAAAGCTCTTGCTTCTTCTTTTGAAGGAAATGGAATATGAAATTTTAAAAACAGTCTGGAAAGATTTGTTACTGATTATTTGAATAGTGCTGGCCCTGGGTGAGTATCATGCCAAGCAGACTTGGATGTAGGGATGAAGCAATTTGTTCTGGAAGGGTCTGACACTTATCACACACTGGTCTTACCAATTACTAATGGAATTTTTTTTCCAAGCTCAGTGCTTTCTTAAAGGAAAGGAGCTCACACAGGACATCATTATTAAATATATGGTGACTCCTCCACTTCCAAGACACTCCATTGCATTACTTTATAAGTATCAAGCTACACAACCTTAAATTACAGCTGGCTGCAGGTCTTCGGTATCTTTAATTGTGAAAGATCCTGACTGATGAAACCTTCTTACAAAGTTTGTGTAGAATGAACAACATCCATCTCTTTTCTCTGAAAACAAGGAAAACTTGTGACCCACCGAAAAATAAATAAATGCTACCGAAGATTGTGTTCTCCTAATTACTCATGCTTTTGGTATGAAATAGTAATTTTTAATACATAAAATCAATTTTATTTCATACATGCACATTTAGCTGAAGATTGTGTATGTGGAACAAACTGCCTGGGATCTATTCTACCATCAGAAGGAAATGGAGAGAAGAAAGAGAGTCCATAGCTCACTACTAAATCTAGTATTTCCTGTGCTTTTAAATGGCTGACACCTTTTTATACAGTAATAGTGCTGCAGTGGAAAGGGTTATTTATCAGTTCAATTTGTTCTCTTCAAAAAGATTAACTGTTGCTTCTTTCATAATGAGACAGTTTGGGATTTTTTCTTCTTGAAATGGCAAAGACAGCAATTATTTCTGTAAAACCACCTGTATTTTATGCACATACGTTTTTATTAGCTGCTTGAGATGGAGTGTCAGATGTAAGAAGGTCTGAAAACATAATGGATCATTGCACATGAATTTCTCTTCAACTGTGAAAACGTCAAAAGTTTTTCTTGAAAGATGCATTTCTGATATCTCCAGTTACAGAAATAACAAAGTATTTCCAGTAATTTTTCATTTCTACTTAAAATGGGAGTAATCCACTTTTTGCTTAATTACTTTCAAGAAAGCAGTGAATTCACACAAGGAAATTCTGGGAAACTGGAAAAAATGTGTTGAAAATATAGGAACATCCATAGCTAATTGGTTTTTTTTTTAATTGTAGCAAGTAATTATCTAAAAAATCCCCCAAAAATCTGTCTACAAATACTTTAAAAGTGGAAAAAACTAAAGGTGTAAAAGCAACATATATAATTATTTGTTCTTGAAGGGGATATAAAGAAATGTTTCATTCCTTGTATTTGTTAAAATAGAATTAATGAAGTTTGTGTTATGTAGACAGTGGGATGGAAAAAGGGATCATGTCACAGCAGGAAAATGGAAGAGACTGGGAAGGGACTTCAGTACACACTAACTCCCTAGTAGGTGCCTTCAGAGATTTTGTAAAGCATGTGACTATTCATAAATTAATTATAGTAATCTGAGTCACCACTTTCAAGACAATTACAGTGTCTTTCCAGGAATTTATAATTCATTGAGCAGTCTGACTTAGAATCACAGAAAGAATGGTTTGGGTTGAAGGGGGCCTTAAAGATCATCCAATTCCAAGCCTCTGCCATGGGCAGGGACACTTTACACTGGACCAGGCTGACCCAAGCCCTGGCCTTGGACACTTCCAGGAATGGGAAGTCTACAGCCTCTCAATCTATACCAGGGCCTCACCACTCTCACAGGGAAGAATTCCTTCCCAACATCCCATCTAACCCCGCCCCCTGTCAGTCTGAAGCCATTCCCACTTCTCCTGGCACTCCAAGCCCTTGTCCAAAGTCCCTCTCCAGCTTTCTTGTCACCATTTCAGGTACTAAAAGGTGCTTAAACATTTCCTTCTCTTCTCCAGGCTGAACAAACCCAACTCTCTCAGCCTGACCAAACCCTTGAATACAGCCTGGTACTGTGAGAGACTGAGATTTAGTACTTGTAGAATTCACTGTACCTTTGCATTTTCAAATGGAAAAGTAGGAAAAAATATGTTTATGCTATTAAAAACCCCAACCATATTGTAGAATTAAGCTACACATTGGTAGTCCTCAGGCTGAAACCCAAAATAAAGTTAACTCTTGCTGTGCCTTTGAAAAGTTTTACGAAATTCCTAGGGAAAAGCGTAATGAAATCTATTACAGTGGATAACCATCATTAAACAATGCCTAAAAGGTTGTAATAATGCCAATACAGTAAGAAATATGATACATCTCTGGAATGATGGTCAAAATGAGATATAATTCCTTTTTTTTCCTATGGTTCCCCAATTATGCAGCCAAAAGACAGAGAGAACTGCTGGTGATCTCGTATGTCAGGATGTTCATCCTTAAAAAGCTTACTCCAAAGGACATGCCTGTCTTCATCTCAGACATCTCTGTGCTCTTGCAACATGGGAAAAATAGTGAGGGACCTTCAGAGTGACTTAAAATAGAGAAATTGCAAAAAATTAAATAAAACCCAATTACTCTCTCTCCATTTGGAGTAACAGTTGATGTTTACTTTTGTGCAAGGCTACCTGCATTCACTATGTGACAGCTGTTAGGAAGCACTGTGTCTGTGGTTATAACCAAAAACCTGGTTAGAAGGGGTTTGCACTAGGAATATCAAAAAAGGCCAAGTCTGCACCATTAATTCTGAGGAATGAGAGGACCAGCAGTGGTGAGTTCCATGAATGTCTGCATTCTGCCTCAGAAATCCCTGAAACTTGAGTCTGGCCTCGCTTCCTTTTGAACTTGCTGTGCATCTTAAAAACTGACCTTGTGTCTCCTCTGAAATAAATCACGTTGAAACATTCTGGAACTCTACAGTATGTTTTTGCATACAATCATAGAATTTCCTGAGTTGGAAGGGACCCACAAGGATCATCCAAGTCTGACTCCTGGCCCTGCACATGATCCCCTCAAGAATCCCGTCCTGAGAGCTCTTCCCTCTTCCATCCCTGGAACAGGAAAATGGGTTTGCAAAAATCATTGTTGTCATGGGAAACCTGTAATTCCAGCCTTGCATTGCTCAGCTGCAGTGGATGGTCTGTAATGGCTAGAAAATATTGAAATGAAAGCTGCATGCCTGAAGTTTTGGGCAAAATAGGTGTTTTTCTCTCAGATTTGTTGCTTATATAAGTTTGTGATGGAATTTGTGCACACACTGATGCAGAGGGAATGTCACAGTCCCCTGTATGCAGGCAGATGATTCGATCCATCAGGCTTCAGCCTTTGATTAAAAGCCTTGGGAATTTGCAGGTGTTCAATTAGTCACCAGAGGGAGCCCATATTATGTCATAAACACAATAAGGACTGAGTGAAAAGAAGGTGAGGGGAGAAAACCTTTAGGGAGACAGAGTGAGAGACTCGCCCTTGTTCCCCTCTCCTCCCTGACAATCAGGTTCTAGGAGTTTGATGTTCAGGGCAGGGTGGTTTTTTTCAGCAATGTTACATTTTATAAAGTAAATTTTAAGGAGAATGAGCACAAGCTCTCTTTTTCTTAAGCTATCAATATTTTTTTTTTTTTTTAATTTGCTGATGTACTAAAGGATGCTGGCAAGGAATCTGCTTTACTAATACATGTTAATAAAGGTCAGATGTCATGGTCTTATCACAGACCCACTTTCATGACACAAAATATGTCTAGATAATCAAACACAATCAAAAGGAGCATGAGATTAGACTGTTTATCTATTAATCTGTTATAAGAGGATGTTGGGATAATGCAGGATTTTATAAATGATGTTTTCACTGGGATTTCTTCTCATGGCAATACCCACTATGACCTAGGAAACAGCTTTCTGTAAATTGCAAGGAGGGTTTTGTTTATTGCTGTACTAGGCAGATACTCTCTCATCTCTCTAGCTTCAGTTTTCCTCCCTCACCTTATCAACAGTAAAAAATACTTTACTAGAAGTGGTATTTTTTGTTAGTGTGCTGTATCTCTAACAAATCACTGATTCTATTTGGATATCTTCCTGAGTTATTTACCAGGGAAATGGCCTCAAATGTATCACATTTCATTTAGCAGTATTTGCTGTTAGTATTCTCTGTAGAGAATTCTTTGTTTTGCTAACAAAGTGAAGGGGGAAAAAAAAGAAGAAAAATTTAATACATTTCTAAGTCTTATTTATAGGATTACAATGGTAAAACAACTCTGCTTTGGAATCAAAGGAAGTTTTTATATTAATAACTTATCTCGCTCTTATGGTATGGTAGACACTCCAGTCTTTAGGGGAACTCTGGCATTGTTATAGCCTATATGAATTTTCCCACATTCGCACATTAGTTCTCTTGCAGACATCTACAAATGATCAGAGTATTTCAAAAGTCCTTGTTTTTTAGGAATGATTTGTTGCTGGTCAAGCTGTCTTCCTGCCTAATAGAAGCTATTGCCCTCTCTGTGCCTTCACCCTTTAATTGCAAGGCAATTAAATTCCCCACTGTTTACAGTATCTGTGTCCAAAATGAGTCATCACATCACCTTTTTTGGTTTTTTTTTTTTCTTTTGCTACGTGCTTAGCAAAATGTAGTTTAATATTTCTCTGTCCTCACGGAGCTGGAGGTTTCTCCATTAATTGCTATTTTTCTAACCTTTATCCCTTAGTTGGTCAGGGCTTTCTTGAATCATTACATGGAAGATAAAATAGAATTTCTGTTTCTCACCACAATGCCCTAATTTTTGGGATGTATGCAATGACACCACATGAAAAGGATAAAGTATGTCTGTGACTGATAAGCACTGATTTTAAGAAAAAATATTCTATCTCCCACAAGGCTGGTACAGAATGCCCAGCATTTAATTTTAGATAGGATCTGAACTATTTGAAGGAACGTCATTGCCTGCTAGGAAGAAAATAATGTGAAATGTTGTGGGTATGATGTGTAACCCCAGCTACAGGTGCTGTCACAGGGGCTGCAAACTAGCTTTGTCCAAGGGGGCCTTAGGGCACAGCTCTGGAACCTGCACTGAAGTGAAACCATGAGGTTCATGAACAGGCAGAGACTTTGGTTATGGCTGTCATGGTGTATTTGCAACTTGTTCAGGTTTTACCTGTTGCCATAGAAATCAGAACAATGGCCAGGGAACGACAATTAGGGTTTCTTCTGTGGTTTGCACTCCATATCTGTACATTAGAGGTGGGACACAAGGGTGTAATCAGGACTTGCACTGCCCTTTCCCAAGTCAGGGGCTTTCTAAAGAGTTCAGTGAAAAGAAAATCCCCCCTTTTCAGATGTGCCTGGACTCAAATATAAAAGTACCAAAGAAGGGGCATGGGTAGAAAAGCGCTTCTCTAGTTCACACCAGTCATTCATCAGGAAAACTCTATACAGCCTGCTGTGTCAGGATGCAGAGCTTTCCTGGGCAGTTCCTGCCCTGGTTCCTCTGCGGTGAGATGCTCAGGATAGCATTATATGTGCTTTTTAAAAATCTTTTGGCTTACTAACATTTGTGACCTACGTGCATTCTCTGCAACTGTGCTGCACAAGCTCATTGTTTCTGTTACAGGAGCTTCCACTTTTGACTCAGATTTATGTAATCTTTTTGTTTATGTATTCATTTGAAAGCTAAATATTCTTGGCCACCAGATCTGTTGGTGAATGTGATTTCTTTAATTATTTATATAAATGCAAATACACCATAAGAGCCAGCTCATCCCTGCAGTACTCTCAGCCCATTTTGAGAAGTGCTGTTAGGGACAGCATTCAGATGAAGTGACATGCCAATAGTGGCATGGAAGTGTAGTGGTAGAGGCAGGAATAAAAGCTGGCTTTTATTTTCTTAATTGTTTCTGCATTGGGCCATATCACCTTTTCCGAGTTATCCCTGACCTCTGAAATATTTGCTTTTCTTAAGTTTTTCTTACATTACTCTACGTTTTGCAAAATATAAAGGTATTGATTTCTCTGAACACTGTTTGAAACCGTGTTCAAGCCTCTTTTTGATTCCTGTCCCAGCATGCCACTGGACCAGCCGTCCCTTACTCCCACCAAAGCTGTGGGAGAGCAGTGAGGGAGAGAAAACTGTTGAATATATCATTTCTTCTTAAATACTTTAATGAATAGAGTTTGTATGTTAAAAACTCAGGCAGACTTCCACTCCCCAGTCCCATCATCTAATGCAGTTTATATATCTGCATTAGCATGCTTGCTCACTCAGCAACCTTCTACCATATTTCCCTCAGTATCAAGTGTATTGCCAACCTCTGCCAGGATGGTTCTGAATTAAGGTTATTAGCTGCCCTTGCTGTTTCTTCTAAACTTCTTTGGCTTTGGAGGCTCCTAATCAAATGCTTAAAAGTTATTTCATTGCAGCCTTCTGTGCTGGTATTTGCTTCTTTTAAATGCACTTTTCCTTTCCTGAGTAGTCAGCACATCTCCCTCTCATGGCAATATACACTCCTAAGAGTGCCAGTGGCCAAACTTTGCAGCACTTCTGAGGGTTCCACGAGGCAATAAATTGAATATAGCAGAGTATGTGAACTCTTGCAACTCCTGGCTTTATATATTATAATGAAGTGAGAGATGTGCTGATTATCACATAATACAGATGCATTATGTACAGAATAGGCACCAAGAGGAAAGAACGTGCTTTGGTTTTATCACTCACTATTATGAGAAGGAAAGGACCCAAGTATATATAATTATAAACTGCAAATGTCATGCCTCCTCTCCCTTCTTCCATCATCCAGAAAAATCAGCACATTAAGAAGGAAGCAATGCACTGGATCTTGCCTATTAGCCTCACCAAATCAGGGAACAAAAAGTTCACAACTACTGTCTGCAGTAAAAGAACTTCTATATCTCAGGAGTTAAATTCTGATTTTAGTTCTCATGGCACTTAAGAAAAGAAGAAATATGATTAACCTAGTGAAGGATGAATATCCACTAGTGGTCAACAGCAGTTGCTTCAAAAGGAAATGCAGAAAATGCAAAACAAAGTTTAAAGGACTGAATGAAGCAAAACATCTTTCTTGACATGGACAAGAAATGCTCAGATTTCAGTTAAACCATACCTAACTAGCCCCAAAAGCTATAAACTTTATGGCTTAGCCATTACATTTCTGTTCCTTTCCTTTAGCACCACTTTCTACATGTGTATATTCATGAATTGGTGACTTACAGAGGGAATGGCCTTTTAGAGCCATTACTGACTAAATCTGAAAAAAATCCCCCAAACAATGTACTATGAACTCACTCCCCACCTCTGAATGAAATCTTTTACAGACAGGATGCTTATGAGGTGTGTCCTTTTCTTATTCTACTGCTGAAATTATTTCATTTTGTTCCTGAAAGCAGGTGAAAATCCATGTCTGCACAACTGTGTTGAGGATACTCTCCTATTAAAGATGTGCTTCACTTAGGTATTCATTTTTAGCTATTCACACTGCTATGCTTTGTTTTCTCCTTCAATTTCTTAATATTTTGTTTCCTATCTTTGTCTTCTATTATATTTAAAGAACCTTTTATGTTTATCTTAATATTCTTCCTCAGTACTGCTTCATTATTCCTGTTTGTACTGTCAATGCCCTCTTTATAGTCCCTCTGTTTCCTCACATAAAATTCTAACAATACTGCAGATCTTTCCTTTCCTATAATTTTTTAAAGCTCTGATTTGCTTTCATTTAACTTAAAAGATGTATCAGTCATCCTCCCAAGTGAAGTTTAATACCTGGTTTTACATAATGGCATATTCTCCTTTCAAGCTCACTCT
>JANRMJ010000088.1:65466077-65487337 GCA_025584955.1 Alethe diademata
CTTTCTTTTCTGTTTTAGTACAGAACAGTAAGGACACATTTTGTCTCCAACACTAACCATTACATGTGTTCAAAGACTACAGAGATGAACAGCCAAACAATGAACATTCAAAAGAATTACCACAGATTTTACTGATTTTTGGAAAGGAGTGCTGTGCTGATGGTCGTGTGAGGTTTCAGTCGAACACCAAGAACAGAAGTTGAAACAGGAATGATTTTTGTTCCTTTCAGAAAAATATACCAATAATGACCCTTAGTCTCCTGCAAGTTTTAAGTACCATTAGTAAAATATCTGAATTATGCTTATAGGTGCTAAACATTGGGAGAGAGAACATGCATATTATCTTATATTTTCCAAGACTCAAGAAAAACCTGTGATCAGAGCACACAAGTGAACTACAGCTGCTAGCACTCCTGGCTAAGAACTCTGCTGCAGTCTACAATCACCATTTTTCGGTTAAAACAATAATCTGTATTCTGCTTCTTTGGCTGAAAATCTTCAGAAACATGAGTTTAGTGTGGCAGATATAGATGTAAGATTCCCTGGGAGGGCTATTGAGTTCAGCCCAAGGGTATTTTCCTAAAGGTATTTCAGGCTAATAACTTAAGTGTCACTATTTGAATGAATGCAGTATGAGAAAAAGGTCACATATGAGCATTTCCTGAAAGCATTATTTCTTTCTAACACTAAAGATTAGTAGCATATAAAAGTTGATATTTTATCCCCAACAAGTACAAAGCTGAGCTCTTAAAAGCCTTTTGGTGTCCTTGGTTGCACCACTGATTAGCTGGACTACATTGTCATGTCAAGAACATCTGCATAACTCTTTTACTAGTCTGGATTTAATTTCTTGATTTTTAAAGATTAATAAAGTGAGCTACTGCCTTCTGAGCTGTCCCAAGTGGCCTTCGATGTGGGCCATATATTTATACTGAGTTATTTTTTAAAGGTTCAGAAAGACAAGCAACATGACTTGGATAACCACACAAAAGTGCAGTGAAAGTTAGTGGTTTCATTTTTTTCCCTAAGTTATGTATATTTGATAAAATAATCGGGAAAAGTAGGCAAGGTATATTAGTTCTTCATCTTGATCCACTGACTTCACTCTAAAGGACAAATTTAATGTCTTTTAACACATTTACAAGCCCTTACAATATTATTTACTCCAGTTTAAATAAATATAAGCAGAAGCAAATGAATATCTACAAAATAGAGCAGAAGAAATATCTATATCTATATCTATAGCTAATCTATATCTATCTATATCTATATCTAATTTATATCTAATTTATATCTAATTTATATCTAATCTATATCTATATCTATATCTATATCTATATCATCTATATCTATATCTATCTAATGCAAAGGGTCAGGGAAAGAAACTTTCTGAAGAAAAATTAATCCTTTATGACCAGACAGGGGTATCATAATGCTCTACTGCCTCCTAGTCCATGAATTCATAGACACCAGGGATTAGCTGTCTTTACCACACACACAAATATACCTGACTCCTGAATGACTTGATCTTAGAGGTCTTTTGCACTCTTAATGATTTTATGATTCTAATGCACGTTAAAAGGCTAATTCTGACTCCCTTCAGGAGCCTCCTGAACTATTTGCACCCCTCCACACTCCCCTTTCAGTAATTGGCAGGATGGAATCTCCAGTTCCATAGGTTCCATCTGATACTTCCCCCTGACTTCTGCAGCCACATCAGGAGATCCAGTTCCTTATTTCCCAGGCTCTGTGGGTCTCTGAACAGACATTGCTATGCCCATTTTTGACCAAGTTCCTCCCTCCCAATACTTTTATTACTCCATCTCATGCACTCACTATTTTTTCTATTCTGTTCGATCCTAGGAAGGCAGAATTTTGGTGCAAGACTGACTAGAACATTTCATCTTAAGAAGTACATAAAAACCATCATGAGCAGACTTGAAAAAAGTGGTTTGGGAGTATAAACAAGTATAAGACTTTCTGAAGTGAAAGAAACTAAAGATGCAGCAGAATAGAAATAAAAATGATTAATTCCACCTGAGCACTCTGTCTTTGCACATGCAAATTTCTTTCATTTAAGCTTGGTCTTAGGCCAATCTCTTTTCAATAAGACCCAGAACTGCAACAAAAGTCACCTCTGGTCACTCAGAAAAAAATATTTTCTGCTACACAAGGTCTGGTTATGCACCAGTTCCATCTTTGTCAGCGTTTTTTGATCTCTTCTGTGTATAGGTTATGTATCTCCTGCTGTTCTGTGCCCACCTCTGCACTCCACAAATTCCCTCCTCCTCCAGCCTGGTTGCTGTCTGGAAAAAGCCAGTCCCAGCCTTCCTCCAGAGGATTTCCCCACTGGAAGCTCCCTAAGCAGAGGGAAATGGTCAAACTGCCACCCTGGCACTGAGCCATGCCCACTTGAAGAGCAGAAAGTGCATCCAGTAACTGTGACCAAGAGCTGTGAAACCTCTCGTGGGTACTCTAGGAAGAATCAGGTTTATTCTTCTACCTCTCCCTGACACACTTAGTGAGCACATATACCTGTGTGAAGGACTCCTGAAAATCCCTTATCCCTCAGAGCCCCACTGCAAAGCTCCTTGCTTTTAATGGGATTCCAGTTGTGTAGGACTGAAGCATCCCCTGCCACTAACACAGATTTACACTGTCACAGTGGATGAGAATTTCCCGAGAACCTATTTAAAAGAATAAATTTATTTAATTCTATATTTAATAAAAAATAATATGTTAATTTGACAGAGTGACAGCAAAAAAGCAGCAGCAAGGA
Organism: Alethe diademata; assembly: GCA_025584955.1. Taxonomy (NCBI): domain Eukaryota; kingdom Metazoa; phylum Chordata; class Aves; order Passeriformes; family Muscicapidae; genus Alethe; species Alethe diademata. Next base: position 65,468,857 of record JANRMJ010000088.1, read on the forward strand.
CCACCTAGAGCAATTTTTTTTTTAAATAATAAAAATAAGTTTATTGCTTAACTCCTAGCTAAGCAATACATCATCCTATTTCTCTTTAAACCCCTAAGGTTCTGGCCTGAAAAGCTTTGAGGATTGTACCCCAAACAGTACAGATAAGCTCTTATCAGACAAGCACATGCCACCAAGAATCATAAGAGCATATGGATACTCTATTTTTAGAGGAGAAATACACAACTTCACATGGAAACTGTATACCACTAAAACAGATTTAAATATATATCCCAAGAAAATATTGCTGATGGGGACGCCTGTGTGCGTTCAGCACAGTCATATCCACAGTGAGCTGGATTCACCTCTCACAGGGGGATTACCTACCAATTCCACTTTCTGTTTGCTTTCAGATCTGGCACAGAAGATGTTCATCTTGTTTCTTAGATGAGTGTCTTGAGATAAGGATCTTCACTGAGCTGTTTCTAATGCAAGTAAAAGGTTATAAAAGCAGGATGTGTCTCCCTGGGGAGGAAAACAAGACAGATGTCACCCACCTTTCCACTAACACCATCTGTCTGCAGCTATCTGTTCCCACATCTCTTCTGTTTCTCGCAATTTTCCTTGTATCCAGAAACAGAAACTCTTATTCAGGACAGATGAGGCATCTGAATGAGGTTCCTGGGCATTTCAGTGTGAAACTGAAATGAAATCAGAAAGAGCAGCTGATGGCAATCGTAGCTAAATCAGTACAGTGATGTTTTCCCACAGCGTTTTTAGATGTATTTGTATTTAAGTCCCTGTTTAAGGGGAAGTACTGAGGCATTTAAAGCATGTCCATTCTAGCACCTCGTTCTACCTGTCAGTCATAACTACATTCACTTTTAAGACAAATCCTGTTCTGATTAGATTTTTCACTGTTGTTCATGTAAGACTGAGTAATTTCAGACATGTTACACCAAAATATACAGACCACAGATTCAAAAATGAAGCAACATAAGTGTCAAGTGACTACCAAAGCAAGATAACCAATTCCAAGACAATAAAATCCTATAATTTAGGAGTATTCACTAAGCTCTCTTGAGGAAAGGAACACCATTTTAGGCAAAGAGAGGCAAGCAAAAAGCAAGAGCTACACACACTGATGCATAATTTGAAATCTTTTAGAAAGAGCAACAAACACTTAGAATTCAACTGTTGCATCCAGCCAGGTATCTGTTTCTACACATCTCTTGCCATAGTCATCCACAGAGCAGCTGTTGCAAAACTTTGCTAATAAACCTCATGGCTTCACACAAGACTCTTCACACTTCAGAACCATCTTTTCATAATTAGGATCCTGCTTCAATCTTTCCCCAGATAATTGGGGAAAGCATTTCAGAAGCCAAACATACTGAAGGGCAGAGTCTCTTAAAAACACAGGGGCTATTAGAAAAGCTGGAGGAGAGGTAAGGCACTGTACTCCTACCTGAATAACGCTCTGTGACACAACCTGAAAGTCTGTCTTGTTTCACTGGTCCTGCCTTGAGGCTGGAGTCTGTCACACAGCTGTCTGTAGGCAGTGCTGCCAGGGCTCTGACTGCACCAACAGGCTCTGAGAGCCCTGTGGAGCCTCAGCTGGGACCCCCACACACCCCCAGCTCCCTTTGTCCAGGCACTGAATTTCAGCTCAGCACTTGGTTCCAGTGTTTGTTTGAGCTCTACTGGGTGTGTTGTACTCGAATCTGTGCTGATCTGACTCTGCTTGCCTGCTTTTTTGATTTGATTTCAGACTTGCCTCATGACTGGGGGCTTAATTCTGAATCACCAGCTTGCTGCAAGCCTTGATTGTTCAGTGGGTCTGTTCCTCTTTTTCAGGTGCTTAAATGATATTTAATTCAGCTTCTATAGCATGGAAGTGCACAGCAAATAGAAAACACTGTAGGTATCTCTTAGCTGCTGGTGATTTAGATGATCCAGGTTTTCTGTGCCATGATCTCTTCCCCATGGCTGGCACAGAACTGTGATCAGCTGTACTGTCAGGTTTTTTGATGTTGCTGAATTCCTGCAAGAGATGCTGGTAGGAAAATAAAAGGTGGGGAGAGGCCTTGAGCAACCAAGTCTAGTGAAAGGTTCCCTGACCATGGAGGGTTTTTGGATTATCTTTAAGGTCCCTTCAAATCCAAACCATTCTGTGATATTATAAAATGACTCTCTACTTCGGCCCCTATTTGGCTCAGTTTTGACAGCTGATATGAAGAATCTGGGATAGGCAAACACAGGCTCTCCCACTGTAACTTTCAGTGTTATAATTGTTTTTTTCTGTACTTATTCCTAAAGAAAGCACATGTTCAAGATCCTCTGACTTTACTTCCATAGATCCATAAGTACCATTAGGTGTACAAGTTCCAAGCTGGTTTCTGGCAGTAAAATACAGATTCTTAAATAAAGTTAAAATGCATCTGCTTATATACATATTTGAATCTTGTGTGTGAAGAGGGAAGCAGTGCAGTGCTGAAACCATTTATAGTTCTGTAATCTGTAGTGATATTAATCTGCCATAATTTAAAGGTAAATATACTTGAACCTGTCTATAATGCTAACATGTCAGAAGAGGACTGATCATTTGCACCATGGTGCTTTGAAATCAGACAGAAGTAAAGCATATTATTAACTACAGAGCATCTGCTAGATAAAAGTTTCTAATAAAAGGCTCAATCAAGAAAAGTCTGTATTCTATTTCTCCTTCCAGGTTTACTCTGTTCAATACCTTGCTTTGGATGCGGGGCCAACAAATTTTTCACAGCTCTTCTTGGAATCTAGAAAAGTTTTACTTTTCCTTCATTTACTTACTAGACTTTAAGGTGAATACTATGAAAATTGTACTGATAGATTTGAGACACTGGAAATCAAGGCAGGAACATAAACTTACATCCAGTTATGTGTTTGTATTCCCAGAGAAATGAGCAGTATCCATCATCAGAGTAGTAAAATCTCAAAATCAGCTTGATTACATTTTTTTCCTTGGAACAGAGCAGAGCAAACTTGGGTGATCAAGAGTGTAAAGAAAATGAGTATTTGTTGAGGAAGATACTAGATCCTCTAAATTCAAGTCAAGAAATTAATAAATCCCTCCTTTGAGTGAGTATCACACTGAGCATCTTTTGTGGCTGTTTCTGTGATTCAATTAATTGTTAACTGTTGTCAACAGCCTGTTATGAAGGTGCTTGTAAAACGCCTACTAAATTGGGGGAGGTGGAATCCCCATATGGATCAGAATATTCAAATCTATCTATTTACTTATCTTGTGAATTCCTCACATTTGAACACTGTGCTCACTGAGGAGTGAAAAAATAAATATTTATGAAAACACAGATCTTCCAATAAAGCTATTTGCTTGAGAAATTAGTTTGTTTCTTGTGCAGAAGTTCCAATCCTTTGAATGATTTATTCAGCAAGAACTCAATGCAGATTTTTGCACCCAAGTTTGCACAGTGATATTTGATACATGAAAATAATTGGCCGTGAGAGTTATTTAGGACCCATATTTTAATTATTGGTGTTTCTGTGACTTCATCTCAAAGTGTTTTTAGACTCACCACATTTAATTTCATCCTGCTTTTCCTTGAATCTTTTGATGGCATGCCAGTGATTGTGTTAGTGCTGTTTCACATAACTGAGCTGAGGATGATATCTGAGTGTTCTTATGTGATCACCTTAAATATCTCCAGCAACTGCTGAGGCAACAGGAAAATAACTTCTATGATGTGCCTTTTCTGGGGTACAAGTGAAAAGATATCCAAGAAATTGATTTAAAGCTCTTAAAGAAGGGTTGTTGGGTTTTGTGTTTACTAATGAATAAGGAATAAAGGAGGAATAAACGAGGGCTTTTTGCCAGGCTTCTGCATATCTTCAGACATGTAGTATGAGATTGTGGATATTCCCTCCCAGGTGCCCATGCTCACAAGGGTCCTCTGCTCCCTTAACACAGAGGGAAAGAGAAGATGTTTCTAGTAAGAATTAACAATTTTGATCTCTGAGACAGGCAAGAAAACCTGACACAGATCTGGAATTTTGGACAGATTTTTAAATACCAACCAATTAATTTGGGGGTGATAAAACTTGTGGCATTATTTTACTGTTTTCAGCACTGGGAGTGGGTTATAATCCCATCAGATTCTGTGAAGATCTTTTAACATCAAATGGGAAAAAGTTTAAGAAATTTGACTGGGTGTTTGCTGAGATGTATAAGTTCCAAAACTTCTAGTGTCCTATAACCTTCAGTCAGCTGATGGAAAGGTAGGTGAATGATACATGCAAAGAGTAAGAATTAGATATTCTACTTTGCTAACAATAAAAGGAAAAGAAAATATCTATTATATTTCTAACACCACCTCGCACAACATGCTAATGAAGTTGAAAATACAGAAACCAGTTATGGACTGAAAAAAGCTATTTTCAGTGATAAGGAATGATGGCACATGATACTATAACCATCAGCTAAAATTCCCAATTTCTAGGCAACTGACACAGGTTACAGGACCATGTGATTGGTAGAGTTTATTTTATGTGAGCTCAGAAAATCTGATACAAAGCAGTGCAGAAGTGACTTTAACAGCTTTGCCAGCTCACGTAGGCAGAAGCTCAAGCTGCTGGCAGTGCTTCCATGAAACTCAGGACAAGCTGAACAAAGGGACCTACTTGTCTGCAGTGCCAGGGAAGGCTCAGAAGTCATGGCAGGAATATAAATTTTATGTGAGAAAATGGTAAGATGCACGTAAGTGATGCGTGTGGCAGAAAAACTCAAGAGTAACTCTGAGTGCAATAATGGGTGTAAAGGAAAAGCTGTGAGGATCCAGGGCTGCTGCAGGAACATCCTTGAGCAGCAGCTGTGACAGCCAGAGATGAGTTTCAATAAGATGCTCTCACCTGCCAGTGAAAACCTTTCCCCTTGGATTCGGGAAGAAGTGATGACAGAAGAGGCAGAGATAACAGAGGAAATGGATGAATTTGTCCTGGAATTGTGAGACTCATTCTATCAAAGAAGGGGTAAAGTTGTCAGCAGTGTTAATGCATTCAGGCTTAGATGAGCTTGGAGGTGCAATTCATAACATCTGTACCAATCTTCTCACTGGATTCTTGAAGAAATCTATTGTTCCTGACAGTGGCACACAAAGCAATTATTTCTATGTGAATAGTTTCTCTTTAAAACACTGAAAAAATATAGTGTAGGCAACACAAGGCCAGGCCACCTCTGTCCTTGTCAGTGAGAAATCACCAGTAGCACAGCTCTTCATAGAAAATTAATTCATTCTACTTTTAGCTATTATGAATGTGTTTCACCTATTGATCCCTTTTCAGATTTGTCATCACCTTTTGTCATCAGGTTATTCTCTATAACCACACAATAACCTTCCGGGAAAAGATAAAAAACAAATATTATTTTCTAATTACAATTCCAAGAATTGTTATGAATTGAGTGATTACTTGGCTTTAGGTAAACTATTCAGATTCTTTCTGATTTACTGGGTATCAATTCAGTTTCTTTGCAAACTGGCCCAAATATTCTGTACCCCAAGCCTTGGGCAATACCCTCTGAGCAAGCTTTTGGATGTGGGGTTTTTGTTTTAGTCCTCTCTTTCAGAAAAGCTTGTTGGGCTGCAGGGCACAGCATTCATATAGGAAGTATATAAAGAAAATAGGAGGAGGTGGATGGATTAATAGCATTGGCTTTTATTATAAGACATTGGAAGTAATTTAAACAGTAGCTGACTCCCAGAATATAATCTCTATATATGCTTCTATTCAAAGCACATTCATTCAAAGCTAATACTAATGTATAAATTACACCTTAGCAAATGAAAATCCTCCTCATCTTCTTTCAGTGATATAAGGTAGGTTTATACACTCACCAATAAACGATTTTTGAGTATCTCTCAGCTGCCTGTCCTTCAGTTCTCAAGAATCCTCTTGAATCCCTGAGTCTAAAAAAAGAGAAAAGCAGTTCTGCCTCAGTTGCTGTGGCTGTCAGGATAGTTCAGAACAGACATATTTCACACTAAAATTAGAATTATTCAATGCTATTTGCTCCTACTTCAAAATGGAAGTAGGATACACCTTGCAAGTGATTACCTGCAGTAAAAAGTACTAATCCCAATTCATCTGAAGAGGGGGACAGAGTTCCATTAGCCAAGCTCACAGAAAGGCATTTCACAGCCTCTGAGATGGTTCTAAGTATTTGTGGAAATCAAAGTCAGTCAAGCCTAAGCAGAACAGCTTGGTCTCATCCTGCCAAGCACACACACGTGGAGGGTTTTTGCAGATTCATGTGTCATTTCTGGAATCCATGTTCCATGCCTGCTTTAATGCTTCCCTACTCAGCAAGCACTCTGCAGCTTTTAATCAAGTTTCCAATCAATTCAGCATCAGAAAATGATTGGTTAACATCTGTGATTTTAAACTCCTTGCCCATAAAATAAGCTGTGCTGTAGAACGTAGGTTCTAATCTGCTTCATCTTTATTGCAGATGTTTGTTGAAGCCAGGAAGAGCCATTACCAAACTTCAGGAGTCTCTGTTGTCTAATAAATGGCTGCAACCAGCTCCAGAACATTTTTAGTCTCTACAGAGACAGCACTGGCCCTACACAAAGAAGCTGCAGCTAGCTGTGCTACAGGACATAAAATTAAAGACAATTTTTTTTTTTTTCTCAGATTGTGTCTTCTGTCACTGCAGCAAGGGTATTGAGAAAGATACATTCTATTTCCCATCTGGATTACTCTCATGCAATTGATTTCTGGCCATTTATAATCCAAGAGAAAATTTAACCTGTTCAACAAACATCCAGTAATATTAATACATTGGAGCTGACCATCATGAGCTACAGTTCAGTATCTAGTGCTGAACACCTGAAGCAGTGAAAGAAAGAAATGTATTTCACAATTTGGGTTCTAGTTTATGTTCCTTACTTCATTTTTCTTCTCTGGCGTTTTGAGAAATAGAATTTATTCCACAGAAGAATGGGATTCCTGCACAGTCAGCATCTTGTGAACTTTGGGAGATCAGCTAACTCAAGATGACTTATGTTTTCCTCATGCACTTCAGAGAATTTAAATTTTTTGTATGTATCAGCTGGAAGTGAAAATGCTGAAAAACTCAAAGTGGGCAATAATTCCTGATTTTACCTTTGGCCAAGTCAGTTGCAGTGTGGAGGAGAACCAACAACTTGACAAGTGTAAATTTTTAAAGGAGCTGGGCATCTAGGAGGTTTCTGGAACTTATCTGTGGATTTATCTCATATTCACAGGCTTGATGAGGAAGCATGTAGGTTTGACATGTACATTGGAAGATTTTTACTCAGGAAACTAGTTAAAGCTCACTGAACTTCTGAGGGAAACCTTTCCCCAAGGAATCATTTTTACCCCCTTGTTACCAGAGGGACAGAGTCTGAGCATACTGAAGTTAGTGAAACTTCCACCATGCATTAAAATAAAATTACTACTAAATTATTCAGAGCAGAATTGACATTATATGATAAAAATACCTATGATCACCCTGGTCACCCCCTAAAATCTTTTGCAGCCAATCTGCTCCCTCCAGGAAAGCTTTTCTTAAGCAGACAAACAACATTTCTGCAAGTTCAGAAACACGATAGGTATTTTCTTTCTTGCATGTATTCTTCTCCTCCCAAAGTTTAGAATACAGTCAGGAAAGGTATTTCTCATTGGAAACCTTGTCTAGCAGAGGTCTTTAAATCAGTTCTTGCATCAAGGTCTGTACAGTTGACAGCATCATTAGTAAGAAACTTTTTAAGGAAGTGTGAGAGCTTTACTGTTCATCAGCAAGTAAATAGATTACAGCATGAAAAATTCTCACTTTCTATGTCAGATTCCATCTTGAAAAAAAGCACTTTTTGAGCGTATTCTGGCTTTTCAGAGGTGAAAGAAATCAGGTTTTGATTACTTACCAGTTCGTTACATTGTCTGCTATTAAAAAAAAAAGCATATGGATATTAAAGAAATGAAAGAACTGAGAGATATAAGCAGATATTCTCATATATTACAGTTTATTTAGAAATAAAAAATTAGTTTTTTAAATTCAAATAATGGTATTAAGAATAAAAGAAGTCTGGAGAAGTGTATACCTCCTCTATGGTGTGATCTCAAAGATACCTCAAGCCCATCTAAAAATACAGCACTACTGTGTGAAATCTGAGCTTAAGTTTATACAATAAAGTCATTACTTGACTTAAAAGGTTTAAGGACTGTGGAAAATGGCAGAATGACAGTCACATTTCACAGACCCATTCTTTCAGATAATTTATAGACAGCAGCACACATTTTGTGTGGCTCTTACTGCTCATTTACTTTTCCCTTCAATTTACATGGACTGGTAAAAATAACTGGGTTTTCCTTTAAAAAGCGGTCTAAGAATGGATCTTTTTCTTTTCCAGAATCTTATTCTTTCTCTCAAGGTATTCTTATAACCTATCATAATGGAGAAACACAGTTTAAAGACAAAATTACATTTATTAACAGTTAAAGTCCATCTCATGCTTAACTGAGGTAAGAAATATGGAGCAGACAGGTTGAGATTTTCCAACACTGAAAATTCAGATTGTGAAATGAGCTTTCCAGATGAACACTACACATTTATTTTGGTCATTTTTATGTAATGACAGTACCCATTTAATAGTGATGGTTCTGTAGCTAAAAAAAGAACATACTCATTTGCTGTATATAATCTAATCACCAAGACTGACATGTTTTCAGAAAAGCTGTTAACAATGTAAGAAATTGATCCCATACAGTCAAAATGAATGGTATTTCTGTATGCATAAGAAAACATTGAAACTAAAGCAGGGAACAGTCTTAGGATATGAAAGACTGGAACAGAGCAACAAATTTATGTATAATCACCTGTCAGGCCAGTGTAGAAGCTCAGAATTTTGTGGCTACTCTTCACATGCTGCCAGGACCTTGTATTTACCATATCTGCTTGAGAGATCTGCTATCATTGACAATCTAATCTGCTCAGCTGAATTCAGTGAGTCCTAATGAATGATGTCCTGGGACCTAAATATAGCAAACTACTCTACAGCCAGTCAATGTAGATGGTACCCAGTGTTTATCATGTTCAAAGCAGGGTACAGACACCAAAGGCTACCAGGGACACTTCTCCCAAAACAAAGTGTTGATGTTGCTTCCATTTTATGGCATCTTCAAATCTCTGCTGTCTGTAACAAAGAGTCATAGAATGGATTTGGTTCAAAGGTGCCCTAAAGGCCACCTCATTCCAACCTCTTGTCCTGGGCAGATACCTCCACCAGGCCAGGTTGATGGGAGTGGCCCCCACTCTGCTAAGAGATGCCATAAAAAATGATTTCTTTATGGAAACATCCCTATTTTCCTCCAAGATCTCTTTACTTCATGGACATTCATCAGAGCCATGCATTTATTGTGAGTCTTGTGCATGATGTCAGCCAGAAAATTATATTTATGGATTCCTGAATCTACGACAAGCACTGAAATTTGAAATATAGGGCATCATTTAGAAGCTAGTGAATAATAAATGTAATTAGATAAATTATAACATAAACCTTGTTTTGCTTAAGCTCCTTATTTTAATAAATAAACAACTAACTAACTAACTAAATACATTTTTGGTTTAAGTAAGTTTGTCTAACAAATATATTTATTGCTTTTTTTTAAAATACATTGCTAACATGACAGTTAAAGAATATTTTTAGTCCAAAATTTAAAGCCAACATGGAATAATTTAGCAATTAGTTTTAAATGAAAAATTACAGGACACAAAGGAAGCTTATTTTCCTGTCTTTCAAACTAAAAGAAAACAGGAAAGTCAACACTGGCAATGAAACTGTCCTGAAGTACTGAGTCTTACTCCTTTTTCTGTTTCATTCTGCAGATCTTTTTTCACACTGGATTGTGAGGGAAAGACAATCAAATCAAATAAACCTCAGAATGATTTGCCATATTTAGTTTTCACACATTATTTTCAATGTTTGAATTTCATGGACATAACTGAAATCTGATCCTTTTTTTTGTTTTATTTTGTTAAGTAAGAAAACTGGGAGGAAAACAGAATTTTTTGCTCAAAGCCATACAAACTGGTATTGATAGAGTCAGGAGTAAAATCCATGTCTCCTGGTTGTTATTCTGATGCAGCAGTGACTAGATTATGTTGTTTCATTTCTCCTTAGTGGAGATGCTGCTCTGCAGTCTGACCTCTGGAGCCAATAAAGACACAAGTGTGGCATTTGTTAATCTAAAGACTCTCAAGAGAGGAAGAAAATGTGACAGCAGGTATTAGACAGAGTGCAGGCAAACACAGCACAAATAGAGACACAGGTTTTATGTGGAGTTATAGAAGCTATTTTAAGTAAATCTGGCTGAGTCATTACTTTCAGTTCTCACTCAAAGAAGAGGAAGTCCAAACTGAAAGAATTTGGGCAATGTACCTCTCTGGAGGAGGTCTGCCTTCAGATTCCCCATATTATCTAATATACATTTTATTTGCTGTAAACAGAGAAGACTGGTGTAGCCAAAGCAGAGGACTCTGACAATTTCAAACTAAAACTTCATTAGTTAGGTAAAAAAAAAAAAGTTAGCTGGCTTTGAACCCGAATATAAACACTCTAAAATAGTCTAACAGCACACTAACAACACATGACTTTTTTGTACCGCTGTTCCAGCATCTGAGCAATGTGATGACTAAAGGTATAAAACTTGAAGACACCCACATGACAAAAAAGGTGCCAAATAAAGAATAAGGTAAGTACAAGGTGGCCAAGCCATCCTGCCCAATGCACAGAAAGGAGAACTGGCAAAATTAGCACAAGGTCAGCACTGCCAGGAGCAGAGGAGGTCCCCCTGCTCTGTCTGGGCAGACTGGAATAGGAAAATAAAAAAAATAAAAAAATTAAAAAAAAAAACAGGTATGGAAAAGAAAGACAAAATACCTACCACAGAAAAACCAAAACAGAACTATAAAAATAAACCAAGAGGAAATGGTTTGATTGTGATCCAAAGTATTTCAGGCAACATATAATGTGAATGCAGATTTCTTGACTGCATGACCTTTAAAAACAAATCTGTTGAAGCTATGGCTTAGTTGGAGTCCCAGCAATGATATACAATGTCCTTCATAAGGACAGGTGATGTTTTAAGTCGTGTCTTGCTGAGCTGTGGTGTTATAAATCCTTCTGATCGTTATTGCAAATGTTCCCAGGCAGTCACTCCACAGGTATGACACAGCATCAGATTCCCTGCTGAGTCACCAGAAAGAACTGCTTAACTGTCCCTACAGCTGGACCTCATAAGTAATGTATTTCTCTATTTTTGTTTTCCTTTAAAACAAATTAAAGAGTTGCAGCAAGTGATTTTTTTATATGTGTTGTTTATCATATAAAATTTCTAGAAGACTTCAAGTGGTGGATAAGAAAGAGGTTCACAACAATTTTATAAGTTGGGAACATCAACCTTGGTAGCAGAACATGTACTTACTTCACTAAACTGTTCCTTGGTGTATAGGGGCTGCCCTTAACTCTTTTTGGTTATTTCATGCTCTGAGTTACTGGTGTTAAAGATGCATCATGCCCAAAGAGAGGAAGGAGCTCTGTTACAAAATCAGCAGTGACTAGTAAAGTACTTAACCAAGCTTAAGGTACAGTTTTTTCTATTCATTTAGGTTTCTTTTACCTCTATATATTGCAAATAGTTTAAAAGAATTTTATCTGTGGCACTGTTTCACCTGAAGCCAGTTAAAATCTGCTCTTTTTACTTACACAGGCTTATGAACTTATATATATATAATGTATATATATTCCTATATATTTATACAAAAATGAACCCCTGCCATCTTAAAGGAGAGGGCAAAAATTACTTGGACCATGAAAATGGATGAGCCTCTTGACTTTTTACGTGGTGGAAAAGCAGTTTTTCTTCATTTAAAAATTCCAGTTTAATTGTTTCTTGTTTTCATTGTTCATTCTCCACACAGACAAAACACACACTCATCATGTGCTTGTCAGCTGGCAAAACTGTGTTTCCTTTTAGCATATTGATTATGGTCATAAAGTACCTTTATAAATATACATCAGTGCAAGTGTTTACCAGCTGGTTTATGCACTGTTTTTTCACTGTCAAGATACTGTTACATTAACAATATCTGCAATCTGTGTTTTATTTTAAAATGTATAACTGTCTGACAGTAACACATCACTGCAATGGAAAAAGCATCCATTTGTCTTTGGTTCATTGACCAGCTTTAAATTTGGCTAGGTAATTCAATAAGTGATATCTCTTTTACCTATTTGAATCTTCGACTCCTTGTGCATTTTCTCTTTCTGTAGGTGTATGATTCAGATATTAGATGAGTGCTTGTGATTTAGAAGCTCAATAACTTGATATACAAAGAAGACTATGGGTTCCCTTGGAGTAGCCAGCAGAATTTACAGAAGTAGCTTAATAAATTGTTGTTAAAGTCCTGCTGAGAATCAGCAGACTTCCTGGAGAGACTGTGCTGATCAAATGAAATCTGAAGGGGAGAAAAAAGAAATCCATCCATCCATCCATCCATTCAAGAAAGGGATAAGTCACTGCAATTTTACTGTTATTGCCATTCTGATGGTATCTCCAGTGACATGCAAGTGTGATGGATTTGCACACCTTGAAGGAAGCAGGTTATGGCTATGTGTTCTTTTTATTCCATTTCTTTATGAGGGAATGATATTATGTACTGTATGCAGTGTTTCTAAGTATATAAAAGGAGAAAACATAATGTATTTTCCTCGGAGAATAGGATTTATGTGCTGCAAATGCCTGATATGAAGGAATGGCTTTGTGAGGGATTACTGTCAATACTGCCTGTTTATGAATCAAAACCCATTCAGCAATCGTAAGCAGCTGGAGGCTGAACATCTGGGCCAAGAGTCAGCAGAAAATTTTGCTACCTCTAGATATTGTCTTTGTAAGGGATCAGTTTATCTAGGTTGAAATACAGGCCAGCTGTGAAAAGCCAAATGGAGAAATAAACTTCCCTCAGTGGAGCAAGGACAGCAAAGCTGGCACGAATGGAAGTGTAGAATCTGCTCCTTTCCCTGAAACAGGATGGACAGGTAGACAGAGAGAGAAGAACTTGCATTTCTCCTCCGTGGGATACACCAGTGTCTCAGAGGCATGAAGAAATGGAAAACAACCTCCCCAGGCAGTGGTCTGGAGCTGTGGGTTTTATCCTCCCCTAGTGCAGACTCAAACTGGGATTTTAGGAAATTTTAGAGGAGACATCCAGCTTAGCTTGCACAAGGAGTATGTGACTGAGCAGGTTTGGTCAGAACATATTTTACCAGGAATATAAAGCAATTTCTCCCCTAATTTCTAATTTGTATTCGAAGGAGTTCAAGGTTCTCTCCAGGCTTTACAGGGACGTGCCTCTTTCTGTAAAAATGTGCAACAAAGTAATTTCAAGCTTTTCTGTTGAATTTTATATGATTTGAATTAGACCTTTTAAAAGGGAGTATAACAGAGCTCTTAGGCAATAATTAATCATTCCTTTTACTTTTAAAAAATGGATATGACAAAAGGCTGCAATTTTAATGACTGCTGAACACTGGGTAGGGAAGTGGGATGTCCCCAGGACCAGGACAAACTTCTAGAATCTGACCTGATCTCCATCATCACAACCACAGTATGATCAAGGTTATCTGCTAAAACCAAGGTCTTGATTTTGGCAACACAGGACATTGTTTGACAAGCCTAAACTACTAAAACTGATATTTTTGCATGCTAAACATCTACCCTAGGCTAAAAATATTTTGGAAGATTTCAGCCAAGACAGCCCATCTTACCACTAATCATTTGAAAGCTATGCTCTCAAAGCATATTTCATCCTCAGGATATCAGGTAGAGAATAAAAAAGCACATGGATCTACACAGTGAAGGCAAATCTCCCTGCAAACTGACCCCTCCCAAAAGCATGAGTGTTTTTCCACATAACGCAATTTTTATTTTCCATTTACTTAGTGGAAAATGGCCCTAGGAAAAATACAGGAACAAAAGACAACATAAATTTTAATGTTCCTTAGCTTTTGTGCACTCAGCTTTGCAACCTTATTTCAGGAAATTAATGGAATTGTTCTTCAGTGTGATTATTTATTTGTAATAAGGCTGTGCAAGAGTTTATAAATTGCAATGTTAGTAAACAAGACTTACATTCCCTAGCCTGGCAAAAACAGGCTTTTATATTAACAGCCAGTGTTGCAACATTTCCTTGTTTCTTCATGTTCATGAAGTCATTTTTCTTTACAGCCACTACAACAGCAAATGGTTCTGTCATTAAGCTCTTCGCAGAAATTTACAGTGATTTTATTGAAATGGAAAAGAGACAACGCTCTGAGACTTTAAAGGATTTCTTAATGCACTTCACTAATTTCTGCTTTATTTGAAAACTGCTCTTCAATATTAACACTGCTTCTTCTGCCTGAAATAATTCCTGTTATTGCCACCTCTCTATCCCCAGCCATAGAACGGGTCTGCTGGCTTGTCAGATTTAATCTCTAAAATGCAGCAAAGTTATCAAAATCTGTCAAAAATATCTGTGCATTAACATCTGATTTAGCCCACGAAGACAGGGAATGGAGTGTGAAGAGTATGGCTGAATAGTCTAATGAAATTTTAATGGAACTTGAGTTCTATTTATTGGATCTGTATTTGTCAGAAAGTTTACTTCTTTCCTTATTTCAAAAATTGTCAGTGTTTAACAGAATTCTGACCATACTATCATACTACCCAGAGCAGTACAAATGCATGGGCTACAGCCTGTGAAATTCTGCCTCTCTCCAGGGGAAAAATATGAACAAAACTGCCACATAATATGAGAGGAAAACTACAAAACAGAATTGTAGATACTGCTAATACTGGAATTTCATGTTCTGGGAAGACTCTGGGATGACCACAGTGAAAGGAAAAAAATAGGCTAGTGTGGTCAATCTATTTTTGTTAGCATGACTTATTTCCACTTCTATTTCCATTGCATAGAAAGTTTTGAGCCATGGTTCATTATTTTATGCCAGACCTGGATATCTCTGCTTCAAGCAACTTCTTGTCTAAATCCATTAAGAGCTCACAGGAAAGGTAATAAAAATTGGAAACAAAAGACACAGAATATCAACAACTAATGATCAGAAGAGTCTAGATTAGGTTCTGCACTAGACCACAGGAGTAAAACATTACCAAAAATCCAACATAGTTTGGTGCCTTGAAGAAGATAGACAAGATCAACATCAGTGCCCACACTGAATCACTAAAACTTGTACTATAAATATGGGGATTTTTTAAAACTAGAGCCTAAACAGTCACCTGCTTTTTTTCATGTTTTACAACATCTTTACAATCAAATAGAACCTCTGTGCTATACCCTCACAGATAAAGGACAGAAAGACTGAAATTTTGCAATATTTCATGTAAGTACAGAATTAAATACATTTCTGTATCGACACAAATTCTTGAAATTGAAAATTTGGCTGTAGTATTTTTCTGAAAGCAAAAAGGCAAAAGGACAAAATCTGTGGATTTCCTAATATCTTGACACTTATGTCTACCTAGAAATATGAATATTGCAATACTGTAATTCTTCTGGATCTAACCCCCCTTTGGAGAACTTTTAAAAATGTTTCTAAATGTCTTTCCAAACTCTGTGATAGAAATTTGTACACAGAGTCACATTCTTTGTATTTCAGGTCCTTCTGCCATACTATGATCTTGGTTTAGTGAAAAGGAAAAAAACTAGAAGGAAAAATTATTTGGATGTGTTGTTGTTATAACTTCTATCTGTATTCCACTTTGCAGTTATTTGATTTATTCTATCCTATAAAAGGCAACAATTTCAAAGAAAAAAAAAACCAAAAACAAACAAACAAACAAACAAAAAAAAAAACCAACCAAAAAGAAAAGGGTTGAAAGAACCGAGATTCTAAAGGATCTATTCCAAGTGAGCAGAAGTTCAAAGAAGAAATGTTGTGTTGTCAGATGGAAATGAGAGGAGAGATTCAGGTGACTCTTCACAGAAATGGGTTTTGGATTAGAACATTGTAATTAGTAACCTCACTGTAATTCAGCAATCAATGCCAAAAATAGCAATTAAATAGAGAATAATGACAATGGTTAAAGAAAGTTTTTGTGACAAAAATTATATTGGACTAGGTTTTTGTTGCTGAACGTGGAGAGTTGCATCAGATGTCTCAAAAGCTTCTTCTGCTGGCACTCCCTGAGATATGGATCAGAATCTTCCATGTCCATGGGGTGATTATGGCTGTCAGGAGGAGAAGGAGGAAAAATTGTTCCTGCCCCAGCCTCAGGTGTGTATGATTTTTATCCATGACTGGGGGAATCTGGGAGGCTTTTTCTAATAACAAGGGCACATCCAGATGGAACAGGCCAGACTTCCTACCAGAATTTATTTTGTCAGAATAAGAATTTAGATCCAACAAACAGCTGAGTCATAGCACCTCTAAAATAGCTTGACTTCCAGTGGGAGTGCTTTCCTCAGCTTTGTGGCCCTGGCCTCAGCTTGGTACCCCGCTTCTGACACTGCTAAGTACAAGGAACAAAGCACAGATTGGTGTGCTCAAAGTTTCATTTCCTCTTAGGCAGAGTCAGAAATAACACATGAAAACATGTGTAGAGCTCTCAGGAAATCCTAATTTATAAAACTGTTACATGAAAGACCAAGAGGTTCGAGGGAAGCTGAGGTTTGCTCTGCTCTTTCTTTGCCTTCTTCACACAACTGAGTTGGGAAGCAAATAACCCAAGACTGGCCAATTCTAACCCTCCCTCTCACAAATCACCCTGTAGATTCATTAGTGCAGCTATAAGGGAGAGGGACTGAGTGACTTCTCTTAAACCTCAAAAGCGAGATATTCAAAGCTTTTATAAAATCAGAACTGTCTTTCTGTGTCAGAGCATTTAGGGTTCCATCCCTCCTGCCTGAAATCAGAGGAGTTCAAGGAGATGCAGCATTTTGGCAGGATTTATGTACTCAGCACAGACATATGTCTGAAAAAGACTTTTCCAAACCAGCTTTGGACATTCTCCAAAGCCAGCTCCAGCAGAGATCAAGGTCTGACAGAGCCCAGAGCTTGTGTCTCAGAGACAATTGTTAGAAAAGCATGGGGTCCAGGGGCAAATAGCTAAGGAGTGTGCTCTATGATCAGTGTCCTTTATTGCTTCCACCAGGCCAGCTGCCTCAGTCTTGGGCAGACAGTCCTCATTCCTAGGGAACACCAAAATCGGGCAAAAAATTGAGTGGGATTCTTTCTTGGCTAAGGACAAGTGCTGATGAGGTGTCAGCAATTTTGAAGGCAAGAAAAATGTTTCTTCAGCGCTACTTATCTTTCAGGCAGGTACCTGTGGATCCTTGCTAGGGATTCTGCAAAGCATGAGGGGACAAGATCCTCTCAGTAAAGGCTTTTGGGTGACCATAGACTGCTAAACACAAGACATTGGGAGGGGACACAGCCAAAACAAGTGACCACAACTGACCCAAGGGACATCCCAAACCATAAGGGCCTCATGCTCAGCATATAAAACCAGGGAAATAAGAGGGAAAGAGGCACATTTAGAGTGATAGCTGAACACCTGCCTGCCCATGGGAATTAGGGAGTGAATTCCTTGCTTTGCTTTGCTTGTGTGCACAACTTTTGCTTTATCTATTAAACTGTCTCCATCCCAGCCCATGAGTTTTCTCACTTTTCTGATGCTCTCCCCCATCCCACTGTGGGAGAGTGATTGAGTGGCTGCGTGGGGCTTACTTGCCTGCTGAGGTTAGACCACGACACTCCTATAGATATTATTTTATTATGGTGATATCTTTCAATAGTCCAGACAACAGAAGCAAGAAAAGCTATCTTGGTGCTATAAATTGAACAGATTAGCTGTAATGTTATATTTAGTATCGCACAAAATAGATGTGCTGGCTGCTTCACTCAGACAAGGAACATTTT
Organism: Alethe diademata; assembly: GCA_025584955.1. NCBI lineage: Eukaryota > Metazoa > Chordata > Aves > Passeriformes > Muscicapidae > Alethe > Alethe diademata. Next base: position 65,486,832 of record JANRMJ010000088.1, read on the forward strand.
CTGTTTAGTGGGCAACAAATCATCAGCCTAGAACTGTGCCTCGTGTTCTTAAAATCCTCATTTAATTTCTTTTTGTTTTTAACTTCCTCTCCTTTTGTGGACTCCTTTTTGCAGACATCACACATACTCTTGTGATGAGTTAACCATGATTAAGGACCAAATTCCCACCCAGCTTCTCACGCAGAAGCTAATCATCAGGATGGGAGAAAATAGGATGAGAAAGCTCATGAGTTGAGATAAACAGAGGTACATCACTTTACTTACAGTCACTGCCAAAACAAGCTCAACTTTGAGAAGGTTATCAGCACTGGAATGCTCTGCCCAGGGAAGTGGCTGAGTCATTGTCCCTGGAGGCATTTAAAAGATGTGTACATGTGGCACTTGTGAACATGGTCTAGTGATGGACTCGGCCCTGCTACATTAACATTGGGCATAATGATCCTAAAGATCTTTCCCAACCCAAATGATTCTGTGATTCTAATTTTTTGCAAGTTAAACTAGATTTG
>JANRMJ010000088.1:65496406-65506749 GCA_025584955.1 Alethe diademata
GTCTTGCCCATCTCTTGAATACTTGTTAAATAGCAACAAGAAGGTGGCAGAGTCGTGTTAGAGAGCACATTGGTTGGGAATAACTCCCACAGTTCTTATTAAAACTGGATCACAGTGCAACCAGGAATGCAAGGATCATGGCATCACAGAAGTACCAGAAAGCAGGATAATTGTTCTGTGGTATAGGATATATATATATATATATTCCATTTGTGGGGGTTACAGTGTGCTCTCTGGCATCTGTTCAGTGTCATCTCTAAGAACTGTTAAATCCTCTGAGGGAGGAACAGATGAGGTTGGAAACCTGAAACGTTTTCTTTTGGTGGAAATGTATGGACCAAAGAGAAGTGCAGAACTGCTGAGGTTGGTAGAAGCCTCTTGAGGTTGTGTGGTTCCACCTTCCTGCTTAGGGCCACAAGAAGCTGAATTTTGAGTATTTCAAAGCAGAAAGACTCCACAAAGTCTCTGGTCAAACATGTTCCAGTCACTCTCAGTACAAAGTGTGTGTGGCATTTTTCTCATATTTGAACTTGCAACCAGGTCTTCCAGTGACACATGGGGAAAATGTATTCCGTATTGACATTGAAAGCCAAAAATTTTGCTTGTGACATACTCAGAAATGCCTCTTCTTTCCTCTTGCACACCATGGTATACTCATGGTATATTCAGCCAACTGAACTGTGGATGAATCAGAGATTGTCTGTTTGTCACAGTGCACGAGGCAACTGAGCAATTAGGCAAGATATGAGTCAGGCATTTCTCATTACTAAATTACCAATTGCTATAGCTGGGCTGAACTTCTCAGCCAAAAAATGCTAAGCAGAAAGCTGCAAATTCAAATTGATGAAGAAATAACACAACTTCCATGTCAGCATTGACAAGTACTTTCCATTAGAAAATGTGACCTTAAGAAAATCTGAGATAAATTGAAGTATTTAATTTAATCTCATCTTGACTCAAGGTTTTCATCTTTATTAATTGAACTTTTTAATGATACAAAAACTTTCTCTTAGTTGTCAAACTTCTAGTAAATATTAGTACAACAGAAGAATCGTTTCTGCAGCTACTTGAAATTTTCGTTACTTCCTTTGTAAAATATGTATCTTATTTGCCTTAAAATGCTATTATGATACTGATTATTTTGATGAATCACTTGATATTTTGGACAATTTGGATACCATTATAGATGAATTCTGTGGCAATGTCTATTGATCTCCAGTCAACAAGTGATGGAAGGGTCTGTAATGACTTCTGGGGAAGAGCATTAACAAAAAAGAAAAAAAAAAAAAAAAAGATCATTAATAGCATGTTGCTAACTAATGAATAATAATAGTAGAGCTACAAAAATTTCCATGCAAAAATTATTTTATTTATTTATATTTTTGTAAGTACTTGCTGAGACAGCAGCCAGAGCTAAAGATCAGGAAGTTGAGGAACTCCGCAGTGACTACAGAGAGTAAACCAAGCTGTCAAAACCAGTGATTGTTGCTTGTGAATGAAACAAAAACCTAGGAGTGGAGCTGGGCTTTGGAAGTTAAGTTAATTAAATGCTGCTAAAGGGAGACTAAAGCTCTTTTGTTTCTAGATTTGTATTATTGCTTCACCAAATGGCTGTGGTCATTAGGATACATATCTGGTGTTTACCTTTGGCACCAAGGTTATGTAAAGGGTCTTAGTTAAAGTTCCTTGTAATAAACCATGCTTTGGTGTACAGAAAACAAAAATACAGGGCTCTGATTCTCGACTCATGTTATGTAGAGTCACTGTATTTCACAAGAAAAGTCCAGAAACATAAATGCAATGTGAATTTTGTGCCTGACTAGTTGATTAAAAGGATTCTTTAGCGGCTGCTGCACATTTTATGAATTCTTATTATCCTGCAATTGCACAACGTGATCTGTATCTAAATCCAATCTCTTTCCAACATCAGTAGCAAGTTTAGTTTCATGGGAAAATTATTAGAGACAGTTTAGCTACTGGGGATAGACTAAGTGCTGTTAGTGCTGGCTCTGCTGTGTTGTTCACTGTGGTCTGGCACTGTCCCACAGCTTTTCTGCATTAAAAAGAGGAAGGAAGCCCTATGGCTGTAGTGGATGTCAGGGGTCACTTAACACTTATCCCCATAAGCAGGGGATGCTTTTGTGGCCAGTACTGGGCTGTCTGGTTTTGCATCTAGGCTGTCACCATCTCCTGAAGTAGCTTTTAAAAGCTGTTTCCTGGTTGCTACTGAAGTAAAACTTCAAATGTGCTTTCACTGTACTGGGAGCCTCTATGTATGGAGGGTGCAGCTGGTGAATTTCTGTTTGATAATCACAGCCCTTATCCTTCATATTTACATGGAATGCCCCCTACTATGCAATGAAACAGGAACATTTAAATAGCCAGGAAATTTCCCTGGAAAAGTGTCTACCTGATAATGTAGCTGGAATACAAGGACCCCATTGTGGTTTAACCCAGCAGGCAGCACAGCACAGCACAGCTGCTCACTCACTCCCCCACAGTGGGATGAGAATGGGAGAAAGGTAAAATTTTGTGTTGTGATAAAGACAATTTAATAGGACAGAAAGGAAAAGGAAAATAATGATAAAACAAATGATAGGATCACAAAACTTGAGATTGGACAAGGAGTAATAGCTTTAAATGTAAAAAATGTAGGTTTAGGCTAAATCTCAGGAAGAAATTCTTCCCTATTGAGCTTCCCCATCCCTGGAAGTGTTCAAGTGTCCAAAGCCAGGCTGGATGGGGCTCTGAGCAACCTGGTGTAGTGAAAAGTGTCCCTGCCCATGGCAGAAGGTTGGAACTTGATGATCTTTAAGGTCCCTTCCAACCCAAACCCAAATTCTGTGATGCACAAAGACTGGCCCCTCTGGCCTATGCCTGGCCACACCCTGGGCAGTGACTGCCACACCCTGCCAGTTTTTCACATCTCTATCGCCTGTTTTAGCTGTTTGTGAATTAGCCAGAAACTGCAATTACCAGAATTCCTGAACAAATGGAATCAATTTGTTTACCCTGCCTTGGCTACCTTGGTTTCCTGCTGAATTTTTGTGACTCAGGCCTCATCCTTTCCTTGGCTCCTGGCTCACTGGTAAAATACTGCACTTCACTGTAGGCTTAAAATAAATACTACAATCCCTATTACTAAGTGGAACTCTCACCACACAAGGTATTTCTTTCACACGGGTTACTACAGGTATTTTTTAGCAACCTGAACATGAATGACCCTGATCTTCACATTCTGTCCATACAGACATCCCCTGCTTAGGATCTCCTGTTCAGCAATCCCTGGTATCTGATAGAGCACTAACCATTCCACTTTTTGATACCCCAAACTTGCCATTTGATAATAAAATCAGCAAGTCTCCTATGAAATGCCTGTCCCTGAGGTCCAGCCCCTAAGACAACTGAGTATAAGCTGCTTTCACAAGGAGGCACAAGAAAACCTTTGGAAAGATGCTGTAAATGACCTGTTCACAGAGGGGGCTTCTGATAAATCCCCATTAAAATTAGCTTAAGCCCCAAAGCATGTAATTTTAATCTTCTCAAAATCCTGCCATCTCTTTTTAATATTTATAAATGGGTAGCAGGAATACTCAATCATTTTTTTGATCTAGTTAAACCTAACAATATCTTGTGGTAAGGAGTTCCATAACCGAGATTCTATTGCAAACTATTTGCTTTTAATCAATTCCAAAATTGCCCATATGAGACCTTTTTTGTTTGCCAAGGTTTTGGCTTAAAGATGGACTTGGAGCAAAGTCTGATGTGAGGAAAAAAATGAGCAGGTTGAGTTCTGGATCAGGATCTGCAACGTTGCAGCTATGCTTTTTTTGCATCAACATTTGGTCTTTTTCAATGCTTATTTCACCTCATGTTTTCAATCTCTCTTAGCTCATTCATTACCATAAAAAATCTTTCAAGGACAAAAAAAAATAGTTGTGGGGAAAATGATAGAAGGGAACTTATGTATGGGCAGGAGTGGAGAGGGGTTAAAAGCTATCCACCCATTTCTCACTATGAAGAGGGAAGGTCAAACAGAAGAATATCTTAGTTTGTCTGTTTATACCTGTCTTGTTCCCAAGGTGTTGTCACCTTGCAGTGCTGTCACCTCTGTGCTACAGAAGGAATAGGTAACTGCAGTTAAAGTGCTAAATCCAGACAAAGTGTGTGAAAGAAGCTGCATTTCCAATAGCCAAGAGACTTTAGGAAAAACTACTTTATTTCATTAAGCCTTGTGCAGGGCTGCAGAAGGGAGGCAGAGCAGTAGGGGCAGTGCAGCCTTTTACTGTGGCAGTGTTGAACATAATTCTGCAGAGAAAGAACAGTGTGAACAAACACCACTGAGGCAGTGATGGCCATGGGTGCCCTTTTCCTTAGACCACGGTTATGCCTCATTCAAGGTTAGAATGTTACATTCATGCCAAACATGCTTCTAAAATTTATAGAATATAAAGAACACGATTTGAAGCTGCAGTGATTGCGTAGCTGTGAAAGTTAGTTCTGTCTTCAGATGGTCTTTCAGTGGGGACCTTCCTGAGGATACACATGGCTGTGATACTGGTACTGCATTTTGGCATGCTTGTATTTGAATAGATATATTTAATTTTTAAATGCAAAACCAAGCCTCTGCCTGTAGTTCTGTGTATCTGTGTTTCTCAGGGGCCATTTTTTGATTGACTTTTCAGATAACTTTTCATGTCCATAGGCTATGTTCCCCAAATAGGGAATTAATTGAGCTTGCTTGCTTGAATCCCTGACCAAGATGTTCTAATGTGGAGAGGTCTGGAGGAAGGATGTCACTGAGGGATGGGTGCATTCAAAATATGCAAATGTGTGTAAGAATAGTATAAATTCCTTAGGTTTCCTAGAATGCCATCCCCATTGGAAATGAAGTCATGACATAGTTACTGGATGTTCCATAAAGTTTACTTCTTCATATGTGAGAGGATGGTAGAAACTTTCTATTGCATAAGTGACAGTTGTGGGTGTAAATCATGTCTTTTAAGCTTACCTTTTCTTTTGCCTAAGTTTGCATATTATGCTGATACCTTCTGCATCTAAGTGTCCTACAGTTCAAGTAACATAATTGACTTTCTGTAGCTGTTGTCTTCTCTTTCCTTTTGGAACAACATGCTGAAAATGAAGTGCCAGGATACAGGTTTAAATAAGCAGGTTTAATGATAGGCACTTGTACCTAGAGCAAAGGGCAGAAGTCAGTGATTATTGGATGTCTACAGGCCGTTTTGGGATAACATGGGATGTTTTGGTTGATTTAAGTCAACCTGGGAGCACTAGCAAAAAATTGTAAGGTGCTTTAGCCTTGCAGCATACGTGGAACAGCGATTGTAGCTGACAAATAAAAAAAAAAATCTGACAATCAAAATGGTTAAAACACTGTGAATGATTCCCCTCAAGTTATGCAAAATAGAATAAGAAAGACAAAGTTATGCAAACTACCACCACTTACACAGAAATTCCCAATTATCAGAGGATGCCCCTGTATGCATTTTGAGCAAGTGTCATCAACAACCAAGCACCAAGACTTCCAGTTCTTCACGCCAGGGGCACAAGCACACAGCCATTTCCCAGGAAAGGATCCTATGTCTAATTCCCTGCAACCCTACTTTTGTTCAGTGTTCAATGTTTATGCAAATCTTTTGTTGATCCCTCTGATTTGATTAGTTTCATCCTTCCAAGGGCTACTCTTTTATTTTGCTTCTACCCTTATTTGGCAAATTATATTAGTTCTTACCATATTAATCCTGTCACTGATTGACTCTTTTTCTCAAATAGCATTCAAGGATGCTGTAGTATGGTATAATGCTGTCATATCTGCATTTTCCTGGAGCATGTATCCTATTTCATTTTATTTTAAACAGCCAAACTACTCCATTATTATGAGAGAGCTCTGCATTTTTCTGCATTTTAGGAATATAAAACCAAAAGAAAAATCATGTGGTTTGCTTTAATCCTGTGTTTTTTCGACTTTACAGTTATTTATGTAAATAAACAGTGAAGTAGTAGTATTCCTGTTCCCATGAAATAATCCAGTTTAGGAAAGAGCCAAGTAGCACAGAAAATAGTTCTTCTTCAGACTTTTCAAGACAATTTTACTTATCTAAAATAAGCAGAATATGTGATTGTGATGGGTAAATTGAGAAGTAGGTAAAGAGATTGCACTGAGAGGAAGAGGTGGAAGCAATTTTAAATTAGTACCCCTGAGTTCTGGAAATTACTTACTCGATTATATTCCATTGCTGGTTGTGGCACAAACTATTTATTAAACACTATAAAGTGTAAAGGCTTCTGCCATTATCCAGGTGGTTTTCAAATTCAGGGTTTGTATTGAAATTTGTTCATTGATTTCTGGGATCAAGTCTAAATACCCTCTGGGCTACTTTCAATGTATCTTTGAATTTTAATGTTGGGTTAATAGAACCTATTTTTAGAACCTAAGGTATACAGCAGATTTCATATCTTTGTTCCCACTTCCAGGTTTTTAAAGGATTACCTTAGGCAACAGCTGTTGTATCTGTCAAGAGCTGAATGAAGAGAAGCTGTGCATATATGTATATATCTATTTATTTTGTATTTCCTATTCCTTCTTGTGTCACAACAAGAAAATTTGCAATGCATCCAGTTTTCGAATCCTGTTTCCAAAACGTTATACTTAGGATTAGATGGTTTGATCACTGTTCACCGCCTCTCCACTCCTCCTACCACAGTTTGTAGATGTAGAAAATAGCATTTGAAGTTAACTTTGTCTTGCTGTCAGCTAGATAACAATAACGTTTCTGAGAGAGAATATAAGAAGCTCTCTCCCCCTTCAGTACAGGAGGGAGGGATATGTGGACTTCTAAAGGGAGACAGCTGCTGCACAGGAGTGTGAAAGAATTTCCCTGTGATACAGGATGAGTCTCTTCCCTCAAACTATCAATTGCTTTGTTTGTTTGCCTTGAATGCCAAAAGGGAGGACACAAAACTGATGCAGACCAGCAGAGGTTTTAGCACAAGACACTTCAAACTAAGTAAATAAAAATCTTGAGCATTTGCTTGCTGCTTCTGCCAGAAAAATCCATCATCCACATCTAATTAGTGACATTGACCTTGGTTCTGCAACACCACCTAAAAACTTCCAGTTGACTACTGAAAAATTTAAGACTGGAATATTTTGGCTTGCACTTTAAGAAATATTTTTTCATTGAAACAAATAACATTTCTATGTTTTTGAATCTTTCCATTTTAATTATACTTTCTTCTGTGTAGCCCTGACTCTGTGTGACTTCAGATACCTTCTCTACAGCCTTTCATTGCATTTCCTCTGATATAGTTGGCATGAAAAGATTTTTTAGAAGCTGACTTTAATTTACTGATGCTGCATTGCCCAGATCAATATTATTGCACTTGGAAAGTCTATCGTGCCATTAGATTTACCAACCAGAAAATGGAGACCACTAAAAGGCTTGACTTCAATTCAGATTTCTAATAAATCTTCTACAAATGTGGATTATGAGGCAGCATTTTTTTGTTCCTTTGAAATACTAAGGAGATTCTCCAGTATTTCAGAGGGACTGCTGTATCACTGTCATACATGACCCTTCAGCACAGGATTAAGTAATTATGTGTGTCTTGCAGTGATTTAAAGCTAATGCTTTCCACTTTACTCAAGAAAAGAGATGCAAGAGGTGTAATGGAACTGCCCAGGACTGAAGCAATCAGAACCTAGCCAATAACATCAATTAATAAAGCTTGTTTTCTTCTCTTTGTATACTTAATTTTCTGAATACCATTAGCCAGTAAACATGTTAAGAAAACGGCCATCCTCTATTTATATGTTTACATTTATCATTTTGGTCACAGAGGGTACATTCCCTGGGTGATACTCAGTATTAATTGTTGAACTAAATCAAGCAGTTACCAAAAAAACACATCTGAGGAGTGTCTCTGATTTTCCTTTCCATTAATCCAGGATAACTACTTGTACTTTCCTTCTTTACCTGCATTCTCAGGTCATGTTCCCCTTTGGCATGTCCTCTTTTTGCTGATTTCCTTTGGCTGTAAAATCACTCAGCTTCGTTCGGTGAATGAGGAGGACTGAGAGGAGAAAGTTAAGGAAGTTTGATGCTTGTGTTAACACAGTGGTAACTCTGATCACTCCTCACTCTGCAGATTCATATGAAGAACAAGCAGATTGTACTGCTGTATAACAAAGTAATGGAGTCCTAGTTCTTCCCCTAAAAATGCATTTTTGTTTTGACATTACCCTATTGAACAAAGTTTTTAGAGTTACATGAAACCTTTTTATTGTAATTTTATATATTCATCTAGAAACAAGCAGAAATTGATTTTTGTGCTGGTAGCTAACAATTTGCTGTACTTAATGTACTTGTATTAGTAAAGAATACCTGCAGTCCTCTTCTTTCCTTTTATTGGCTTCAAAATATATTGGGGTGAGTTTTTTGGTGGAGAAGGGAGATAATGATCAATTTCTAAGTCCCAAAGCATGGCTGTGAATTGCTAACTTCTAATGCATATTCCCCATCTGCAGAACTGAAAGGAATCAGCAAGATCTAAAAAGCAAATCTTTGTTGCCTTCAAATCCAGTGACCATCCATCTGATACTTATACTGCCTTTGAATTTATATCCTGCATTTTCCCAATAGATCTGTAAATGTCTATATATGTTCTGCAAACAGAAATACATAGCTCTAAGGTTAAAGGAATGTAATTTTTAATTATGCCCTTTGGAGCATTTATCATTTCTTTCCAAGAGTTATTGGACTCCAGACATTCATGTGCCATATGGATATATATTCTCTTCGTTATGAAAATTCCAATATAAATACCACCATCTTCTTTTCTTTGGACCATTTGACCTGAAAGTTTTACATCTCCTGTCCAATATTAAGTTGCATATCAGTAAAATGGCTTGCAAATTATCTCACTGCTTGAATGGGGCAATTCTGCTTTCTATTTAACTTGAACTGGTATATCTTTGAATTTTTATTAAATGTAATATTTATTCCATTGACATAACAATGGAATTATAGTCTCATTAAAATGATTAATCATTCATTTTTGGTCCGTTTGGAATGGGGATTTTTGGTTTATTTTCTTGCTTTTGTTTTGTTGTTTTTAACTTTACTGGAATTCCAAGTTAAAACAGTTCAACAACAAACTTCATCTGGCTCAGAAAAAAATGCTGCTGGGGCCTTGAGAGGTTTCTTTCTTTGCAGTCAGTGTTTTGTTAATGTCACAGTGATTCATTAGCTGCAGTGATTGATAGAAGGGATAAATTACATGTTCTTTATCGCTGCCTTGGGCAGATACACATATAGAACCTTTATTTCAGTCTAGAAAAGGTGCTGGGAAAAACTGCTGTTCATGTTAAATATTTGGTTTTGATTAGGAAGATGCTCAGTGTAGTAGCAAGACTGATTTTGACTTCTTGGTTTCTGGTTCTTTGGATAGTTATTCAAAACAAGGTCCTGCTATGGGCAGAACTTGGTTCACACCACAGTTCTGCATCTAAATGGCTTTAGAGAATGTGATCAGAACTTGAGTGGTGGAACGCATCTCATGGTGTGATAATTGGGAAGAGAATTTATCAGTTTCCCTGTTGGTTATTCAGCTTAACTCTGTGGTCAGTAAATCTTACTGAGATGTGTGAGATCAGTAACTGTTAAGCTCATTTCAAAATTTTGTTACTATGCAGCCAGGTCCTGGAAGGCCTGGGGCCACCCAAACTTAAAAATAAATGTAGCCAGGTGAGCCAAATGAGTGCTCAGGTCCTCTGGCTCCTGGGGTTCCTCTGGAGAACAGCTGTCTTCCTCAACAAATTATCTTACATCAGCTGGTTTGTGGTACCTGATGTTTGCATATTCTCACCTGCTGTTTATAATTCAGGACTTTCCACTCAATCTTCCTTGGGATGCCAAAACACTGATTACTGACCTTGGTGTACATTTGATTGGTACAAGAAGCTTAGGGAGCTGCTCTGTCAGATACAAATTCTACCTGAACACTGGAAAAAGTGATTAAACACTGAACTCTTCTTTGCCTGTAGATGATCTATGTGTTTAATACTTGACACCTTTTTAATTTGGTCCTGATTAATTAGGGGTTTTGTCCTTATTATTAATATGTTCCTGAAGATGGTGTGGGATTTTTGTGTCTGATGGAAAATGAGGACATTACATTCATTTAACTTCACTGTAAAGTTCTAATTATAGGAAGAACTTGTTTTTGGTTTTTTTTTTGTTGTTGTTTTTTGTTTTTTTTTTTTTTAAATATATAGCATTTCTCCCCTTTGAAGGTGGTATGAGTTGTTTAAATGTGCATGT
>JANRMJ010000088.1:65518610-65552896 GCA_025584955.1 Alethe diademata
AACACCCTCAAACAAGCAAACCCCATAACTCCTCAAAGCCAAACACCTCTACACACAAGCACAAAACAGTTGTGTGCATCATTCTGTAGCATTTGCAAATATTTTGATTTCTCCTGCTCAATCCCTCTATATATATAAAATTTTGGACTAAATGTGCTCACGTATGAAATCCAGCACATCCTTCTCTTTCTACCACTACACGTCAGGGGATTCTTAAGTAAAAAGTGATATTTTTGAGGAAAACTACACTGGGACCAATTCTGTATTTAATAATATGGAATTAATAATAGTTTGATAATTGAAGGCTGTGGTCAATTCATTAGTCTCATATATTACTAGAAATGGCATATTTATCCCACAGGTTGCTCGACAGCAGCTCATAGTCAGAGCTCAGGTAATAATTGCACACATGGTCACTGTGTGATCAGCTTTGTGTTCCATCAGACTGCCCTGTGCTTCAGAGCCTGTTTCATTGAGGATTCAACCTGTCAATCCATCACATCTCAGCTGCACAGGAATTATCACCAGCTTTTATTGATGGCCAGAATAAGTAGAAGTGGCCATTTCAGTGTGAACACTGCAAAAAAAGTAATGTCTCTGAGAAAGTACATCAGGGCACAGCAAACTCAGGAGAAGGTACCCTGATGCTGAATTTAAAATACAGATGTAATCTTTAAAATTACAAGACAGGAAAAATATTGGAGTACAAAATGTTGTAATGCTTGAGAAGGTAAATGGCTGGCCTATCTCTAGGTAGAATATTTCATAAGTTCCTGAATTTCTCATGCCTTCAAAGAGCCAGACTAAACTATTCCTCTGCTAAAATGAGCTGCCTGTACAATATTGAAAATACTTGGAAAAAGTTTTGCAAGAGCAGAGACTGGCTTTTAAAAAGTACCTGCAGTTCTTGCATTTCCTCAAAGGTTTGAATTCTGCAAATTTTTTTAAACCCTTGTCTCATCTGAGAGGGACAGACATGATTAAGACACTAATGTGAGCTACACTGCATTTGAAGGTGTAGGTGTTTTCCTTCAGTAAATTAATCTGGAGTAATAAATGCTGTATTGTACCTTTACCTGACCCTTGAAAAAGTCAGTTCTTAATCAGCTGAGGAGGGGCCAGGTAGTTTTATATTTAAACAAAACTATTGACAAATTGGCAGTGTTTTAGCAGTGTTCATCTAGCTCCCTGCATCTGACCATGCATTTGTAATGTGGAGCTCCTGTGGCTTGTGTTGGAGGTTTATAGATGAAATAAGAAAAGATAATGTCTTAAAAATCAATCACCAATGGTCTTTGTAAATAAGTTCTCATATGAATAAAAGCTATGTAGGCTATGTTTGTTTATGTTCCCACTATTGTTTGCTGAATACCTTGGAGTTCTTTTTTTGTTTGTCCCTGTGATATCCTTCACCTAATGAAGAAAAAAAAATCTTTTTAGAAACTAGAAAGTCAGGCAGGAGCATGTCTACGGGATATAGAGTGGGATATGCCTGAGCCTGTTGAGGTGTTACAAACAGAACAATTCATTAAAAAAAAACTCCAATCTGTCACTACTCAGCTGTGATACAGGGTTTGAACCACCCATGTAGAGCAGTAAGCTCATATCTGAGCCTCTTCATAGTTTTGCAAACTGCTGCAGAGGGTCATGTTGGCATTCACCATGTGACTTGCCAGAAGCCTTTAGTACAGGAGAAATTCAAATGCAGGTCACTCCAGCTCACCTTTTTTCACCAGACATTAATCAGCAGTAATCTGAGGTGCAAACACTTTTTCTTTTCCAAGGATTTCTGTGAAAGAACAAGCTTTCTGATGGGAATGACTAATGATGGCAATTTGGAGGCAGTTATGTAATTGCTTTATTTGAAATATTTTTCACATTGTTTTTTTGTGAGCATGGAATTACTATTGGCATATTTTCTGCTTAATAAGTAATTTTTCAAGACATTGCCTAAGCAATTAGACAATCAGTTATGCATCTCTTGAGAGCAATAGTAGTATAACTAATGGAAACTTCCAGGTATGATGCTGAAAATGGACTGCTAACTATTCCTTATTGCTCCTTCAAAATTGCTTGGGATGGTGGATGCCTTTTTGCTTGCTAACAGAAGGACAAAATCATTTGATTTATTTTTTTCCTTAAGCATAGCTAATGAACATTCTTAAGTAGGAAAATGATGGTTTAGACACATTACTGTGGTATGCAATGTTGTGCCTGTTTCATTCAGCTCTAACAAATTCTTCCCTGTTGTATACAAAATGTTCATATTTTTAAGTTTCCATCTAAAGCAAAAAGGAAATTGGATATAGCATTTCCTTCCACAATACAAATGTAGGACAGAGAGTTCGCCTGGTGTTGTCCAGGAATTTTAACCTTAAATATTCATGAAAATAGGTACCTGCTTTCTTAGATGCAGACCATGCTCCCATATGTGGGGATGAAAGGTCAGAGAATTGATCATTGTCTAGGGCAGTTAGAAGGAACATTTCCTGCAATACCAAAGAATCTGGGAAAGATTCATCTGTGCAACTGCTGAATCAGTGGTTTACAGCCACTAGTAGTAATTACTTTAGATGCTAAAACCACTTTGCCAGAAGAATTACTGCTGGCTGGAGAGGCTCAGAACCCTAAATTCATGGTGTTATAAAGGGGTTCTGTTGGTCTGTGGGAGCTGTTTCTTGTGAATGGTCACCTGCTAAACCCTCTCTAACTCCTCACTGCCTCATTTGAATGAGGAGTCAGACCAGATGCCCTCCAGAGATCTCTTTCAGCCCACACTTCTTTAAGCTTTTATGATTTCTAAGTGCATGTCTATGCTTACAGTACTTGGAGACTTTACAAGTGTAAATGGATTTCTGGGCTGAGTGAGTTTACAGAAGGAAATGACACCTCCAGGATCTTTTGTGAGATGATGCAGAGGGGGTTTACTGGTGAGGAACAAGTTCAGCAGTGGTTTCTGTCAGAAATGAACTTGAGAAAATAATTATGGGTGAGGAGCAGGAAAATGCTTGAAGGAGAGGAGGATATGACTTGACAATGCACAAGGCAACTTTCTATTCTAAGGACAGAAGAAATCTCACCACATGTTAGAGTAGCTATCTAAAGGTGAAAAGACTTAAGAGAGTTTTTTAGACTCCCTCTTTAATCAATAGATTTATAATATTTTAGAGGACAACTTGTCCTGTGTTAAAACAAGGGTAAGTAGGGATAGTCACCGATAATAAGATCTGTTAGCATCACAGTAATATTTCCAATTACAAACTTTCTTTTTTTCCTTAACTGTGATATCCATGCCGAGTGTCACATTTAATTTAAAGTATTTTATTAAGTTAACCTGATTTCAGTTTAATTGAATTTAAGTATACCACTAATCTTAGTTGCAGAAACTAATTACTCAACGACAGATTTGAAGCTGGAAATCACTGGAAAAATTCTACTCGATAAGAAAATCTCACATTTCTTTTTTTTGTTCTTTTTTTGGTTTTTTGTTTTGTTTTGTTTTGGTTTTTTGGGGTTTTTTTGTTGCTCAGGTAGTCTCCAGTCCCTTCATCCTCTTTGCTGCTCTTCACTGGACTCTTTCCAGTGTGTCCATGCCTCTCTTCTGGGGACCCCAGAACTGGACACAGTACTTTGGTCATGACCTAACCAGTGTTGAGAAGAGGGAGAGGGATGATGTCCCTCAACCTGCTGATAAATGTGATGAAGAAAACGGTAGCTGAAGAAAGTGGTACTACTGTAATATGTTAGCATTTTAGATAATATCTTCAGAATTTATTTATTGGTAATGTAAAAAATGTAATGCCTTTTTCTTCAAGGTTGGATCATTTTGACTTGCACAGCTTTCATTGAAACACATCTGATGATTATCTTGCAGCTAAAAAGACTAATAATGGAAAAATGATTAAATCCACAAAGTGATGAGTGCTGAGCATTAAAACAGGTGTATTATGGATACTACCATATGTTTGGAACAGCATTTTCCTCAGAATTCCTATAAATTTCTTCTGGTATTAAAAAGTAAACTGTCTCTCATCTGTAACAATCTGACATGCTCAGATAACAGATGGCTTGGAAGCCCTTACAGGTTCTTCTCCCTCTATAAAGAAGAACTAAAAATGAAGTGTATCATCTATTATTTTTCTGCGCCCTTTTTTATCACTTTCTGACTAAACAGAAAAGTGATGTATTGCAGGGCAGTTGCCCACACTGTGGCATTTCAGATGTGATTATCAACATGCAGCACACTGGGGGTTGAAGTTTCTCAAATGAATGTGACAGGAGTCAGCATTTCACAAGTGCACGCTCCATAATCTCAGCACTTAGAAACTCCCTGGGTTGTCTGTGTGCCACAGTGGAGTTCCTGCAACTCCATGACACAAGTTTTAAATTTCTAAGTATGTATAAACCTACAGGCTGATCTTGGGGACGTTCTCAAATTATTCTTAGGAAGTGTGTTTTAAAGGCAGCAAAGTTGGCAGACTGGAGCTATTGTATAAGCTGAAGTTCAGTCAGCTCCTCGTACAGAGCAGGAGCAGCTTCTCTCTTCCTTAAGCACAGCATCTTTAAACTCTGCAAGCTTTTAGCAAAAACTGGATGACTTTTAGAAATCTTTATTTGCATGTTGGTCAGGCAACAAGGCAACAGGAATTGTGTTGACTATCAAGAGATGTTAACTATCAAAAGAAGAGCCTGGAGAGGCCAGAAAGAATAGGATCACCAAAATCACTCAGGCTAGTACACCAGGAAGTAGAAAAAGCCACTCACTTTGAGTGCTGTTCCGAAGAAACTTCTGTGACTGTTACCTCCCATCACTTCTTGAGGGAAGTTAAGACCACAAACTGCAGGGGGAGAAAATTCCTTTCTTCTTGGGTTGTTCCTCTGCCTAAGGAATGATTGATATCTGACCTCCAGGTTATGCAGACATTCCTAGCAGAGATCTAATGCATCAGCAGTGGGAAATAAAAGGAGTATCTTGTGTGCTTATTCAAGTGAGCTGCTTACAAGGTAAACCACAGGCTGGCAGTGTACATCCTGCACAGCACCAGTGTGAATCATCTGTTGATCTCCTTGCAGAGACCTGGGTCTACTACTGATGTATCTCTCCCTGAGTTTCTTTGCTTATTTTTGTTTCTCAAACTCTGTTGCTCAGCATTCCCAAATAACTGTTTTCCAGATGTTTAATGGAGGAGGTGGAGCATACAGGGAATGAAAGTACCAAAAACCACATAGATCAACTGTGACTGTAACTTAAAAAGTCACCTGTGGGCTACTTTAATCTTTCATTTGTCTCCATTTGTTTCTTACAGGATTAAGGCTTTTACACTGAACTAACAGTGATATTATTTTAATTGTTTTTGTCAGCAGGGTGGGTCATTCCAAGAAGAGTCAGACATGAGTTGGTGCCATTTTCTTATGTCAAACTGAGTATCTTTTATGTTTTAAGCTTTGATTAAAATATCAAAGCACGTAAGTAATTTCCGCATTTTAAGCTAGAAATTAGTCAAGACGTATATAAAGATTATCTATTTCTTCCAAGCATCCAGTATTATTCCATGGTAAACAATTATTTTGTAGATTGTCTGCTGTCTGGGCTGTTTGCTTCTAAGAATAAAACAAACTCTGGCAGCCAAAGAAGTAAAAAAAAATACATTTTGTTATTATTAAATTAAATGTAGCAAAATAATGCCATAGATTGATATTTAAATGGCAATATCTTCTTTAATGCATTAAAAGACCATGATAAAACTGTTCAAAGTCACATGAAAATGTGTTGCAAAACACAGAGCAGGAGAAGAAGTGAGGGGAGCTCTCTGTAAATATTCAGCTGTATCATAAGTGACAGACAGGTTTTTATTAGTGCTGCAACCCAACACCAGTTCTATGGGGACACTGAGCTTTCTGATAATGATTTGGATAAACTGATCTGTGGCATTGAGGAAATCTTGACTACAACCAAAAAACCTGTATTTGAGGAAGATGCTGATCTGCTAAAAGCATAAAATAAGGTTAAGATTAGACAGATGGTTTGTGTGTCCTCCCTTAGCTCAGGAATAACGGGACACCTAATTCATTTTCTGTATTTTAACAGCCTGAGGAAATTCAGTCTTTAACCTTATGTTTTATTCCTGATGCACCATGTACTCTACAGCTACTTTGACAATAAAATTATAGTTCCACTTAGATGATGAAGTCTTACAGAAATAGCAATTTTTTCAACTCTTAAACATAAAGGTTACCTCTGGAAGTAGAATTATGGAGGGCGTATATGCCGTTGAAGGATTTTAAAGGAACTGAGATTTTCATTGGGAGAGGGAGACAGGCATTAAGGGATCTTTCCTGCCCCTTTTCTCCAATCATAATTATTACAATTAAGTATATCCCCAACTGGTATGAACTATCTTTTCCAAAACCAGTAGTTTAAAATGAACGTGTGTGAGGTTTTTCGTGATTTTTTTGTTTGTTTTAGGAGGGACTTTTTGGTGGTGTTTTTTTTTGGTTGGATTTTTGGTTGGATTTTTTTTGGGGTCAAGGAGTTTGAAGACAATGTTATGTTAAAGAATTCACAATTTTGCTTCAATGGATCAATTCTTTAACAACCCTAGTTTTTAGATATAATGGCACAATATATTGTCTACTAAAACCTCTTAAGATGCTGCAGTGTGTACATAAAAATCAAAATTTTGATATCTCTAATTTTTCACACGGACACGACGTAATCTGTTTGATTTTACAGTTCAGCAAACTGAGAGCATCCATTCTACCCCACTGTGAGAAATGCATTAGCAGCTGGGCAACCCAGACTCTGAACATCAGTGTTGTAAATTATTGAAGGAGGGTTGAGTGTGCATTGTGATGGGCTGGCACAGTGTGCTTGAACCCATAAATCAACAAGTTCTGTCAGAATGAGTTATTCATGAACACTAGGCCAATTTCTGCCTGGAATCCTTATTTCATCAGGAATTCTATGGCAAGCAAAATGATTTCCACTATTAGGATATCGTTAAACTGGGGATTTTAGGCTGCATCATGTTTTCTCTGCATGTGCATGGCTAAAAAAAAAAAAACAAACAAAGAAAAAACAAAACAAAACAAAAAAAAAACAAAAACAAAACCAAAAAAAACTTAGAAGAAAACCTTGACATGTTACAACAGTTTTGCTCCAGCATGGAGAACAGAAAATCATTAATTTCATGTTGCTTCGTGAGGATTTTTGTTCCCCCTGTGTTGATTCCCATTTTGGTTTGGATGTTGGCTGTGTGCATGCCAGCTGAGAACTGAGCTCCTGTTCTTATGTTATTATTCAGATGGGTGTTCTGCTATTTCCAGCATCAAGCTCTGCATTTGTAGTGCCCCCCTGCAGGCACCAGTGGCATCCCTGTATCTGAGCACATTGATACGTGTTTTGGCTATTTTATTTTTTTTAATTTATTATCCTTTAGCAATGAAAGAGGCATGAGATGTATTTACTGCAGTTTTAAATTTTTTTTTCTGTCCTTTTATTAACCCTCTATTTCACAAGCATCTTTTTGCAAAGTCTTTTCTGTTACATAAAGGGCAAAAAAACCTGAAAGTGCACAGATTTCTGGTTTCTAGTAGACTTTCAGAAGCAAATACAGTGACCACAATAACAGCTAGTCTTGGTGCTGTTCACTGCATTGCACCAAGGTAAAGGTACAGGTGGTGCTGGTACATGTGCAGCACATGAATCAGGACTGAGACAGGGATCAGAATTCCCTTTGCAGATGGGCATTACAGCCCCCAGAATCCCAGTCAGTGATGCCAGTACAGTTCAGAGAGAACAAACCCTGGTGTTAAATCGACTCCCAGCTGATTGAGAAGCCCCCTGTGATAGCCCTGCTGCTCCCAAGGTCTGATGATAATGGCAGCTTTGGCACTGCAGTGTAGAATTTCAGGGAATTTTTTCCATTGTCTGTAACAAGGGGAATAAGGCTTTACTCTGCATCCACCAGCAGTTATGCCATGTTTCCCTCTTGGGTTTTGGCAGAGGGGGAAAGGGAGAGGAGTTAAGGGGAAAATTCATGCCAAATGAGGGAGCCAGGCTGAAGTACCCTGTGGCAAAGTGAATAAATAGAACTTTTGAAATGTTAAAATTATCTAGTACCCTCATGGCATTTTCCTTTATCTTGTCCAAAATTTAAGTCCTAGGGGGCAAGCTCCAGTGCAGAATTTAGAGAAATTATACCAAAGGTTTGGGAGGTGAGGCAGAATTTGCACTAGTATGAATGACAGTGTTCTTTATAAAAAGTTTTGTTTATCTGTCCTTATTCTCTTGTGATGTGGCATTTCCTCCCTATAATTCTTACCCATGATTTACTGAAATGATTCTTTACAGTGGGAACTGAAAAATGCACATTAGTGAAGTGAGCATGCAGCAGGTTACTTTATGAAATTAATTATTCATGGAATGTGAGGCACAAAGCCAACCTAGTAAAACAATCAGGTACATGAGCAATTTATTTCCTGGGAGAAGAAGGTTTAAAGTTTGGCTCTAAGAAAGTGAGCTCTTCCCACAGCAGCAAAAAGTAAGAAATTTTACATTTTCTGCTAATAACTCTCTGAATATAAGAGCAGAAGTGAATGCATGGAAGCTAGTGTACACCACAGAGTGGTTTATTATATGCTTCTTTATTGCTGTAAATGAAAATATAATTGGGCAAGGAACTGAAGTATAGATGTGACCTGTAATTTTCATCTCTGAAAGAAAGGGAATTTCTTCTGTAATGCTTTCACCCTCTTTAGAAAATATAGTGTTAAATGCATATGTTCATATATATGTGTATGATTTTCTGTTGTGGAAGTGTTTGAAAGTGACTGAGTCCATTCACTATGGGAGGAGAGGCACAAACATTGGTAACAGAGAATTTAAATTCCTTCTGATGGAATTGCTCCTTCCACACCGAGGGCCTGTTCCCTGCAGAGGAGCTGTCAGGGCTTTCTGGCACTGCTCTTGTTTCCTCTCAACATGCAGACACTCAAGCCCATTGTCAGCACAGCTTCTGCAGAGGATCAGCAGCCAAAATTACCCCCTTCCTTTTGTTTTTGACAGACAACCGAACACAGGTTGAGCTTCCTCTGTACTTGTGGAGTCCATGATTTTTTTTTGTGCATGTTATCCTTCCCTGGCAAAGGCTGTGAAAAATCCTTTAAGCAGGGGATTACAGGGTTTGCCTGCCTTTGCTGTAGAAAGAGCTGGCAGGATTCAGGCCCAAAGGACAGGCAGTGTTTAAATGTCATGCATTAAGATGAAAGAAGGGAAAAAGCTCTGGATGACATTGAGAGGGAAACTGGTCTCTTCACAGTAACGCTGGCCTGGATCAGAAGGTCTGATGTTATGCAGCACTTGTCTCAGGTTAACAGTACTGCTCAGTTTGGAAGGATTGACACTTAGTCTTGCTGCTCACAAACCTAAGCTGTGCTGCTGCTGAGACTCTTGTTTTAGAGCTATCATTGTGAAGACAACAAGCAGCACAAAAGTCCTATGAATCCAAACCCTAAGGCAGATAAAATGTTTTTCTTATATTTTCCTGGTTGTATAAGTGTTTGGGATCACTAAACTGGCCCTGATCACCAGTGTGAAGCTTAATATTAAGTTATGTTCTGTGTTCAGTGTCAGTGTGGGAGCAGGGAATCAGCCCTGTGATCACAAACCCCATCCCAGACCCCTGCACAGGGCAGGGACATTCTCTGTGTGGTTTGACACCAGATTGAAAAGTGCTGCAGAAATGTCAGATCCTGTTAGGTGAAATCGTGGTGAAGGTTTTGCAGGGCTGTGTCACGTTTGACAAAATGACATCTAGCAGAGCTGTTACCTCAATTCCTCTGTGAGTTGTCCTGTTCAGCCCTCGTGCTGAGCACTGCAAACAGCAGTGGCAGAATTTGTTACTCCCAGTAAGGGTGTTGGTTACCTGGATGAACTCAGAAAAAAAGTTGCATTTTAAATTTTGTTCTGAAGGAACCTGGATTCTTTTCATACATTTGTATCTTATGTGATGTTTAGCAATCCTTTTCTAACTGGAAGGCTGGATTTGCTGAGATTTGCTAATATCACATCCTCTACCCATCTTTGAAGAGTGCCAAATGTGTGAATACATAGGCAGTCTTTTATTCCTCACTATTTTTTGGCAAAATAAATTTTAAAGAACAAAATCCAATGGAATTCCTAACCTTCTCTTCAATTATATTTATTAGGACCTCTCTGTCTTCCAAACGTAAAATAATAGTTTCAAACTGATGTCTTCTTTTCCAGACTCATCTGAGACAATACATTGGGAACAATAAAGACTGAACAGCTCTGGTTGCTCTTGGGTGTCTGAAAAGTGCTCTCTTGCACATGGGATAATTTAAAATAAAAAGTGTGTTCTGAGGCAGCATTTTCTGGGAGGTGCAACCAGCACTAGGATGGTTCAGCTGCAGAAGGGATCCTTCTCAAAAGGGGAACCTTTAGATGCCATTAGATAATCACATTACTTTACAAATGTCTTTCAACCATGATGTAATAGAATGTGAAGTTCATGTGGAAAAGGAAGTCAAAGAATGGTGACATCATAGTTGGAGTGTTCCAAAGTTGCATGAAAGGACAGACAAATAGGGGTCAACTCCTGGAAGCAGTCTCTGCTTGAAAGATACAAACAGTTTCATATTTCAAAGGAATTTTAAAAAATGGGGAGGGAGTTGAAAGTTAAATTTATTCCTTCTCACTGGGATCATATAATGAAAATTTGTAGCAATAGTGCCTTTTCCACCTTTTTAATTGTAATGCTGGAGCAGCACTGATTAGCTCCTCACAGTTTAAGAGCTGACCTGACACCGAGCCAGCAGTTGCCACGGAATATTTTGTCACTTCACCTGCTGAGAACATTTTAATGAATGTCAGTTGAATCCCACATAAAAAGCCACAATTTGAAGAGGAAAATGAGAAAAAAAGTGTTTGAAGACTTGTTGTCCTGCATCAGATCAGAGTTTCCATGAGCCTTAATGGTGTAATCTCACGTCTCTCCTCTGACACAACTTCAGCCCATTCCCTTGGGTCCTGTCACTGTCACCACAGAGCAGAGGTCAGTGCCTGCCCCTATTCCCATCACAAGGAATTTGTAACTGAGGTCTCCCCTCAGTCTCCTCCAGGATGAACAGACTCAGTGACCTCAGCTGCTCCTCACACATCTTCTCCTCAAGGCTTTATAGAAACATAGATACGTATCCTTATAGAAATATACCCTTAGATATAGACTCTGTGCATTTGTTTTCCAGCTACAGAAATTCTCCTTTAACTTGATAGATGGGCATCTGCCAGCCAGTTTGGTTATAGCGTTCATTGACACTGCCTGAAGTGCCTGGAAATCTGATAATAATACTGACTTTGTCTAAGCTTTTGTTTGTAAGGTGGTTGTTCTTTCTTTCTGTTCCCATCAGTAAGAAATCTCAGTTACAATCTTGAATGCAAAACCTCTTTTTTTTTTGCCTTCCCCCTCTGCTTGCCACCCACAATTAAAAAATAAGACTTGCTTATCTATGGGTAACATATAAAATTTTGAGAGTGACTGCTGCTTAATGATTTTATGACCGGCTGTCTAGCAGTGTAATAATTAATTATCACTTTTGTGTTTTAGTGAAATTCATTATATATGTCAGCTTAAACCTGTGCACTTCCATAGCTACAAGCTGAGAAACAATGATGGTTAAAAGGGCAGGGATACCACATCTTTTTCCTATCACTTACGGATGGAATGTGCACTTTTAAATTGCACTCACCTCTCCTTTCCTGAAATAGCTGTCCACTTAAAAACGTCCCTTACAACATCTAGAGGCACTGAATACGAAAAACTCAATGCTGAAAATGTTGGCACCTAACTTTCTAGTGGAGAAAAACCATAAAATATGACCAAATGCTCTGGGAATAGTGGGTGATTTAGATTCCTTCAAGCTTGTGACATAATCACACAGAAAGACGTGGCACTGCCAATGTTTCAGGCATTTAACATCAAATACTCATAAACCTGTTAAAACTGAAATTGCATCCCTAATTACCAAATACATCTCATCAGTTTCTGTCACTCCCTACACAAATGTGAGAAGCTGGCAGAGTTAGAGCACTTTACTGCCCCGTTTACTGATAGGCAGTCTTTATGAATTTATCTCTGGAGAGTAAAAGACTTCTGACTTTCCTGGTGCTTCATCAGCTTCTACCTTCTACTGCCTACAAATACTTTTCCTGATGCTTTATTATGAGGTGAACTGCTTTAGAAGTCACCATCACTTTCATATGGGTAAGAGTGCTGAATGATTAAATCCTATTGTCTGCACTTTCTATAAAAATCATTAAAGTGGAAAAGAGCTACCTCCAAATTTAAATTCTATCTTCAAGGTCATTACCATTTTACCTCTTCTGCCTTGTCAGACACATGCTGGTGTATACTGTCATGGTAGAAAAATATATCCAATTTTCAATTAAGAAAACAAAGCAGTGCAATTTTTGTCAAGTCAGAAAATGGGAAAATATCCATCAGCACATTGCTTTCACAGCCTTTAGCTTTCATGTCAATGACCCATAAAGTATTCTAAAATATCAGTCTGATTCTGTGTCCTTCAGCAGAATAATCCCAAAAACAGAATGTGAGATGCAGGGAGGCATATATTACCTTAAGGTCTAATTGTTCACCTGTTCCTTATTCTCATTACTGATCCTGAGTGCTGATTATAGTGATACCAATGAGATTTTAATAGTTTTGGTGGGTAATACCTGATTCAGCACTTAAATGGAAATAAACTCGTGTATTAGCTGGCATGCACCAACAGCTGATTTTTTTTCCAGTATTAAATATGGATTTAATAAAGTAAAGAAAAATAAAACAATCCAATGCCCTCACTCACCAGCTCTGTTTGTGCAGAAAATTGCTGGAGCATGTTCACCATGTTCATGGAATTGGTCTGTCTGAGGTGAGAAATACCCTTTGTCAGTCTGGCAGAGTAATCAGTCCACACCTGAAGTGTCCTGTGCAGATGCTCCACACCACAGCACTGGCTGAATATAATTAGATAAATCAAATACCCAGCTTGCTTGTACCTAAAGGAACAGCCTGAGGGAACTCACTTTCACAAGGCCTTTATCATCTTATTCTATGTCTTAAAATCAAAGAAATAGCACAAGGAGAAGCTGAGCTGTGCAAATATTAATACAAAATGAAACTGAAAAAAAACCAAGGCCATCTTAAAATTTATCTCAAGACTTAGCTTGTATATATGCGCACATTCAAACAAAATTCTATATGCTGTGCTATTTCTATATTGTACAGAAATAAAATTCTATATGCTTCCTAAGCTCAGTGTTTTCTGCAAGGGAAAATTCTGACCTCTAGTATCTCAACAAGCATAAAAGAAAGCAAAACCCTTGGAGTGAAGTACAACTGCTGTAAAAGCTAAGTAATTGATGAATAGCAAATTGTGACAGAGCACATTGAAGATGTACTTCAGATCTCTGAAAATTTGAGAAAATAAAACCCAGAATTATTGCTGATGTGACTCTCCTGCCTTAGCATGACTCTTTGTTTTTCAAATACCTGTCTTCAGGTGTTCAAACTCTACCTGTAAATGACAACATGTCCTTACCTGCATGATTATATTCTTAAAAAATGATCCACAAAATGATGCAATGCTTACTAAAGCACTGGTCATAGGGGTGCTTTCAAACATGCACAGTTTGACCTACCTTTCTTCCACCCAAGTTCTTGGGAATTTTGCCATGATTTCAGCAGCAAATGTCTTGTTCTTTCTGTCAAAAGGAGGGACAATCAGAGCAGGGCTGATTAATCAGAAATACTCCAGTTGAGAACACATACACATTTCCTCACAGTTGAGTTTCTAATCAGTAAAAGCAATTTATGGCTCATATTGGCCAGTGAATTGAGCTCATGGTCCAGAGTGATTGTTGCATCCTCCGCCCAATTCCACTTCACCTTTCTGAGCACCCTTGGGCATGATCAGGTCATGAACTCTGGAACAGGTGAGTTTTTCCTTTAATCCAATCCTTTCTGCCTCACATATCATGGCTACAATAAGGAAATATATGTTTTCTCATACTCAATCAGCATAGTTTATCTCTCACTATCAGTTGTTGTGAGTTTAATCATCCAGAATAAACTCAGTGTTGTGAGAAGTGTTTGAATTTAAATCACTCCACAGATATCTCTGAGTAGTATGACAGCAGGAAAGATAATATCACCTCTGGCTGTGTTGGTTCCCCTAATCTGACCAAAAACCCAATAATGCTGATGTGCCCCACAGAGATACTCTTTGGCTTGCAAGAATAAGTTTTTAGAAGATTTATTATGTACAGATTTCATGAGAGAGTAACTAGACTGTTAGTTGAGTGGTATATTATTTATTGCTGAATTTCAATCCCACATAGCACAATTATGTGAGAAAATGGAACCTGACTTTATAAAAATACTTACTATATTACCACTTCTTAAACTTCAGCACTGGATTCAGACTAAAGTGATTATTTACAATGGACTACATTTTGGTGTGAGTTTGTTGGAATTTTTTGGTTTTGTTTGTTTGCTTGTTTTTTAAATTTATTTATTTCTCTTGTAAGTGGTATTCAACATTTGTTTGTTGGAATGCGGAGATGGTTGTGTTGAGGTGATTTTCATATTTGGATTTCTTCTGTAAGGCATATTACTTTTGATATTCTATGAAAAAAATACTGCACAACAAATGTGCTGCAATGACTTTCAAACATTCATAACAGTTTTAACCACCTGGTTATTCAAAATGCTATTTCAAATTCAGCTACCACAGTTAAAACAGAGATGAACAGGGTTATTTCTGGAGTGGTTGCAGAGCAGTTGAAACCACACCTGGCCCAATCTGCAAAGGAGTCTAAATATTCCCAGACATCAACCAGCTGTGTCTTCTTTCTGGTATTATGGCTTTTTACAGATCTGCTGCTCATAGCAGGACCTGTTTCTGCTTAAATCAAGGCCTGACTTACCTGTTGACAGCATTGAATTGGAAACCTTTGTGATCTTCATAAAATGCTTGAGTTCTTTGAAGTCTATGCACATGGAAGGATTTTCTCCTTCCTTTTTTTTTCCCAGACGAGTATATTGGTACTTGTTTATTGTCAGATTTATCTTTCGATTTTTACAGCCTCCCTTCCCAACTGGATACTTTTATCACCTCTTTATGCTAATGCTCTCCCTGGCTGCCTGTACTATCCCTTCTCCATTTATCTTCTTACAGTGTGTGATCTACAGTGCTCATTATCTTCCTGTTCTCAGATCACTTTTTGCCTCCTCAGCATGCCAGGTGACCCTTTCATCACCCAGCTATATTTCACAATCAGCCCACATAATGCTTCATACCGCCTCACCATTCCTTAGCTTTTATTTTTGTGCTTCTTGCTACCTCTTGCCATTCATTTCTCGCCAACAAGGTTTGTTTTAATGCTCACCCAATTACACCAGTTTTTTTTGCTTAGTACTCTATCAGTTGTCTTCATTGCTTAGGTAGTACTTTATTGATTTCCATGGTTCAATATATCAGAGTATATTATTCCTAGCAAATTTCTTTCTCCATCAAGTTTATTTAATCCACCCTCTTCCCAGTCTCCCCTTCAGATAAGGTTTCATATTCATGAGGCCACCAGCACATTAACTGCTTAACTCATTGATTCTTGCACCTTACAAAGTACTTCATCCATAACCTTACACACTCTGCCTGAATTCAGCCAACTTGTAATTCCTGCTCTGGATATGGCTACTTAGAGCACTTCTTTAATGTGTGTTTTAGACAATTTATATGCCTCACTTGATACTTTTGCAGCCACCACATAAAATGTTTTCAGCTCATTCACTCCGAGGTACTTAAATTTGTATTTCCCCAAGCCCCTTTCAGGTTTTATGATTGCTCGTGTTAAATAATAAAATCTATAAAAAAGAGGAGGGTTGTTGTTGCTGTTGTTTTATCCTAAAAATCTTTTCATTAACAATATGACTTTGAGTTGCTGGGAGATTTGTAGCCTTTGTACATGAACCTTTTCAAAAATAAGTCTTGATCCCATGTAAACCCCCTTCAGTCTCATGGGGGTTTTGATAAGGTAACTGGTCAGATATCTGTAAAATTAATCTTCCATAAAAATTTCCAACTGTCACGTACAAAAAAAGTCTGGATCTTGCACAAAAAACCATAATCTATATAATCTGATGACAAAATAAATGGAAAATAAGGTAAATTAAAGACATTTTTGGATAAGATCAGTTATTGAGCCATGAAGTTTACATACTTCATGGGGTATAGAGCTGCAAAGAATAATCCCAGGAACAGATAGTGTGGCTTTAGTTTTCCTATTTAAAATACTCCCAAATTTTCCCAGTTCTGGACAATGCAGAAATGTGGTAACAGCCACAGAATCTTCTTAGGAGCTTATAATTTTATAGTTACCTTAAAATATATTTTGAATCTTTGTTTTAAGGGGTTTTCTATGTTTGATCAACTTCCTGTGTTTGGCAAACTACTTTGATTATAGAAATTACATGGTTGAGCCAATTAATAATTTTACTGAAGAAATAAATAAGTTCTGCAGCAAAAAGAGAGTCCAACAGTAGAAAAGAGTGGTAATTAAATGGCTCCAAATTGAAGATAATTCCTTTCAATTTCGAACTTTTGACTGTGCACACACAAAACAGTCCAGTCACAAATCTATTTCAGTATGTCTCATTACTCTCACAAAGAAAAATCAGAATAGATATAAAATTTTTTCTACAAACCATATATGAGGCTAAATCCTGCATAGTTAGGGCTGGACTATGTGTTTGTAGATATTTTTATGGTGTTCTATATTCTCTACTGTGCTTTATCCAGAGGCAGACTAACAGGGGTCAAGAGGGTGTAAGAGAAGTTTAATGGTCATTTGTTCATCTTCCCTTCCTGTCAGGTAGGCAACGTGGGGTTTTCTGGTCATCTTCATCATTAGTCACCTGGAATATGTTGCAGATTTTCTAATACAGAAGTGTTTAATAGTGATTGTGATTGTGATGGTTAGGGGGAGAGGTTTAAAAATCTTAGTTCATCAAAAGGGATAAATATTTTGAGGTCCTTTTTTTGATGTCACCAATGAAGAATAGCCACAATGACTGCAGAGAGCAGTTGCAATCCAGAGGTGTATTACCACTGGGGAAGAAGGAAACAGAAACTTCCAGCATTCTATAAGTATTGCACTGACTTTGTGCATAGAAGGACTCTTGGCACACTCACAGGTGCATTTACAGGCTGCCCTCTGTGGTAAAGACCAGCCTAACCTTGAGGCTATTTTAGTTCCAAGTTAGACTCTTATCCTGGAGACTTGTATTTCAGGGTAACAGGGAGGCAAATTAAACCTGGTTTAGAAATTGGCAGCATTTTTATCATCCAGGGCGGCAATCCCCTACATCTGAAGGAAACAGCTAAATCATCTTTTGTCATTACTCTTATTACTTCCATGAGATGATCTTCCAGCCACTGTAGATGACTTCATGAGCATTGCTGTCCAAAGGAAGGGTAAAAGCAAACCTCATGGTTTTCAGGTGCTGGCTGCAGTTGCCATCAGAGATGTCATGAAGGGGCCGTGGTGCTACAACAGAACCTAATTAATTCCTTCTGGAAGGACAAACAGAGGCAGAGAAGATGCATTCACACGTGCCTCCCTCTCCATTGCAGTGGAAAGTTAAGGTATTTCCTTCCCTTACCCATCTGGTGATGAGTAGCAGCAGTGCAGTCTGTGTGGTCAGGATGCTGACTGCAAAACTGAAAATCTGACATAGATGTGCTACCAACTTCTTACACATTTCCCCATGCAGAGAAAATAGAAGAGATGACATCCACGGCTGTAAATCTGTAATTTTCCCACCAGCCACAGTCTTTCTGAAATTAAAGGTGAAAGTTGCAGAAGGGAGGTGCTTTGCATAAATTGTGCTTTCTTTTCCCCCTTGAAATAAACGCCGGTCATGGTTAATGAAGTGCATATTTGTATATGGCTGAAAATCACTGCAAATTCCCATTTCACTCATACATATTATTTGATTTCTCACATTAGCCATGGATTAGTAAGTACCTGTGGGACTGCTCTAGTAGACAAAGGTTCATAAATCAAAACAGAAATGCAAATGAATTTTGATCCCTGTAGTTTCTCCCAGTACATACATATATTCCCTTCAGAAGTGTCAGATGTACACGAGCATTAAAGAATTTCAGTTAATGTTACATATTTATTTGAGCATCAAATGTGTGAATAACAGGTCTAGTTCTTATCACATGTAAAATATATAAAGGATCAGATGGAAATAAATGGAAATTGATCTTGACAGAAACTTTTATTTTTGATACAGCTAGTTGTAATAAAGACAACTTCTTACTGGAATAGATCTGTGGGATAATTCACAGGCTAATGTACAGGTCATGCAGTATTAGAGCCTGCTCCAGCTTTGCTCTCATACTCTTACTGAATATTCAATATTGTTGAATATTGTTATTTGTAGATGCTGAGATTCACAGCTCAGTTAGAGGACATGGAGCTGTATTACAGACCTATGACAACATAGGTCAAGGGGGTGAGGGAAAAACCAGCTTACTCATGTGCCATTCAGCCTTTAACCTCTTTTGAACTTTCTAACTTAGAGATCAGCACTTTGTACCTGTTTCCATGCTGCTTTTACAACAGGAATCAATTCTCTGGGCGTGGAGAGATGCTGGAGCTCCTTGCCTCACCTGTGGGCAGTGTTCTCAGGCTTGGGGGCAAATGAACAGCTGTGTCCTGCACCAACACCACTGTCAAAAGCAGAGAAAATTAAGTTTCTTGTTTCCAAGCACACTGGCATGAAGATGAATTGCCACTCTTCCAAAGGCATCTCAAAATGTTGTGACTTCAGCCAACTTGTGCCATTTGAATATTTTCCCTGTCTTTTTGTTCTGCTGACTTTCCCAAACCTTTTCTTTCCCCCAGGTTATATCACTGCTGACCCTGTTGTACTTGGAGGTTGTATAATGCATGTTGTGCACAAGATAAATCCATTTGGTATGTGACAAAGATATTGTAGAACAACACCCAAATGGAGTGGAATTTTTCCAGTGTGATCTTCTGAATTTTAATTCTGCTCCCATGGAAGCACAGAGAACATTTGCCTTCAGCATTAAGAGAGGTTAGAACAGATAAAAACAAGTGAATTGCTTTAATAATTAGGCAGCTGATTTTTCCAAGCATTCTAAATTCAGTTTAGACTGTTGTGTGGAGAAAAAGAAAATGTATGAATAATCATAAACCTTAAGGAAGAGTACCCATTAAAAAAATCAAAAGCCAAGCATGGATGAATACATCCTACAAGCCAGGGTTTTGAAGTGTAACATTGTGTAATGGTGCAACACGTGCATAAAATTGTATCACTTTGTCATGCCCACAATTTTTAAATTAAATAAATCAATGCTGTATTTGAAAAGTCTATAGCACAATTAAACACATGAAACTTAGGTTCCTGTATGCCATATGGTACCTCTTACTTGGACCTTTGCACAAGAGGTGGTACATAACACATCCCAGGGGCATAGAGAAATATTTTTATCCCTTTTCTACAGAAAACTGCCTGAGTTTTGGAAGAACCAGGAGCCAACACTGGAGCACTGTAAGAGAAAGTCCAGACATGCAGACTGGGTCTGTTTAGCTTCAAACATGTTTTCTATTTCCTAGACCTGAACATTCAAACAACTGATAAAGGTGTTCTGTTTATTTCCAAAACTGCCTGTCCTGGGAAGTTTTTTGTTAAGTCTCACTAGATTTCTAGGTGAGATGGCACCTCAGTGCTATGAGATATTGGCACAGCTTTACACAGCATCACAGCAAACTCTTTATAGAAAGGAAACCTGTCCTGGCAGCCATCTCTGATTCAGAAAACCAGAAAAGGCTCCCATTGTGCTTAGTATTTGCTGTTGGTTATTTCTAGCTGACTTTTGTAACTGCTAGAATATTTTTTTATTCTTATTTCTGAGGGGACTGATTTTGATTTTTCTCATATAGTTTTTAGAGAGTCATGGCCTTGCAATCTGTTTTTTAAGTTACCTCTTTCACCTGGAACCAAACTACTGAAATGTAGATATTGATACACATGACAGATGGAAAATTAATCTAACCCCATGAGGCACAAGCAATCTGTGGCAAAGGAGGAAGGTGAGCTTCAGTCATTTCTCCTTGCCTGTCCTCTTTCTTCTCCATGCTAGGGAGGCCTCTGAACACATTTCATCCAGGAAAGCAGGAGCTGTCTTCAATGCCTGATATCAAATTGTCATTTTTCAACTTACAGGCAGATCAGTGCAGAAGAGCCATGCAGTGTGCAAATAGATTCAGAAATAGAAATGTGGCCATGTTCCACAAAAGTGCAGCAGATGCAAGTATGTTTAAATTTTCCAGGTACCCTCAAGCTCTGCAAATTTGATCACATATAAGTCTTTAAAATAAACCCCCTTATTCTTCTCAGACAAGCTTGATTTGTGTTTCAGAAAGAGGATTTCCCCATTGTTATTCATTCCCCCTCCATTAGTGGGATTGTTTGCAGCACAATCAGCAGGGATTAACTAATACCTTCTCAGGCCTGGGCACACACACAGAACAGAAGCAATTCAGCAGTGAGCTCATACACAAATGAAAATAACCAGGATCTTGTTGACACTGCTCACTTAGCTGACCCCTTAAGCTAACAGGCGTTTAGTTTCTCTGGGAGTTGAAAATCGACATGGAATGGGATTCCCACTGAGCTTCACGTTCCTTGGCAGGTAATCAGATGATATGCTCATTCTGTGTCTGGTAAACCCATTTCCACACTACATTAGGAATTTATCAAAGCAAGTCAAATCACTTCTCTACAAAACTGAAGGAATCTTGGGAGAATTTTGTGTCTGCCCCTTTAGTGTTTTCTCTGTCTCTCGTTAGGATCTATAATTTGGCAGGGTATTTCCTTGAACTGATATTAAATTCATGATGTGACTTCATCCATCATAAAAAAAAAAATGTATATAGTTCCTTTTTTTTCTTTAAAACAATAGATATGGAATTACTGTACTATGGAGCTCAAGTAAATTGAAGCACAAAATTGCCATATATGTAATTCACAGCTCTGTGTCACATCTCTGCAAACTAATCTCAAACTACCCTCAGATCATTGTCAGAACTTTATGATTTTACATTTCCTTCTGAAGCCAACCCTATTTTGTATTCAAGAAAATGATGACTAAGATTTATTATTCATATCTTCATAGATTTTCAGCTTTTTCAAAGTCTTGTAAATGACATTACTTTAATATAGTAATTTCAGAAAGAAAAGAAAGCTAACCTGTACATGGGTTAGTGAATGTGCTTTTTCAAAAGCAGAGTTTGCCAGAATTTATTGCAGTTTCAAATACT
This sequence comes from Alethe diademata, assembly GCA_025584955.1. NCBI lineage: Eukaryota > Metazoa > Chordata > Aves > Passeriformes > Muscicapidae > Alethe > Alethe diademata. The sequence goes on from JANRMJ010000088.1 coordinate 65,540,053, forward strand.
TGGCTGTTTCCATAGCATTTTGCTGACTAGAAAATTCCCATGTTCATTTTAAGTATGCCTGCAAATCTTGCTTGGAAAAGTTGTTTCTAGCTTACTATTTCTTAGTTTTCAGAATTTTCCAGAGAATGAGCAAATATTTCAAGATGTATTTGGTTGTTTTATTTTTATCTCTGTGTGTGAAAGTGTATTTGTATGTGAAGCTGTGTATTTTGTTTTATTTTGTTTTGAGGGAAGCAGTCTTGTCAGACAAGAAGGAATTTCAGGGGGCAGGTATAGAATAGAAATTCTTTCCACAGGGTGTCCAGAGAAGCTGTGGCTGCTCCTGGACCCCTGGAAGTGTCCAAGGCCAGGTTGGATGGGGCTTGGAGCAGCCTGGGACAGTGGAAGGTGTCCCTGCACAGGGCAGGGCAGTGGAACAAGATGGATTTTGAGGTCTCTTCCAAGCCAAGCCATTCTGTGATTCTTTGAACAGTAAAATTATCAAAACCAACGCAAGCATCCTCCAGATCTCCAGCAGAGTAGCTAGAGATTTCTTATTTCTTTGTAGAAGGAAGAAGGGTATTGAAAGGACAGATGAAAGATTAGGGAGGAAATAGGACACAGCTTTACAAGATAAGGCTTGTAGATCCCAACATTGCAACAAATCCTTCTGATTTTACATTGCTTCACCCCATCCTGCCCTGCCCCAGTAGTGGCTTCCGTTCCACACATTCAATTTTTCTTAGTGTTTTGGGGTGGGTTTTGTTTTGTTTTTTTTTGTTTTTAAATCTGTTTTGTTTGTTTGTTTGTTTATTTGTTTTTGGTTTGTTTTTGTTTTTGTTTTTGTTTTTGTTTTTGTTTTTGTTTTTGTTTTTGTTTTTGCTTTTGCTTTTGTTTTTGCTTTTTGCTTTTGTTTTTTTTAGGGATCCGAAATTGCTGCACAAGAAGTTCTGTGTTTGCATTGCTGTCCTAAGGGACTGCTTATTATACCTAAAGCTTGATAATACTTCATAAGGAGTTTCTAAACAGTTAGTACATAATGAATAGATTAGAGAAGTTTGCTAAATGAATTACTGCCATCTCAGCAGGTCTCATGCAGTCTGGATTCTGCTCCATAGCAATTAAGGGTTCTTATATATTAGAGCAGGCTATTCTCTGACTGAACCTGTTTCAATTACATGAGATTATAAAAGAAGAGTGAATATATGAAAAAGTGTGTATTACACGTTTTTTTGGGCTGTGGTAGGGTTTCTGTGATAGAAGTACAGGGTGTTAACAGAAGCACTTTCTGGCAAGGAGATGGTCAGCACTGCTTTGAAATGCTCTGAAATGTGGGGCCTTAATTCCTCCAAATTTCATTCCTTTTGTCCCCCTGGCTTTGACAATCTGGCCTCTGCTTCAGGCAAGGATAAGGTTTATGGCTGAAGCAAATGCTGTATTAGGAACCACTGCAAGGTTTGGCTTTTCTATCTTAAACCATCAAATCAGGCTTTTTTGGTTTTGCTAAATCCTTAGAGTTCCAAAATCTGTTCACGCTTCTACTACTTTTCTTCAGCTTTAAGCCATGTTTTACCCATTTTCTTCTTTTGAGCTGTAGCACTTTTTTTTTCCTTCTTTTTTTTTTTTGGGGGGGGGGAGGGGAGGCTTTTTTTGACTTTTAAAAGAATTTTTTAATTCTCTACCTTGTCTTCTTGCCTTGATGGCTTTGTTTTGTGGCTAAAACCTTCTCAGTGACCTTCCTTCATAACTCAGATGTTTCTAAAAAGGCTGATTTGTCATTGGTAGAATGAAAACGTGCTCAGTCCTCAGTGTTAAAACAGCAAATCTCAGAAGACAGCTGTGATTTTGAAGTGGCAATGCTGCCAAGTACCTCCCCTATGCACTGTTACTCAGTTGGCAAGCAGCATACAGCTAAAAGGGATTGAGAAGTAAAAATTACATTGTACAGCACAATTGTTCATTGCTTCTTTCAACATTACTTGTATGACATCTAGAAAGCTATGCTAGCTACAAAGTCTATTGCAGGGGAATCTGCCTGCCCTCAATGATCATCTTGAAGGAAGGAGTCTCCACAGCCTCCATCATGTAGTTGGATATCTCCCATAATATTCATCTTTACCTAGTGACTACTACATGTAGGGTTGTTAACTATGCCTACACATTAGAAAATAAATAATAAATATTTTTATTGAATGTCACTGATTTCATATATTTCTCCAATATTTTCCTAGTAGTACTCTGAAAAGGAGTCCTTCAGATTAATATATTTCAAGCACAGCATTCATTATTGTAAGCACATTTTTGAGATGTGAACTTAGTTCTGATTTATCCTTTCTGCTGTTTGTTTTCTTTGTTGCCCAGAATATTGCCTGTACAAGTAAACGTGTCACTGTACTTCCTTGCAGAAAATCTGTGATAAGATGCTAAAAATGTCCTTTCCAGACTGAGTGTTAGACACATTAGTATTGCATATATTGTGACTTATTCTTCCACAATTAATGAGTGAACTGTTCTTCCTTTTGTATGTAACGTAGATAACAGGGTGATTCTTATTAAACTTTTCCTGTGCAACAGTATCTATGTGTGCTTTCAATTTGGAAAAGATCCTGCCTTTCATAAGCTGCTGCACTTTTTTAGCTGGCAGTAAAATTGGCATCAATTTTAAGCCTCTTCTCTGCAAAATAGGTTAAGATTTTCTTTATATCCAAATGCTTTGTTCCTGGAGGAGACCAGGCATTGTTGTGTATTACCCCAGCTAGTTAGCTAACATCAACTCTGTCACCTTTCCTGATCTTTGCTTTAAATTCAGCAGGGTTAAGAAATGTCTCACCTCCTTTAAGGATTTACCTCTGAGAAGATACCTCAGTGCAGGCACACATTTTGTAGAAAGAAGTTCCATTTTCAAGCACAGGGTGAGTTTCTTAAGTTTTCTTATTTATTATCTTTTCCTGCTTCTTATACACTCCTTCAACGTGAATTTTTTATACTCAGACTGTTCCAGTAAACATTTAGTTATCTCTCTCTGTCTTTACATGACTTTCTTCCATCCCATAATTTTTACTGACTACTCTCAAAAACTGCATCCTGGATTGGAGATTCAGTGTTTGAGATGAGGAAAATAAAATATTATTTCATAGGTTTTCTTGGTTGGTTGGTTGGTTAGCTGGTTGGTGGTTTTTTCCTAATTTAAATCCATCTGGTCAGTACACACTGAAAATTAAACTCAGGCTTTAATATTGGGTTTCTGCTCTGTACAGCAGAGCTATAAATAATGGGAAAACAAGATAGAAGGAGAGAAAAAAAAATCTTCTTAGAATTCCTGTAGATATATCACTATTAATTTTTTTTTCCTAAATGAAGTGCTGTAATTAATACAATATTAGCAAAGAGAAATCTAAGAGAAATCAAGAACTCATAGAGTTCTGTGCCAGGGAGAAAAGGGAAGGAAGAGGAGGGTAAAGAAAGAGAATATACCCTCATGTCACTCAGTCTATCTAACCTGTATGTCCTTCTGTAAAACCTCCAGTTTTGGGGTTTGAATTCTGCATTTTTGGCTTCAGTTATCGTGTCCTGAGGCAGAGACCAGCCCCTGCTGCTGTCCTCCAGCCTGTGGCTGCTTCTCTAGGCTGATACAGCAACAGAGGACTCTCCATCACAAAGGCATTTCCTTCAAGGACTCTCCATCACAAAAAGGCATTTTTGTAGTGTTATCAAGTGTTTGAAAGCCAAATATAAAAGGGGATGACTGACTTACAAATTCCAGCTTAGTCCAAGGGACCTTAAAGTCACTCCTAAACCCCTTCATGCACGTGTATAAACTGGAATCTCTCTTAACAGACTCTCAATGCTTTTAACAGTTTCAGCTAATTACAGGAATACATTGCCTCTCAGCACCATCATCTTAAAAGATCATTTCACTGTAGATAAAGAGAAAAAATCAATATTAAAAGAAAAATAAAATCGAAGAGGATGGAGCCCACAAAAGCAACTTTCATCTTCTTTTTACTGCCCTGCTTAAGCATTTGTGATTCCAAGCAAAACAGATGCAGGCAAAGATGTAACTTCTTAACTTGGACTTATCTTTTTACATGCCAACACTGCTGTCCCTATACTCTGTGCTAGTAAAATGTGAGTGCATATAACCCAGAGAATAATCTCTCATTACAAAATTGCCTTTAAAAAAAAAAAAAAGTTTGGCCCTGATCTGTTTCTAGAAAAAGCGCTGTTTTCATACAGTGTTTTTTTCTAATTTACCAGCTAGGATATGTTCCTGTCAGGGTGTTTGGAGGAATTTTGTTGGCTATTGGCTCATTTGCTCTCTCTTCTATACTGAGGAGAAGCTGTGTGAACAATTTGTCAGGTGAAATCAAACACCAGTTGGAAAGTTTTGTCTGTAGAAGCACTCGAATGAAAGGTGAACAGCTGTCACTTAATTCTGTATTTTTTAGTCCATTTCACTTGGATTAGTGACCATCTCTTTTGGGACTGCTGCCTTCAGGATCTCAGAAGGCATCATAGTGATTTCTCCATTCAGTCCAGAAACCAAAACGATCAGTGACCTTACAAAAACATTAATGACATAAGTAGTCTGTCTGAGAACACCATGGTGGTTTGCACAATCTTATCCTAAAGCATTTTTGTTTCTGTCCACTGAAGCATGTGAAATTCAGATGGAGCTGGATTGAACTGTAACATCTGTTCTGAAACCACCTATTCTTGCCACTACCTTCACACTGTCCTCCCTGAGAACATAAAAACACATTGCACCATCCAGACTATTCTGCATTACTTACAATTTTCCAGAATGTTTGGGTTTTCTTTTTTTTTGCTTTTTTTCTACCTTGTTTCCCTGCATACAAATTTTCAATGTCCAGTTGTGTATTATGACACTTTACTTAAGGGCTTTATTTTGTAATCCTGAAAAAGAACTTAAATTTATTATCTGTTTAAGAGGACTGATAAAGAGACAATAGAGAGCAACACTTTATTCTCTCCTTTTCTGCTGAGTTGCTCCCTGGTCGTGGCCCTCTCATTTGCTTTGCTCATAACTACCTGAAACTGGTCATCCAAATACGAGTCAGTTTTTAATGCTTTTTGTCTCTCCTACTAGAAAGGCAATAAAAAGATATGGAGCAGGCTAAAAGCACTGGGTATTGACTATTTTAAATACGAATATCCAAAGAAGACTGTATTTATTTAATAGCACTATTGCTGCTGTGGCAGTAATAAAGGCTATTTAAGACTGTTCTAGGTGGTGATTTTGTTTGTTCATCCATTCTCTTCGCTTCAGAATGACTGTTTCTGCTCCTCAACCCATTTTGCAAGATCTGTTAAATAGCTTCAAGCATATTCCAGCAGAATCACTGATGCTTTAATTCTTATGTCCTTGATTTATCCTTTAGAATTCCATGAGACCACTGGGATATGACAAATAATTTGTTTTTAGCACCGTTAATGAGTTTGGGTTATTCAGTTAAATTAATGGTAAACTTTTGCCTTCTATCATCTTCTTCCATCAAGTCTGCCTGCTGAATGTGATGCCATGTTATGAGTTTAATCATGTGAGAAAAGAAACAAAGAGAAATATATGTGTGTATAAATAAACAAATAAATGAACTAAACAGACTCTTCTGATTCTGTTCCTGCAAGTCTGGATTCACCTTAGGAGTCACATTTTTGCTGTCTAGATCCAAAAACATGGATCCTCTTTGCTCTGGATCCATGATACTTTCAAAACTCAGCTCTCAATTGACTGGTTTGGACTTGGCAATTTTTCAGCTCATATTTCAGCCTTTTCACTTTCTTTGAAGACACAAATTGAAGTAAATATTAGGCTTTGAAGAGGAGTAAAACTGTAATTCTGTTACACCATTTCTCATTTATAGCTGCTGCCCAATTGCTTGCTACTACTTATGTTAGTTTGGATTTCCTGTGGTTAAATTTATTTTTAATTTAAGGTCATTTTCTTCTACAGGAAAGGCAAAAAGGGGCACTGTGTTATATCATGATCCTGTACACCTCTATGCATCTTTTTACAGTTGCAAAATGAAGGTAGAAAACACCTGTTCTCAGCTTTTGTGGTTTCACTCCTCCTGTGAAGATGTAGAATCACCTTCAGAGTGAAAGTCTGCTGGCAACTCAGACCTCTACTGAGTTAACCATAATATGGATATCAATCCTTGCAAAAGATCAGAAGTTTGTGTTTGGCTCCTTGAGGACAAGTTTTATCAAAACAAAAGCCATGTTAGTACAGCTTGAGGTGAATATTCTATTAACAATAAATATATTCTGCCTTCCTAAGCTCCCTGCATAATAAATGGAGATGCACTTACCCTGTTCAACATCATTTGTGTTTGCTAGAACTGGTGATAGGAATAATCAGTATCCAAACTGACAGTGAGATCTTTTACCCCTTTTTCCCATTGCCTGTGACCCCTCTTTACCTGCCACAGCAGTTGGGACTGAAATGTGTGATGCTCAATAATGAAATCTTTGCCCTGGTTTGCATCTTGGATTAAATCAGCCCCAACAAGTAATGCTGAGATTTGACTAAAAGTGTTGCTCAAGTGCAGAGGAAATAGCTTTCTGCCAGCATTATTTACCTCCCTTAGGGTGAAAATAAAACAGCAGAGCAAGTCTGGACTGACTGAAACACCTGGAAGAAAAGAAGAGATGGGCATAAAGAATTCGTACTCTTGTTTTGGCCCCCAGTGCACAGATGGATGCCATTGGTGTGTGACAACTGCATGAACAGGTACATAGCCATTCTTTCTCAGGTCATTTTTATCCCTTTCAATTTGCACCATTGCTATTTTACTATCCTTTACAGATTGGAGGCAGGAGGAAAATGTGGGATTTTTTTTCTCCAAGAGAATGAGACAGTCATGTAAGAAGTCTTAGAGGAATGAAGCAAAACTTTGATATAATGTCCACTGAAGAGGCCTCAGGAACCTGAATGTTTAGTCTAATTTTTATTCACCCATGAAAAGATGTGAAATCAAAATATCAATTCACTTAATCTCAATTTTTTTCTTGGAAGGCACCATGTCCATGTAAAATTTGGGGGAATTCACTTTTTGATTCAGTGAATGCTGGAATAGTTTCATAACCCTGAGTAATTCTGTGGTTTGACTTACACAGAGACTCAAATTCCTTTGGGACTGGACATAATCTTTCTTCTCCTACTTTTGTGTGGACCAGCTGCCCTTAAACTGCACTTGCACTAATCAAGGCAGATTGGCCCTTGGTGTGTCCCATAGGAAAGGAAGTGGCAGAAGGGGATGAATGCAGTTTTTGTCTAATGTATGGTTTCTTGTTTAGGGCATGTAGGCCCAAAACTGCAGACCAGAGAATAAATCAGGGAATTCTTTAAATAAGGTTTAAAAGCTGCATGAAAGGAAGGAAACTGCTCTGAGTACTTTCATTGTTCTGCCTCCATTTGCAATCTAATGCCTAGTACTTAAATCTGTCTTAATTAAGGATGTTTCCATTGAGGTGGAGAATGGTTTCATCTGTATTTCTGTTAATCACATCATCATTAACTATTATAAAGATGTTTGCCTCAAATACATTAGTGGGATTTGTTTCCCTTACCCATAGTGAGCAAATCACTAAGTGTGGAAGAATTTACAACTAGAAAAGTTACTTAGGATAAACTGTTATCTCTTAAAAAAAACTTTTAAGCCTTTTACATGCTGTCAAGGGACCAAGAATCAGGAACCAGTTTGATAAATGAACATGGCCAATGGAAAAAGCAAACAAACTAAAATTAATAAACAAAATTAATAAATAATTAAGCCAGTTAGAGCCATTATGATATACCACAAAAAATAGGCCATAGGGCTTTTCTCGGAATAACTATTTTGTCTTGGTAATTAGCTAAAACTGAATTTGGCAATTATTTTATATTTCTGTATTCAGTTTTATTTTAAAAATTGTTTGAATGGATGGAGAATCAACCATATCAATTAACAAAAAAGTTTTTCATTATTATCTTCCCTATTAAAAAACAGATTTTTTTCCATCACCTACATGAAGCTAGCTACAACTTTCATTCATTAAGCCTTGCCATTAAGAAAATGCCTTAAAAAGATTGCAAGAGGCTTTCTGGTCCATCTTTCAGCTTCTTGGCAGCAGCAAACCCCAGAAGTTTTCCCTGCCTCAGGGCAGGATTGACTCTATCTAAAGCATTCTTAACTGGAGTTTGTCTAAACTGTTCTTGAAAGACACAAATGATTCTGTGGTGCATAATCTCCCCAGTAAATCTATGCCAGTACTTTACTTATCTGCAGAAAGCTTTTTTCTGAGGCCTAACTGAAGTCTCTGTTTCAGAAATATAAGCCTCTTACTGCTTGTTTTATCCATAATGAAGAAGGAAAACAGATTAGTTCCTTTTTTCCTTCCAGGTATCTCATGCAGTTGAAGACCTTGTGCTCACTCTTCCCCCCAAATGATCAGCTCTCATGTGCTAGAGTCAGATTTCCTGTACTACAAATATTTACCAAGTTCTTAATTCTGTAGTCAATCTGGTCTTCTTGGGAATCTCTCCATATTTCCAATGTATATGGCAAGCCAGCAGATTTTCTTATATTATCCATTAAATTGAGTATAATTTTATGTGTATTTATACACCTAATACATATACACACCTATATTTATTGCTGATGTTGACCTTTTGAATTATAATAAGATACCTAAATTAACTACATTAGCCAAAGAGACCCTTTTCTATAAATATGATTGGTCTTCACTGGGTGTAGGTAAAATCTAGCATTCAGAGAACTGAATTCAGTTTTACTTCCTTCAAAACAGGGATGTACTCTCCTATTTTGTCTCAGGACAATCATGAGAAGAAACATGATCCAGGTTCTTAACGAATTATTTCCTTGATGATGTGCAGGTCTGAAATTTGTTTATTCCCCCACAGTGTAAGAAAAACTTACACCAAGTTGCCATCAAGTTTAGAGAAGTGAGGGTTGCATTCTTCACTAAAAGCACCATGCAGGTGGGCTTCAGTGGCTGAGAAGTGCCATAAATATCTGCCAAATTCATTGAACAGGCCCACCCTACAGCCCTTAATGTCTTTGTCATTCAACTTTAGTCATTTCCAAGATGTGCTACATTTTCACTTTATGGTCCTACATGAGCTGGCAGAGGACTGACACATCTTTGGAAAGAGCTATTTCTAAGGTGAGATAAACCTTATCTGATACTTGAAATAGTGCTGTAAGAGGTGAAGGAGGGGGGAGAAGGCTTTGGAAGTTCCTTCTTTAGACTGCACTCAGTTTGAGAAGGTAACTTCAGATGTTCTTGCAAGATTGTGGTCACGATCAAGGATTAGATGGAAGGCAGGGTCACAGGAGGAGCAGGAATAGCAGGAGGAGAAGGTATCTGAAGCTATTTGAATAAAGTAGGAGTGTTTTTAAGTAAGCATTCAAGTAAAGAAAGATGTGAAGCATAGGAAGGAAAATGAAGTGTCTTCTATGAAGCATTGGAATCAAGAACAAGGATAGATGTGATATTTGGGAGTTGCTATGGAAAAGAGCACTTGTACCATCCACAGAAGTTGGTATCTCTGCAACACCTCCAGAAAGAGCTATAAACATATTTCTTCTACCTTCCCCATGATACCTCAAAGAGATAAGCTTACCTCAGGCCATCAGATATCTTCCCCTCCCTGAATAACCTATGACCAATTTCAAACCAGCAGCTCAGTGTACTCAGTGTCAGAAACTTAAAAGCTGCCTGAGAGGAGATCATGGGAAATCAATGGCAGCTCAAGCTCCTGAAGTATCAGGAGATTCGTTAGATGAAAATTCACACGTGAAACATGTCTGTTGCTGTGAACACCCCATTTCAGGGTCAGATCCTGGGCTGTCACATTTTCTGCTCACTGTTTCATCTCCTCCTACAGCTAAAGACTTCCATCTAAACTTCCCTCTTAGGAATAGGCCTTATCTGCCAGCCTGCATAGTTTGGAACTGAATAATTTCCTCCTTTTATTTCTATCATCACCTTGATGATATTTATAGACTAAGATGACATTGCCCCCCTGTTTTTACTCTTCCACACTCCATAAATTTATTTTCCTTACTCTTTCACCTTTATGTCTTATGATCTTCTAGTTCTTATATTGGTTTTGTTTCCTGACTTTGTATTTCCCTACATTTCTTCTGTTCATTCAGAACATCTGCTTTTTTCATTCTTTAACCCAATTTGTTACAAGTAATTACTATTATGAAGCTCTCAGTTATGAAGTCTCCCAAAATCTCTGTGCTGAGAGCTGCTTTACAGCGCCTTTAAAGTTCATGTGTCTGTATTTGTGTCATGAAGTTTTACAAAAAGGGAGATAAATACAAGTTATTAGGATCTTTGCTAAGGTTGTCGGATACAGATATTTCATCTGTATTACACAGAAAACTGCAATCTTTGTGTAATAGTCTCTTCTAGCTTTAGATTCAGTGAAAGGTATCAAATCCCTTGTATGAAAACTCCCATAGTGAATTTAACAGTTTAGATAAAATTTTTAAGCTTCAAAGGTTGTGATAGAAAAGGTTGGTCTTCCTCTTGCCTGTTTAATGATGTGTGAGAAGTTGATGAATTCTGGTAGTGAACCAGTTGATGATGCCACTTTAAGGCCTTAAACATTTAGCTGAAACAGTAATATTCCATTTTTATAATGTTGTTTACCCCTGACAGAAATCTCACTGTCAGACCAAGAAAAATTTACTTGATACACGAATTGGGAAGTTTTTCCAAACAAGTAAAGAAAATTTCAATGAAAAGAAATTTAATATTGAGCAAGTGTGTGATTAGCTCTACTTCTAAAAGCTTTCATTTAAAAAATATTCTTCAGAAACTTAATAAATTTGAAACAGGAAGTCTCTAAACTCTTATTTATGAGATGCATTTGGATCACAACCTGAGATTGAAAGTGTGTGAATTAGACTACAATTTAATGTTCCTTTGTTTTCTGTGACACCTGACTAGCTGTAAATAACCCAAGTGTTTAAATTAAAAGATTGTCTCCCTGCTGATAAAGGTAATTGCTTAATGATAAATGCTGAAATCTGAAATACAGGAAGCACCACCTCACAAGGATAATGCAAAAAAGCCATCAGAGATGTCCTTATGTGAGGAACAGTCCAGCAGGTCCCATGCATAAAATCAATTCTAACACCCATAAAACCAATTTCTAGACTTTGCCTGTACATCAGCAGATTCAAATGAAGTGGCTTTTAAAGCATAATCTAGAGACTATAGGTGAAAAAGCAGTGTATGGCAGACTTGGGTTCTCCTGTCACACTTCATGTCAGGAATTTTGAGAGATGTCTGTGTCCTTTTACCTGTGACCTTTACAAAACTGGGAATTAGTTCATTAGAGCCAGGAAGTGCTATTATCACTATTTGTTCATGTAGATCCAAGACTATTTAACTAGAACAAATAATAGTCAAGAAATTAAAATCATAGAATAATAGAGTCATGGAGTGGTTTGGGCTGGAAGAGACCTTAAAGATCCTCTCATTCCAATCCTCTGCCATGGGCAAGGACACTTTCCACTGGACCAGGTCACTCAGAGCCTGGCTTTGGACACTTCCAGGGATCCAGGAGCAGCCACAGCTTTTCTGGGCAACCTGTGCCAGGACCTCAGCATCCTCACAGGGAAGAATTTCCCATAAGTAAAGAACTTCACTTACAGTCTTTCAAGAAATGCCTCAAGTGTGCTGTACTTGAACAGAAAAATCAGCTCAGGTCATTGCCCAGGAGCTCAATAACATATTTTGTGGTTTATCTTGGGCCCCTTTGGCTGTGCAAGGAATACCCAATATTAGTATTGATGAGAGCAGCACAGCACTGTGGAACAAGGAGCTCCAGGCAAACACTGAGTGTCTGGCTGAATACAAAACCCTGATGATTTGATTAAACCAGTCATTTGTTTATGGGATTTAGTTTTATTTGTATGGTAAATTCTGATAGATGGCCTGTCAGCTTGATAAGGTTAGTTTTCTAACTTTATTTTAGCCATAATTTATTCTATCTAGGAGTTTAGAATATGATTGAGAACTTCAAAGTGTAAACCCCTTGGATGACAGTGAAGGGTGACAGAAAGGTGAAAATTGGTTCATGGGTGAAGGCCAGGGTGGGGACTCAGGAGAGCTGGTGCATTTCTAGTTCTGGCACACTTCTTTAAGAGTCTCAGGATGACACTTGTCTGTGCATCAGTGTCCTCTTGGAAATGGAAATAATAATCCTCACATCAGATCCTTCTTTCTTTCCCTTTCATATTACAAAAACATTAGAGCAGGACAATATTTCAAGATGTGTTTGTGCCTTACTCATCACAGAGAGTCCTTCAAACACTTCTGTAATGTAAGTGCAAATGAATAAATACATCCACCTCATCTTTCTGGGAGGGATCTTAATTACAACCTTTTTCAGAAACCTCCATATTTTCCATTGGTGTGAATACAATCAGGCTTTAAGGACAGGAAAAGAGAAAGAAAACAAGGACACTTTAGAAACAGCCATTGAAAGCTGTAAGTGGTGTTAGAGGAAGACAGCTTTACTTAGGAAACTCGAGTTAAAAGAAGCTTTCTGACAAGGACTTCAACAGGATACTTTGTTTTCTTTTTCTGTTTTTGGTAGCACTTTTTCTTAAGAGTTTAATTACCAGGTTGATTAGAAGGAAGGAATTTGTGCTCATAAATGGCACTTATAAAAATCATCTTTTCGTTCTTGATGTCTGAATGAAAGATGGTCTCTGATGGCAGCTTAGCTATGAGTAATTGAATAAAAGAGCAAAACATACTACCTGGTAATGGAATCATTATGGTCTACAGAACACACATATAAAATCAGCTGATA
>JANRMJ010000088.1:65552996-65573401 GCA_025584955.1 Alethe diademata
ACCTGGTAATGGAATCATTATGGTCTACAGAACACACATATAAAATCAGCTGATAGGTATTTCTTCTGCTCAACAAAACCAAAGTTTTTATAATTATAATTTTGCACCTACAGAGAAATATTTTATTAATTATGAAAATGTCATATTAATACTCTGTAGAGCAGTGTTATAAACAACGTTCAGGAGTCAGCAATTATGTGCAGTTGCTCTTTAGCAATGTACAGTCTCCTGTAAATGACTCTCTATGAGAGTTTCAGTCTTAAAAGCAGCTTTCAGTATTCAAATAGAAAAAGTGCCCTCTACATCAGATGGGATGCACTTAATGCTGAGAGTTACACACCATTTTTTTGCATTAAACAGAGGCAGGTTAGGAAACAGCAGAGCAGCTGATGTGAGGAGCAGAGGTGCCTAGTCAGAACATGTATAATATGTCCAGCAGTCTTGGAAATAACTCTGAGTTTGTGAGGTAACAGTCACACAGCCAGAGCAGCCCAGATCATTGCAAATCCATGAAAGTTACAGAAAACAGAATCATAGAGCTTTTCTGTATCCATACATTGTTATCTCTATACTCAGCTTAAGGCAGCAAGAGGAAAACACGTTCCTTTTTCTCTCTGCTGTGCAACTCACACCTACTGTTTCTTTAAATGACTGTGTGACATAGTGACATCTACGAAAATCACCAAATCAGAGTCCAAAACCTAGTTTGGATGATAAACTGACTTACATTTTGCCTTATGGTCGATGCTTTCTCATTACCTTGCTGTTTTCTTTCACTAAATGGGTTTGGTGAGTCAGTGTTTTCCCCTGTTTGGAACAATGTTATATTGCTAGAGCCCATGATCTATTTTGTCTTCAGCCTCACGTTTCTCTGCTTTCTGATTTCCTGGTTTTGTGTGCACTGCCAGGTCTTCTCTCATCATTGTCTGTCTTGGATATTGTCATATTCTCTAGATTTCTTCATCTTCCTCTTCCCCCTTCCAAAATTCAAACAGTGTTTGTAATATTATTCAGTTAATATCCTGTTTCCCACTGTGCCAGAATTTCCACTTCTTAGGAAAGCAATGGCTCTCTTCTGGAGGCAACCATTGGTTTCATGTGCACAAAAGAGGAATTCAGCTTTCAGCACAGTACAGATACTTTCTTCTGCTACTGTGGGGCAGCTGCTGTAATATCACCTTACATATCAGTGTCTACCTGAGTCTGTCCACTGGTGGTCATGCAGCAGAAGTTTTTATTTCATTCTTTGGAAGTGTCCCCAGGCAGCTCTACCAGCTGGAGCAGGACAAGAATAAGAATATGGACTGTCCAGGGAGTGTCCCTCTTCTGCTTCTACTTATGAGAATGTGCTGTCTCTCTTGCACAGCTGTGTCTCCCAGCCAGCAGGTTGCTGAGATGAAGAATCACAGTGGTGGCTCATGGGGAGTGGCAGTTTAGGGAAATAATGGCTGGGAGAGACAATACTGTGATTCAGAATGTGAAAAAACACAGAAATTAAATGTCTTTTTTTTTTTCTTTTTCTTTTTTTTTCTTTTTGTTTTTTTCTTTTTTTTTTTGCTTAGGTCTTCTTGGAGATGCGTACTCCAAGATATCTCTACATATCAACAGGATTTGGAACAGAAAAGAGGCAGCAGCAGTGAGAGAAGAGATTAAGGGCTAGCAGGGGAAGCTGAACATGCACAAGGCATGCTGCTGCAAGAGTTGGCCAGAGTGATTGGGAGAAAGCTCTCCCTCCTCTTTGAAGGAAACAGCAGTGAGAGGAGAAAATATCAATGCTGCACTCACTTTACTCAAACAGGAAAGAAATGTGAAAGAGAAGATGATGATTGAAAACACCATTTCCAAGGACAGCTCAGGCTTGGCTATGCTCATCTCCTTGTGTGACTGGAAATATGGACAAGGATCTTCATGCCATGTGTATATGCATGTGTTTTGTCAATATATTTGTAGTCCTGTACAGCTCAGATGACTATGAAGTCACTTGCTGAAAAATTACTTTTATGAAATTGCATTTCAGTTACCTTGGAAGACTTGCTTGCTTTGGTGAATTTATTTTGCTCGTTGTTGCCTTAGGCCTGGCTGGAGTTTTGACCTGTATGCTTAGCCTTTGCTAAAATGTTAGTCAAAGTGTACCTGATGGAAACACTGACCAACAGCTGAGTGGGCTAAGACATTAATGAAGCAGGAAGAACAGGAGAGGGAGAGAATAAAGCAAATGTCTTTATGGGATATCAGGTGTTTTTGTGATCATGGAATACATCTTTGTGGATGATCCAGAAAAATTACAGATGTAACACTACACAGAGTTGTACTGATCAATGAATGTAAGAGAAGTCAGAAATATCATATATTAATTTCATGCTGAGGAATGTCAGCCTTTGTAGAGATGAGTGACTCTTTCCATCTGTCCAAGCATTGGCTCAGTTTCCTGTGGGCTCCCTGGGGTGCCCCATGGACCCAGAGGTACCATGAGAAAATTTAATTCAAAGTGCCCAAGGTGATACAGAACGTGTGTTGCAGTTGAGCAGCAAAATTCTTTTCTGTGTGACATCAGAGCTGCTGTGGAGCTTGAGAACACAGTCTTGTTCCAGGCATAAAGGTGGCTGAATAGATTTTGGACACAACTTAACCTATTACAGTCGATATCCATACTCTTCTTCATTCTGGAACAGAATGTGTAGAAAACCATTTTGTCTGCTGTGTCTAGGTTTAACCATGCAAAGTTCCCCACTCACAGTCTATGCACAGCTCTGAGCAGATCTTTTAGAGGAAAACAGATTTGAACCTTGCCCATTTTTCTATTACAGCTGGAAAACACTGCTAGGACAAATATTCTGTCTCAAGATTATTTCCTGAGTTCAGCAAATCACCAGAACACTTCAGTTAATACGGAATGAATTCAGAACTTTTTCTTCTTTGGGCAAAAAGCACAATGAAATTCTCTTGAAGTTTATCAAAAAAGTATTCATAGAATTAAAGGATGATTTGTGTTGGAAGGGAGCAGAATCTCATTTACCTGCAGGACTCCTTATTACAGCACAGCCAAGTATTTTCAGGTATTCTCAGTTGTGCCACCGAAGTCATGCCCTTGTCAAATCCTCCAAAGGCAGAATGTCACATTGTTGTCATGGCAATATCTGGAAGCCTGGCTGAATAAAAGAATGCAAATCTGGATGTTCATGCAAGACTGAGTTACACATTGTTGCTGAGTTAAATCAGTTGCTAATTTAGCAAGGGAAGTGCAATGTATGGGGGATTCTGCTCTGGCTGTTACGAATTATGGATTGACATTCTGTAGAGTTTCACCCCGGCCATGTTTGTGTTTAATTGGAATTCCCCACAGCTGTGACTGCAGTCAGTGCAGCCTGTGGGACCACTCTGAAGTGCAAAATTTAATTACGGCTTAATGTGACCGTGTTATAAGTTTTTACATCTGTCAGACAACTTGCTTCCTTCCTTACTGCTTCTGCTGTTTCTCTAGCTTTCTAAATTGTCTTTGCTTTGCTGCAGAATATATTCAGAATTTTTATATCCCTAACAAAGAAAGAGGTAGCATTTCATTGAAATCAGCAGTGCTACTGGCCTATATTGATTCAGTAGCACTTACTATTTATATAATAATTTAGGAGACCTTGCTGTAGCTTATGAAGGAAATATTTATCAGAATCCTTAATTAATGGCTGATGAAAATGATGTGCCCAAGGCTCATAGCACTTGTTCATAACATAAAAAAAAAAGCCTCATTTAATTTCGCTTGAACCAGAGTCCCTGCTCACTGGGATGTACCACATGTAATCTAATTATTTTAAACCCTGCTTTATAGTGCAGTGTGCTATGCTTAAAACTAGAGCCATATTCATTAATTAATATGGCTTCTATTGTTCTCTGTTTATCTGATTATCATCCCCAATTCATTACAAATGTACTCACAAGAATTTTCCTTGTACAGCATTTGTAACTATTGTATTGACACCCTGTAGTACTAGCACATTACAGTAAACACTATAAAGTATCATCTGTGATAAGGATTCTTCCACTCCCTTGTTCATCACAGTCCTGTCCAACAGATGTCATACAATCATTCATTTTACACAAGTTTTCTGTGTACAAGTCAGGTACCAAACACATAAAAAACAAGAATGGGCTCTTTTCATGGTGTTGCCAGAGACGGAATTATTTGGATTGATAGGGTGGATTAATTCCATTCTAAAACAAATATATGAAATAGGTGCCTATATAATTTCATGGCTGAAGCTTGATCCATATGATTATGTATGTTGCTTACTTTGATATTCTAATCATGTATATATAGACCTGATCAATAGCATGAGCAACATACCAAACTCAGAGAGGGTGAGAAGCCATCGAGAGAAATCTCATGCTGATATCAAACTGGGTGAATTTCTCTCAGGAAGAGCATGTATTTTCCCCTGAATTGTAGAAAGAGACTGAGAATAGAGCTAAAAGAAAATATTTCAAGTGGTCAGAGGGGAACACTACTGTGAGTGTCTAGAATGAAAAGGAAGATTCTGGAGTAACGAAATAAGATGAAATATTTTCTCACTCTCTTTATATGATTTATTGCATCCCAAGAGTCCTATTAAAACTTTATACACAGTCGCCATCTCACTTTCATTGTTATTTAGAATTTCTGCAGATACATTCTTTTTTTCTTCCCACAAATTTGTCCAAGGCAGAATTAGTGAATTTTGTACATTTTCTGGGATTTCTGGATGTCCTCCCCATCAGACACTGTGATCAGAGTGCAGGAACTCTGGAAATTGTGGATTTAGCTGTTACAAATGCAGCCCAAAAGAGAGAGAGAATCTCCAAACATTCCCTGTCAAAAATTAGCTGAAGTGGAAGTGCTGCAGGATTTTGAACTAACCTTGTTCCTTCTCAGGTGGGAACAGGAAAAAGCAGGTCTGTTGTGGTCCAGGCTGACACATCCTCACGTTTTGGTGCTCCTGCAGGAGGTAAGTTGAATTTGCATCAGAGTAAACCTGTTCCTCCTTTCCTTTCCTTTCAGTTCAACATCAGAGATTACCTCCCCAGTCACCTCCTCCAGCATAAAAAAAATGTTCTCCATACAATCATATTAATGGAGATATTCATAATATTCTGGGAACTCCTGGAAACTGCCTACCCCAACTCTCCCACCATGGGTTTTCCAGAATTCTCTGATGCTCTGCCGTGAGGAAATCCTGGATATTTGATCAGATGTTCAATATCTCTACCCACCTTACAATTTCAAAAATACCTAATTTTTTCCCTGCCTTTTTTGTTTTGGGTTTTTTTTTGTTTTGTTTTGTTTTGTTTTGTTTTTTAGTTTTTTGGTTTTTGTTTTTTTGGTTTTTTTTGTTGTTTTTTTGTTGTTTTTTTGTTGGTTTTGATCTTTTTTGTTTTTTTGGTTGATTGGTTTGGTTTGATTTGGTTTGGTTTGGGTGGAGATTTTATGTTTGTTTCTTTTGGGGCTTGGGGTTTTGTTTCTTTGGGGATTGTTTTGGTTTCTTTCCCCCTTTTTTTTATTAGAACTATTAGGTTTGATTCTATCTCCTATGTTCAGCAGAACAGAAGCAGTAATAACAGTAACAATAAGAATAGTAATAATACTCCTGGTATCCCTCAGGTGTTAACCTGTTAATTCACTAAAGTTTGCATCCTCAGAGCCCTTTTCACCCTCAGTTTCTGAGTCATCAGTGTTTCTGTTGGGACTTTTGGGTCACGGTGACAACACAGCAGCTGCCTTCCCAGTCAGTGGAAACATTCCTGGCCAAAATGTTCCAGGCAATCACAGATAATGCATCACAGACAAACAGTTCCCATTTTTTGTTGGTTTTAGCTCATATGGGCTATTCACAGAGGTGAAATACCAAGCAGTATAGGCATGGAAAGACACAAAAAAAGTGTCTTCCTCTGTCTCCTCTTGGGTTTTATCTGTCAGCAGCTCCATTAGGTGCAGTTTAACTAAGCCAGGCCCAAGGCTGTGTAAGGTCTGTCTGGTTAAGCTTGCAAGTGTGCCTTTATCTTAGAAGAAGCTTTAACTGAATTCTGGAATATCTTCTCTTTCTACTCACAGACTGTGGAATTTAACTAAGAATGTGCTTTTTTTGTGGTCTGGAGCCAATTCCCCAAATTCCTAAAACCAGCTCCTTCCTGAAAGGTTATCACAGGTACACTGAGGCAGTTTACTCTGTACAAAGGGAGCAGAGACATTGAAATCCTAATCCTGTGCTAACCCAAGACCAGGTGGCAGGGACAACATGGACATGTTAAACTGCTCTGAAATCTCTGTATTTGCAACTTCCACCAGATTAAGCAAAGGGATTTAGTGCCAGATCCAGTGTCATGTTAGTGTGGCTCACAGATGTCAGGCCCAATTTGCCTTTTGCAGGCAATTTCACTTGGTGAAATTGTCTGAGCTATGGGAAGCTTGGGTGTTCCTCTGTCAGAAATGCATCTTTTGATACTTTGCATTTCACCTGATGATAGTGTGTGTTCTGCATGCCTGAGGGTTCCTTTAGAAACTTCCTTCTTGCATGATATGTGACATTCTCCTGGGAGTGTAAGGCAAGCTTTTTGTCAGAAAAATTTTCTGACCCAAGTGGTACTTCTGACTTATAACACAGGTCCAAACCTGTCCTCCTCAGAGTATGTTGGATGGAGGAATTAATGTGCTTTTTCACCTCCCTGCCCAAAACTTCTTGGCTGGTGTTTAGAAGGCACTTCTACCCCATTCCAATTCCTCTCCCATTTTATATGCAAAAGTGGTGCACACAGTACCAGTGTAGCTACTTCAGAAATCTTAATGGTTCTTCAAATCTACTGGAGTCCTCGAGTAACAAGTGAGCAGCAATAGAGCAGAAGTAGATGGGAATACTTTGGACTGTATTTGAAATTAAGACTAATTTTTCAAGAAAAACCCTGTTGATGATAGTTCCTACTGTGAAAGATGTTGTTCTATTGGTAAATTTGCTTTGCTTTTTAATACTTTTGATATATTAATCACCTTCTTTCTAAAAAACATTAATTTCTTTCATATCTTTTAGTTAAAATGAGAATTTAATTGGCAAGTATATTAAAATTAAAAATGAAAATGTTTAATTCTGGGAAAAACTACCAAGATAAACAGCAGTTTCTCTATATCCTGATAGTATTTATATCCAGGTTTCACTGTGTTCCAGAATACATTTTAGACACACACAGTGTTTCCTCATTGAGTTCAAAAGTGGCACAAGAGTGAAGCACAAGCCTTGGTAACATATAAGTAATCAAAGTAAATCTTAAAATTATTTCCTATAGCCTGTATATCCCTGGAGGCAAAAGAACTACTGACATTATTTGCATACCCATTCCAAAACATCCATACAAAATTATGTGGTTAGAAATTGCTAAATAAAAACATTCTGGTCTATGGTTGGTATTTTTGCATAACTCAACTTCATGTTCTGACTCTTCATCACTCTCCACAGAGCTTCCTTTTGTAACAAAGTGCTAAAAACTTAATTCTGATATATATTTTAAATGTATTTTGATATTTATCTCATCACATATCCTTGTTAGTATTCATCACACATAATAACACATTTCCACAGTTCAAAATCGCACTTAAGAATGTGTTGAATTTGAAACAGACCAAGTGTCCCAAAACAGATGAGAATGAACTTGAATTTCATGCAGAATCAGAATTATAATCATGTTTACATTAAATGAAGTTATGCTTTCCCCTCTTCTGCTCCATAGGCATTAATCATCCATGAAATCTTTCAGTTTCCCTCAAATATGATTTTGTGTAAGTGCCTTGCATCAATTCATGCTCTCGCTGCTTCCTCATAAATTCAGGGTAATTTCTTTGATCAGTAATAGCTTCTTCACACACCTCCTGCCTTCTGTTTAACCAAGATCCATTACATTTGCAAAGGGGCTGCTTGGCTGACCAATTTATTTTCATATTGTTTACAGTCTTCTTATGTTTTTTAACTTGAGTCC
This sequence comes from Alethe diademata, assembly GCA_025584955.1. Lineage (NCBI taxonomy): Eukaryota > Metazoa > Chordata > Aves > Passeriformes > Muscicapidae > Alethe > Alethe diademata. The sequence continues at coordinate 65,560,986 of JANRMJ010000088.1, forward strand.
ATTCTTATCACTCATCTACATTTAAAAATTTACACCTATATGCTATATTGTTTCTGGTTTCAAAATGTTGCAGCACATGCAGCTTGTATGTATAAAACATAGATATTTATGAATATTTTAAATTTTGCCACATATTTGATAACTGATTTTGTAAAATCTTCTCTAGTGTAAAATGTAATTTTTTTGGTGGTTCCCACGAGTAGTAGTTTACTTTGATTGCTTTCTTTTGCATTTACATAGTATTTCAGAAATCAGAACTAAAATTGAGAATGACTAGCTGATGTCACCAGATTAACCAGCTGCAATGTGGAAATGCTCTTGATGGCAGTGCACATGTGAACACGACCTTTGATGTTTGCTGTAATATATAGATACATATTTGAAAGCAGCAAGAATTAGAACTATGGTCCTCATTTGGGGAAGCAGATGAACAGTCCTTCTCTGGACATCTGTCTCTCAAGGATTAATTCCTACACATCATCAAGAGAAGCCATTTAGACAAATGCATAAATGGGATGGAAAATTCCTTTTCCATAAGTATCATAAGTCCAAGTGCATCCTTGATGGAGTTATTTATAGAGAGCTCCCCACCACTTCTAGTTTTGCGTGAACAGAAGAAAAAATAGAAATCAGTAATCACCCTCTTCAGGATAGGGTTAAGAGTTTGCCCAGAGAAAATGATTTCTAACAAAATCTATTTGACTGCAAGTCAGAAGGAATAGAATCTGATGTTATTGCAAAAAAAAAAAAAAAAAAAATTACTACGAGCCTTGCTGCTTTCTTTTTCTCTTAAAAGATGTCCTCATTAACAGCACTGTCACAAAGATACATGGCATACAAATCATAGCTTTATATCTCTATGAAATATTTATGTGCAGAAGGTTTTCCTCCCATTTTAATTAGAGGTATTTAGCTAATCATTAATATAGCTATGCCCATGTAGAACAGTGCCCCTCCCAGCCCCAGGTTGGTGGTGGTTTGATATTGAAAGGCTGGCTCCAGTGTTGTTCCAGTAGTTGTGATCAGCCAAAGCACCAGTGTGATTGTACAACCCTCAGCACAACTTTCCTACTGCCTGGGAATTCACTTCTTCCTCTCCCATTTCCCTCCTGAGGCAACTCTCAGAAGGTCATTGTAAAATATTCAGTCTGAGCAGCATAGGATTTATTCTGGCCACAATGCAAATCACTCAGCCAGCCTCAGGCCAATTAATTTGACCTGTTTTTCATCTTTCTGCATAACCAAGATTAAAAAAGAAGTAATGTATAGGAATGTTAAAGTTAGCTACTTATTATGTGGTAAGTGAAAATACCCAGAACTATGGAAATGAAAAGTAGCCATCTTCATGATAAATTGAAAGAGCAAAAATTATCATGTAAGATTTCACCCAAGAAAGACAAAAAGATGAGGATAGTGATGAAGAACCAACCAACCAACCAAAAAAGAATGGCCAAGAAATGGCAGTCACATATAGAGTGAGAAAAATTCACCAGTAAAACCAGTAAAATCTACAGAGAATTCTGGGGGCAGGGGGGAAACCTCTCTATCTGGAGGGACACCATACACACATCTGCAATATGAAGTTTACTGTAACTATTAGTATCTTCTTGTCTGGTGTCTGTTTTATAAACAATAAACTATGTGTGCATTTTTGGTGGTCTAAATGTTGCTGTGCTTTTTTTACATGTTTCATGTTCATGTTAATGTGTGTGGGAACAAGGGAAGTTCCTGTTTGACAGGAAGGCACACAGTCTTCACCTTGAAAATTTAACACTGGAAAAGGGCCCCAAAACTTCACAGCTTGTAGGTCTGGGATTTACTCAGGCATTTCTTGCCCAGCTTTGGGTGATTGGTTTCCCTTTGGTGTAGAAGCAGTGTTGTACCTCCATTTAAAGTATTCTTATTCTAACTCATGAAAACCCTCTGCTTCACAATCTTTACAGTGAGCCAGTTCTTCCCTGGACACAGCACTGCAGAGGGTAGAGGGAACCACAAAATCAGGTTTACAGGTTCCTGCACCAAAATGTCCATGTAGCAAGGACTGAACAGAGACGCTCAAGCTAAAGCAAACAAGCTCTGCCAATGGTGCAAATGTGACATTTTTGTCAATTCCAGTTTGAAAAGATGGGCTACATTTCAACCTGCATTTGTATTTCAAAAGGTAGAGGAAAATAAACTTTGCTTAAGAGTGTGGATGGGATGAAGGACACTAAAAAATCCCATTTGTTTGATACCATATAAGAATTTTGGTTAGCCTAAGTGCCTAATTGATGTTTCAGTTCAATAGTTTTTAATTTAGCTAAATTTGATGAGCAGACTGAAAAATTATTCCCCATCCACACTCCCTAATGTGATGTCTTCACCATGCAAGGACTGATTGTGGAGTTCATCACTGAAATGTTTTCTCTCTCCGCTGGATCATCACCCAGTAGTGGCTGTTACAGGTTTGCATTCATAGGCATTTAAAATCTTGGCTCACATTTGAGAACCTGAACAAGCAGCTTGTGCTAATCAATAGTGAAACATTTCAAATGCTTGTTTCTGCTCATTGTAATAGCCATGGTACTTGTAGGAAGAAAGTCAGTCCTGACCTTTTTAATGGATTATTCACTGCAGCAGAAGGAATAGGACAGCCTCGAAATGGGTGACCATAGATTCCACATTTGCACAATTTCATTAAAATGTATGTATTCATTAACTGAAGGGGAAAATGTGGGGATTTATTAGCAATAACATATATTTAAAGAACTTTTCAATGTCATCTAAATCCTGGCCAAATTACTTTGAAAGTGTGGAGTTTAATAGTAAAAATTTCATATACTGCTACCCAAATTCAAAACACAACAGTAAGATAAAAATTAAGTGAACTCATAAAAGATGTAATAATAATTAATGTGCACTGTATTATTTAAATCTGTAAGTCTTCATTACTTCATACTATTTGTGCTGGAGATGGATTTATACTCTCGCAGTAGGAATAAAGTAGTATAAAATATAAGCATTTTGAATATGATTGCTAACATGGCAATAGCAAAACTTCAGGTGAAATACAACATTTGGGAAAATACATAGAAAGATGTAGATATAAATGCAAGTTTCAATATAATATTCCTCCATATCTTGGAGAAAATCATGCTGATGAAGCTGGAGATGGTGGATGATGTAGGAGAATTACTCCAGGATGAGACACTAAACAAATTGGAACAACGTATTTAAGCAGAAATATTCTAATTGCTTACTGCAGTTTTATGTTATTGGAAAGTGTCTGGTCATTTCAGCACCAGACTTAGCACATAAAATTTTATTGGAGGTTTTTATACAGCTGGTGTTAAAAAGGAAGAGAATTTATTGAAACCAATGAAGTACACTCCTCTGGATGGCTTTTTTCCCCCTCATATACACCAGTTTTACATCATTGTATTTCCTCAGGTGTCAGTGAGGTTACTCTTGATTTCCACTGGGATAAAAGAAGGAAGACTCATGACCCTCCCTTCCTGTGTTTTTATATAGCTGCAGAATTCTTGCTATTTAAAAGCCATGATGGAAAAGAACAGTGAAAGGTTTTTGGTTTATTACTTTATTCTCACATTAAAACATTAAAACATTTTATGGACTTCACTGGGTTTTTTTTTTGAGAGGGTTGAGTATCTAAACCAGCTGATCTCATTCTTTGACTTTGAACAGAGGCCCTCCTAGAGAAAGAAAAACATAATGTTCATGTTTTAGCACCATGCTGAAAATGCAGAATAGGTCTTTCAAGCTGTGGATGGTTTAGTTGCTTGGAAAAAATTGTTATATTTTTAACTGAATTAATTTGTTTGTGCCTTAGTATCAAGCTGTGATTAGAATGCAATATTTAACAACAAGCATTCAGGAACCTTGTTGGATGCTGTCATGGATGGAGTGATGCACTTCACTCCCAAGAGAGAAGTAGCAACATGTTTATTGATAGAAAGCAGTGACTTAACAAAGTTTGATAATAAATGAGACACTGTTTTAGCAAGGTGTAACGGCAAGGTACACTGGATTATTCACTGCAGAGAGGACAGGGTGGGACAGTACAGTCAGGGACACCCTGCCATTGACTCATGAGGTTCAGAAAGGATGTTTTTGCTTTCTAAACATCCCCTTAGTGAGGAGTTTAGGTTTAGCTGGATCCAAACTTAGTCCCAGACCTGTCCAGTTCTTCATGTCTAGAGAATGAGATGTCCACAATCAATCCTATATATTACTTAGCTAAGATTTCAAAGTGGACCATGACCAAGAGTTTGTTACAGCAAGGAATGTCTCAGCCTCAACGAGTAACCTTGGGAGGTGTCTTGACTCAAGGACTGATCCTGGTGTGCACCCCTGGTGTGCATCCCACTGCTGATCCTGGTGTGTATTTCTGGTGTTCATCCCACAGCTGATCCTGGTGTACATCCCTGGTGTGCATCCCACTGCTGATCCTGGTGTGCATCCCACTGCTGATCCTGGTGTGCACCCCTGGTGTTCATCCCACAGCTGATCCTGGTGTGCATTTCTGGTGTTCATCCCACTGCTGATCCTGGTGTGCATCCCTGCTGTTGATCCCACTGCTGATCCTGGTGTGCATCCCACTGCTGATCCTGGTGCTTATCCCACTGCTGTGCAGGAGAGCCATGAGCGCTGGGCTGTCCATAGTTTATGGAGTGAGATGATTCCCTTACAGTCATATCTGCATACCAGCCATGCTTCAGTCACTGCTCAACCAGCCCTCACCTTTTCAGCAACATTTATAGCCCTTAGCTACACTTTTCTCAACTTAAGCCCAGCTTAAGCCTGATGCAGCCACCACCACTGCTGGCTGTTGCTTAAGCAGAATAGGACAGGGGGAAAGCATCCAAAAAGCATTGAAGGACAGGGCTTCCACACCCTTTTAACTCTGTCAGACCAGTGCTTCACTCCAGTGACCAGTGGGTTTAAAGTAAACAAGTATGACATCTTGTTTTATCCACAAGACTAATGTTGTTCCTTTTATCTTTTCAGTTCTCTGCATGTTTCTTTTATTTGAAAATCAGTACTATGTGTCCTGAAAGTCTTTTCTTCAGGGGCTCAGTAAAAACTTGGCTAAGTCATGTTTTCTAGTTCTTCAGTTACTCTTTTTGAGGCCCACTGTATTCTTCATCATTCTGGAAGTACAGTCAGCAGAATTGAGTGTCTTATGCTACGTGAGAATTTAGCAGTTCTTGAAAGCCAGAAGGTATATTCGCTTTTCATGCAAATACTCATGATCATAAAACACAAAACCATCCCCAAGAGTCACAAGAGGCACTAGTTGAATTTCACATGGTTGGTGATTGCCCAGCCCTCTCCTTTGCTGAGGTCTCTCTGCAGGGCCTCCCTGCCTTTGAGGGAGTCAGCAGCTCCTCCTAGCTCTGTATCATCTGTGAACTTGCTCAGTGTTCCTTCCATTCCTGCATCCAGGTCATTTGTGGAGATGTTAAAGAGCACAGGGCCAGGGATGGAGCCCTGCAGAACCCCACTAGTGACAGGTGGCTAGTCTGATGTCACCTGCTCACTGTAATTATCCCTTTGTGCCCAAACCAGGAGTCAGTTGCTCACCCATCCCATGATGTGTTTATCCAGCAGAATTTTGGATATTCTGTCCAGAACAATCCTATGAGAGACAGAATTCAAATTCTGGATTCTCAGTACCCAGGAAAAGACTAGACATTTAATTTTCCCACCCTCTGCTCACACAATGTCATGAAAAAGAATAGTGGTATCAGTCTGCATTCATACACACTTACACGATTCCAGATTATCATATTAATCAGATTAATAATCTATATTTATAGATCCATCAAGGAAACAGTCAGCAGTGGGGAAGCCCAAGCCTCACCACACTGAGGGCTGCATTAGCAGTTTGCCAAGAGCCTAAGGCCTGCACAGAATTTGCATATTCTTTGTACACTATATGTTTAATCAAATAATCATGCATAAGTATATTTTCTTCTGCTGCTTCTTTCCTGACAACTGAATGTTAACTATTTGGGTTCCCCAGCTTTTTTCCTTCCCTTTCTTGCTTTGCATGTACAAGTTCTCAAAACCAAAGGTACAGTTTGAAGGACAAAAGGAGGCAAATGCTGATGTTCTGAGCACTGTCTGAGATAGAAAATTCAGATCCTATTGCTCAGTGTAAACTTCACTCTGTGACTTTGACAATTCAGCTGACCAGCCTGTAAGAATGTGAAAGGTATTTGTTTCATGTGTGTATCTTGAGCCAAATTAACCCAACAATGTGGGTATTTTTAAAATTAAATGTATTGATTAACATGGCAAATTGTAGTGGGTTTGTCCATCCTGGATTTTGTGTCTCCTCATGTTGTCAAATTCATTTCTGCCTTTGATTCTCCTGCTATCCTCAATGAATTTGCAGCCCTTTAAGATGCAATGTGACACAAAAATGCAGCCTTAAGTAACAGAACATTTGAAAGGAGGAAAAGTGGAATCCAAGAGCAGTTCATCTCATCTGCCCTGGACACACACACACTCAGAGTAGGTAAATCATTCTGGGGAGATATGCAGCTTTCTCTACCCTAGTTACAGAGCTGGGTTACAATACTAGATTAGATAGGTGGATTAGATGTGTAGAAACCAATTCTGATTTGGAAAGTCTCTGGGCTAGAAGCAGTTGGCATCTGAGATCACCCTGGTGTATTTCCTTGCAGTGGTTCCTACAAGGAATCCATTTTTGGCCATTGCGAAAAGTTGCTGTGCTAGGCAGATCATCTTCAGTCCTTACAAACTTTTAGATGGCAGAAATTTTCAGATACAATCTGGACATTTAGCTGGGAATACCAAAGAAGAGAACTGAAGTTTCAGCCAAACTAGTTCTACCAGGAACCAATCCTTTTTCTTGACTAATGTTTCACTGGAATGCCTTGGATGAGAAAAGAAAAATAATATTTAAGACTTGTGTGCCAAAAGGCTTGTACTTGCTAAGTTCAAATCTACTTGGAAGTGATTTACATCTCATAAAATTCTTATGCACTCTGTGAAGGAGATGTACTAAGTGTGCCATGTATAACAGCTCTCGTGTGACTTTGTATGTACTGCACATTGAAACAGCAATCCCTGGCTACTATTCCACAAAATTTCCATTTTATGGGGAAAGTTCCATCTTTAACCAGTCTTTTTTACTCAAGTGACACTCCTTACTCTCACATTTTAAAAACCAGAAACTATCTAATTATGTGCAAATGTCAGCCTTCTACAATGGCACAATTCACAAATCAGCATCCCTGCACAGCATTGTGGTGCTGCTCCTTTTGATGTTGCAGTGCACTCTGAACACCTACCCACACACCTGACTGTCCTCTGTGAAGGGAAAAAATATTTCATGAGCTGTGCTCCTGAGCATGTCGCCTGATCAAATTTAATCACAGCCATGACCCCGTGCTCCTGCTCCTGTCTCCCATTAGCACTCCCTCATTTCAGACTGCCAGGACATATTCTTAGTAATGATCTTCCTTGAAAGGTGTATGGTATGCAGTGTCATTACATCCTTAATAATATTTTTTTTTTTCTGTAAGGTGTCTGTCTGCTTGCAAGTCTTTGCCCATTTATTTCTCTTCATCACTGTATTTGCTGTTAGCAGCAGCCTTCCTTCTTCCATGTTGCAAGTACTTCCCTCTGCCCTCCATTACATGGTATTAATCCCTGGTGGTCTGGCAGTGAATTACTCAAAATGCAAGTTATGAATTCTGTGTGTGTAAATGTATTCAGGCCCCCTATTGCTCTGCCTAAAAGACATCAGCTTCCCCTCCTTCCTCCCAGTGTCCTGCAGTCAACAGCATCAAACAGAGGAAAAATGCAAATGTGGCTTCTGCAGTGCATTTGCATTTGCACTCTGCTCTGGTCAGCAGAGCTGGGGGCTGGCAGAGAAATCTGGCTGGGTCTGAACAAAACTGAGCTGTCATCAATACCCATGGATATTGATGAACAAGTTACTTGTGCTAGTCAAGGGCATTTTTAGAGGAGTTTGTGTGGGAAAAGAAGAGCTTAGCACAATGGGTAAGATCAGAATTGCAGGACTAAGTACTTTGTCCCCATTAAATGTACTGAGGCCTGAGGAGCTCAGCAATAATAGCAGGAAGAAGGCTATAGAACAATCCTTTTTTTCACCCCTCACATGCAAATAGGCTTAAATGAGATAGATCTGGGACAATCCATCTACTCAAATAGTGTCATCTGCATCTGGCACAGCACTAGCAGGAGTGTGAGAGAGGGCAAGTGAAGAGCAAGAGAAGCCCAGGCAGGGCTTTCCCCAGCCCATGGGCATCTGAGCAGCAGGGCAGGGCTCTGGTAAGGTCTCCTGGAAGTCTCAGAAAGGCAGGATCCCAGTTTCAGGTCCGTGCAGGAACTCCCCCACTCAGGAGCAGCAGGAGATGAGCCAAAGGCAGAACTGAGGAAGGGCTGCAACTTTGGTGTGACTGGTTCATCCAGGAGGCAGTGCCAGAGACATGACTGGAGCCAGGGCCCATCCAGGAGGCAGAAACTGGACTGCCTGAACCTACAGTGCAGATCAGAGCAGGGCCAGCATGGAGATTAAACAGATCTCCAGAGCCCATGGGCAAAGGGTGGGGTGGGGCTCCCAGGTCAGGCTGGTCAGGAAAATAAAGATCCACAGCCAGATTTATGGTACTGACACTGTTACTGCAAACTCCCTGGAACATAGAAATGCAGCAGACCCCAACCAATTTGCTTTTCATCATTTTTGCTTGTTTCTGGCCTTAGGACATCTCACTCAACTCTTCAGTTGAGTTTTTGTACTCTGCATGATGTAGCTAATCTGGACACTTAGATTGCTCCCACCACAGTAACACTTCAGTAGCATAATCCTGTTGTCTTCAGGTTTATGATTCTTCAGAAGACCATGATAAGGATCCCAGTGCATGTGACACTGTTCCCTTGTTCACTTCAATGTGTGTTATATAAGCAGATTACTTTTGGCAGCAGGTTAGCCTGCTTTCCAGTGCAAAACAAAAAACCAGCTTTTTACATAAATCTGGGGAAACTTTTCCTTTCACTGAGCCATATTTAGGATTTTGTGTCAGAGTCATTCTCTATTCTAAAAAAATTGTGATATGTGTAGTTATTAAATGATTCTCCCTCTTTTTTTTTCCTCTTGCCTTAAACTGTCAACGTGCAGGAGATGAGAATAAACCCTTGACTTCAACCATTGGTATATTTGTTTTGAGCAAAGCATTTGTGTAGACAAGGAAAACCACATTCTGTCTCAATGGAACTTGTTCAGGCTTAGAAATAAGGTTAGGTCTTTCAGCCTGAATAATCTCAGAGGCTTACTGAGCTGCAAACACACTGGAAGCTGAGATGCAGATGAGCTCAAAGCACACACTGGCCTGAGAGCTGTGTCCATTATCAGTTGCCATTTTGTCATCCTAATGTTAGCAAGGTGTGTTGAATAATTTATCTTGCCACTTCCTTTATTTTCCAGCAGAGACCAGAGTATTGCATCCTTCCCTTGTGGCCCCTGAGGATGTGCTCTGTCTGTTCGGATACTGAGCTGAGGTGAAACCACATTATCCACCACTTTACCCCACAGATTAATTTATTGTGGAAGGAATTCAGTTGTACAGTCAAGAAGTGAATTTCCATGTTGCCCCTGTGTGGACTGTCAGGGCACTAGAACTTGTAATTCCCCCCAGAACTCAATATCAAAAAACAGACTTCATCTTTTCCTTCTCAAAGTGAGGGGAAGAATTCTATTGCAGTTCTTTGGTGCATTTTTTCTAATTATTTTTTCTAGTTTTACATCTATGATGCTTTATTTGTTCAAAGGAACAGAGAAGCCTGTTCTGCATAAGATTTGGGGAAAAAGTAAAATTTCATGCAGAGAAATGTAGAAGCTGTAACTGTTTATTTTAAAAAAAAACCAAATATATGTTTGCAGAACTGCTTTTTTCAGAAAACAAGCATCATTTCCATGAAGAACCACTCCTTATGGCTGAAGTCAGGAGGTCCTGACTATTGTCTTTTGGCATCAGATAAAATTTAATTTTCTTCTAAGTTTTTCCAGAGTTCTCACTAATGAGCATCTCCTGCAAAGTTCCTTGCAACACACAGCATAATTATTTACGTTTTATTTCCTTACTTGTAAAGGAAGCATAGCTGTTAGTAGGACCATAAACCAATTACCAATGCATTTTATTCATTGTTGAAACATTATTCATAGATAATTTTGCAGTAACTGATGATCAAGTTCTTGTGAATTCACCTTCTGTCTCTCTATCAACATTTAACAATTCTACAAACTAAGTAAATTTTTATAGCCTGAGGGAGAAATATTCCAAGACAAATACTCGTATTTTCTTCACCGTTTAGAATAATATGTTACAGGGAAGTTGAAATGTCAGTGACTTGTTTGTGGACAAAAATAAAAGATACTGCATGTTTAAAGGGGGATAAACTTACTATTCAAAAGGCAGCTGCCATCAGAATGTCTCCCTGAATATCAAGACTGGTACATCAGCCTAATCTGAATTTTATGTCTAACTCAGTATTAGAAGCTGAGCAACCTAGTTTGTGAAAAACTGTAAAGTTGGAAAGACAAAATATGTTCTTCTGTGTTGTTTACAAAAAGTCAGATTTGTCACTGCTTTGTGTCTTTGGCTGTGTTTTTCACATATGAAAACAAATTAAGCAGCAGTTGTTTGTAGTACTTACAAGAATAACAAAAAGGTGCAGCACAATAGACACTCAAATTCCAAATGCATATTGAAGAAACCTGGTGATATATCTCTGTCATGCTGCAGGAATATTCGATGTTTGGAGGTTTATTGCTTGAAATAGTCATCAGTTTCTGTCCAGGCCCCCTGGATCTTTCTTTTTCTCACTTTTCTTCACTGTCTCCCCATCTCTCTCACTTCTCTCACCCAACCAAAACCAGAACTCCTGTTAAGACCTTTTAGCCTTGCCCATGGCCAGCCCTGGAGCTCAGTTGGAGCCAGGCCAGGTTTATAAAATTTGTCCTACTGGCCCTTCTGGGACCATTCAATTTCAGTAGATTTGAGTGGGATACAACTGCTTAACCCTGAGTGTTGGAGATTTTCTCCCTTTCAAATGCCTAGACCCTCCCAGCATTTCCTGATGGTGCCAGGGAACAATGCATTGTATCCAGAGAGGAGATAAGCCAACAGTATTAAAATGCTGTAACCAGATGAAGAGCCACAGTTCCAAATGCAAACTGGGCAATGGTCTGATTTCCTCGAAGGAAAACTTCCAGGATATCAAGAACCTGTGTTGCTGGAAGATGGAGTGTCAGTAAATGACAAACACATTGCTCTGCTCCTGCCCCTAGCAGAGAACAGTAAATTCACTTATCCAGTACTAGGCAGGAGAAGTCAGTGGAAACCCAAGGAATCCACAGGATAAAATCTCAGGGGAAAGGAATTCTAAAGGAATCCAAAACAACAACAACAAAATCTCTTGCAAAGTTCTAAATATCAATGATTCTTAGAGTAGATACTTCAAGTGCACTCAATTACAGCACATCCATGAATTGGCAGTGGAAAAATCCAACTCCAGCAGCAGAGATGAGCTGCAGCTGCAGCTGATAGTGAGGGATGTGAATACAGAGAGCACTTAGGTGATGAAGGCAAGACCAGCAATAATTGTGTGCTTCAAAGCAATAAAGCACCATCAGTGTGACAACAGAGCCCCACTGCTGGCTCTGGCTTTCTGTTGAAAGGACTTGCACAGGGGAAGGGCCCTGTGGCAGAGAGCTTTGCCCCCAACCCATTAATTCCTTCTGAGTTATCCTCTGTGCTCCTTTCTTTCTTTCTTTTGCCTTTTTTTTTTTCCCTTTTGTGTTGTAGCTGGGATGTCCTCGTTATGGGGGCAGTTCTTCATGGTTAAAATGCTCCAAGTTGCCCTTCCTTGCTTATATTTTGTTTTTCCCCCATGCCAGTAGCTCAGGTCACAGAAATGTGTCTCTGCAGGGGTGGCTGGCAGCCAGTGGAGCAGATGCAGCTCTCCCACCTGCACTGGCACTGTGCTCCTTGGGCTCACTGTGCAGTGGCCACATGAGCATGCAGTGAAGCAGAAGGCAAGAGTGCACGTTTCCTAGGCCTTGGTATGCATGGGTTGAACGATTCAGAGATCACTGTTCAGTTCTATTAGGAAGAAAGTGTTCTCTTTTTTCCTTCCCCAGTCAGCAGGTTTTCTACCAAAACTCTCTCTTCACCACCCCTGACATTCCCCCACTATGGACAACTTGATATTTTTGGGGAGTCCTAGCTCTTTTCAGCTCATCTAGCTTTTCAGGATAGTACAATTCTGTCCCTAATAAATGCATTATTTTAATTTCTAAAGTCTTTGAAATGCGTCTTTTTTTTTTTTTTTTTTTTTTTTTTTTTAATAAACCAAAAAAA
>JANRMJ010000088.1:65578148-65603890 GCA_025584955.1 Alethe diademata
TGCAGAACTCTCTGTACTTCAGATAAGATTTAATAAACAACCAAGCCCAAACATGGGAAAATTCATCTCCTTTGTGCTTTTAATCCTGACTCTGAGTGAAGACAGAAGCAAACTTCAGAAAAGCCACTAATGAGGTGGTGCAGATACCACATTTACAATAGGGAACAGAGGGAGCAGGGAGTTGTGTTGTTTTCCTGCCTTTGTGTCTGGTTTCAGACAAATCCTTTTCCCCATCCCTGCCTTGCTTCCCCATCTCTGACCACCTGTGATGGGAATAAACTCCTGGAGCCTGCTCCTCAGATTAAAAAATTATTTCTTACTGTTTGCATTTGTGGAAAAGGCTTAGCCATTTTTCCTATGTCCAAATAAAAAAGCAGCCTGAATCAGACCATTTGGCCACCATATCTCAAGTCTGGCAAAGCTTAAAAAGGAAAATTTTATGAACTTCAGTAAGGGAAGCATGAATTTTATACCATCACCTGAATTAAGCAACAGGGCCAACAGATGTGGGAAATCCACTCACTTTGCCTGCATTCCCCTTTTCTCTCTCTCACCCTTTAATTTTTAGCGCTTATTAATTTTTCATTTCATGTTAACATTCCTAAGCATTACAATCTGCTGGAGCTGAGATTTGCTGGAAATTGCTCTGCTGCCTTTTCTTTCCCATTTGTATAGCCAGATGAATCAGATACTATCAATTGATTAATCAACATGTTCACTTTCTCTCCTCCATAACTACGAACACGAGAATGAATATTTATGAGAGCGTGTAATTAGGCACTTGATTTTGTAAATCATCTGGTGATGCTGTCAGTGAGCTCCAGTTTGCAGATAGGCTTCAAGTCTTACGTATCTTCATGAAAGAAATTATTAATTTCCACAACAAGGAATTTGAAGAAAATATAGCTCTGTTACCACACATAATTTACAAAATTATAATTATGGTGTTGTTTGCTACATACTTCAGCAAAGATCTTATAGAAATGGGCTGATGAGCTAAAGGAGGAGAAAAATCAGGACATGGCAGCACCAAGATTTAGTCTGAGCTCTCTACATGAAAATGCTTCAGTTTTATTGTCCCCCTGAATTTAGAAGTTTCTTTTTAATAAAATAATCTTTTTTTTCTTCTTTTTTTTTCGTTGTTTAGTGTGGCTTTGACCTAAATCTTAAAACTCTTGATAAGCCTTGAGCTGTAGAAATCCCTTTGATTGTACTCAGATATTTAATTAAGACTTCATATTTTACTTTGCTTTGTATTTGACAGTGATGAGAAAAAATGACACAGTTGTAATCAGAGTGGTGCAGATCTTACAGGGATTCCTGGTGACAAAACTGGTGTTTGAGTTTTTCCCTTCAATGTTCTAGAGCAGTGCCAGGGCCATTTTTCATTGCTATTAATTTAGGATTGATTTACCTACATCTCATTATTTGGTGAAATTACAAACAGGCTTTTCTACTTATTAGCTTTGAAAGCCTAAGTAGCATGAAAACACTACTATTATCAATAATAAAAATAAAAACAATTATTAAAGATGCAGAAAATTTTAGAATATCTTCCAATTTCTTCCAATATTTTCAGGTTGTGCTCTGTATCAATAAATTGCAAAAAAAAATCAGAAGAACAAAGCTAGTATATTTTCTACTGAGAGATTTCCAAAGTTTTACGTTGTTATGTTTGGTTTTTTTTATTTTTAGACAAAATATTAGGCATGTGTATCTAGAGTATTACTGAACTTTTTAAATTAAGATACACTGCATCCAAGGCCAGGCTGGATGGGGCTTGGAGCACCCTGGGATAGTGGGAGGTGTCCCTGCCCATGCAGGGCTAGAACCAGGTTTCTTCCTGCATGAATAAAGTGTTGAGTTTGATCATTTAGATGATTTCCCTTTGACCTACACTTTTATTTTTTAAATATTTTTAATATTTTAAAATATACCAAGTTAATATATTTCAGTTTTAGGAAAGAAACAGAGGGGAAGTTTCACCCAAGGAAAAACACCTTTCTCAGCCAAATCTGTGGCAGGTTGACACTAATCCCTGTTCTTTGTGCAACATGGGGAGTAAAGGCTTGCATAATGCTAAAAAATGACGATTAGTCTGTACTTCATCCTTTGAAGTCAATGGTGTTCCCTTTTTTTTCCTTCAGAAACTGTTTAATAAAACAAAAATAATCCCAAATGAGATACTAATGTTCAAAAACTGACACGGGTAAAGGGAAAGAATCTGGGGAATGTTGGCTTTCAGATTTTCAAGGAAAACCTGAGTACTTCTGTGAGGAAAAAAAAAATCAATTCAAACTCAAAATTATATTAAAGACAGGTCTAATTTCAAATAAAAAAAATACCATCAGTCACTAATTTTATTGAGCTGCTTATTCACATTTAAGTGGTTTTTGAATATTCCTGTTACTGTTTTCCCTAATTTATCTAGAAGCAGTAAACTTCACTGATGATGTCTTGTTTCCAAAAGCATTCTATTACCCTTGTCAGCTTTTTCTGAAAGGAAATGAGTTGCATATCCATCACATCCTTGCTCTTTATTCTCATCTATAAGACTCTGATTCATCTTTTCACTACCTATCTTTTTGCTTTCACTCATCTGCTCCCTCTCCATTCACTTTTGCTCTCTTAATCCTCCTCCATTTCTACTCTCTTCTGCTTCTTTTCCTAATCTGGGTTTTGTACCAAGTTGCTTCCAAAGTCCAAGAGTGACCAAGTAAACAACAGTCCTGTCTCTCTTTAAACCATCTCTTCAAATATCCCCTCCTCTTCTCTTCCTCACCAATGCCAGCAGCAACTTTTTGATTTCTGTGATATAAATGACACTTATAGGGCTCATAGATTTTTTATTAGGGCTGAAGTAAGCCACAAGAAACCTCAAAGAAGATTGAAATATGTAATTAATAAAACAAATTGAGGGAAAACATTGTAATTAATATATGTATATATATATAAATTCTTACATTAATGTTTAAATATTATATATAAATATTGATATATGAATATTCACACATTTAAATTATATATATACTCCACATATATATATTTCTAGTGAATCATAATTACTCGGGGGAAGTATCCATCCTATGTGATCTTTCTCTATCTTCATGAAACTGAATATACTCTCTCTCTAATACATCTTCATTGTCTAATTTGATTTTTATTTGATGACATTTCATAAATTAGTAAGCAGCAATAGTCAATCTGAATCAAGAACAATTACCCTTGAGATGCAAAAAATTCAGAAAGCTCCTGAAAATTTTTCAACAGGAGAATAGATCAGACATGAATGCACGAATTTTAGTGTTCACCTGTACTGACAAAGTGGAATATAGAACCTAAATCCCCTGAAGTGTGTGAGCTCCCTAATGAGGACCAGGACCAAAATTTCATTTCTAAAAGGAACCCTTCAAACCATGCACATTTGAATGGAGTCTCAAAGCCACAAACTTGATTATTCCTTGACAAGTGCTCCAAACCACAGCAGAGCTGCGCTTTCATACGACCTTGCAGAAGGCTGATGAGATCTGACAAGTGCCATATTTATGGAAATGCAAAATCTTTACTGCACTGACATCCCTGTCACCCAAGACAGATCAAACATAGAAGACAATTGGCCTCCAGCACCTAAATTGAATATTTAATAACTATTAGAAGGAACTAAGCAGGCAGGACTTGCACTGCTGGCAGCTGCAGGAGTCCCACCCATTTATTCTGAACTTAACTAGTCTGGACAAGAAGCCAAAAGGCTCCTAAATTTTTTTCCTTCCACAACTGAATTGGGTAATGCACCATTTCATTTCCAGAGGCGTATGAACAGATTGACAAATCCACTGACAAGTGTGACCTGCAATAATTATGGAAAAGAGAAATTCCACAATTATGGAAAAATTGTGTTGAGCTCAGTCATAATTCTGTAGCTTTAAGTTTTAGCTTTCATATTTTCCAGATTCTCTACTGCATTAGTATACAACTCTGAACTTCATATAAAGTGTTAGCAAATTCTTCTCACAGCTCAGTCACACAAAACAATCCTTTTCCAGTCCCAGAACCAAGGACACCACTGCAGCTTCAGGCCCAAAAAGTGCAAACAGCAGCCAATTGAGGAGAGAATCTGGGAGGATGGGACTGCAGAACCTGAGCTGGAAATGGACAATTAACCCAAATTTGTAAATGGACCAAAACTTATAAAAGGGTGAAAACTCATGGCTTAGGGTCCATCTTGGGTGTAGCCACAGCCAGGCTCTTGCACTGCCCAAGGTGAATCCTTTAAAGACTGTTTAATAAATCCCTGCTTTATTCCTTTAACACTGTCTAGCCTCTGTTTTAGGGAGCCTCTCCAGGCATCATCCAGCTAGACTTTGTATTTAACTGGGCTTCAGAGAAAGTTACATGATATTAAAAAACTCTAAATCTTTTTCTTTCAAATATTCAGCAAGTAATACAAAAGAAATCACATTTTGGGGAAAAAAAGAGTGGCTGCTGTAAGATTTACCACTTAGTTTTTCAACTTTACTACTATGTCAATGCTGGGGTTTGAAGGAAACAAGAAAAAGATGTTTTATAGATCAAATATTACCTTCACTATAGGCCCTAACTAGAGGCACTGTTAAAAACAGATTAGAAGTAAATGGCCTGTTTTGGTCTTCTTTTATTTCCCAAATTTAAAATAAAATATTAATGGTATTTTGGCTTCAAATAGGTTTAAATATCATTGGTGAAAATAAAGCCTTGCACAAGACCTTTAAATCGAAGTTTTTAGATTTGAAGTATCTTATTTTTCCATTGTTTTGTTTTTCTGCTTTTAAAAATCCATTCATTGGTTATATTTGTTCTTCTTTTCCATCCTATGGGAAACAGCAGAAAATAATCGTATTTTGTCTGACTGTTAGAGAAAATAGAAGCATGAAAGGGTTACAAAATTATTTCAGAGAAACAGTGAATACAGTAGAAATTCATTGCTATATTTTCTTAAAAAATATTTTAGTGATTTGTGTTATTATTAGTGCTTCACCTGTTTTGCTTGTAGCCATTGCTGAACTGATATTTTTGAAGTAATTTCTGCTTGTTCCCGAATCAGTCCAAAACATGAGCATAAAGAATCTCAATAAATTAATACAAATATTATAAAATCAAATTAATCAAAAAAGAAAACTTTAATAAATTCAAATTCATAGCAAATATATTATTTTCTGAACTGGTTACTAGTATTTCTCATTAGTGGATATTCCTTGGGGTTTTGTTTGGTAGCATTGGTGCTGTGGCTCAACAGCAGAGGGCTGATTTATAGGTCTTGGTGTCATTTAATCTCTTCAGTTATAGTTAAAAGAATTCAGGATATAAATATGGCTAGAGCTTCCTGCTTTAGAAACACCTGTACAAAAGTGGTGGGAAGCATTGCTGTTCTGGCAGTATTCATGGCTTTCCTGAGAAATTTGGTGAGATAAATTACAAGGAAGAAACTAAAGAGCAGCTGGCTTTGCAAGAGAGAACATGTTCGAACCTGATTTGCTAATGGCATAAAAAGCTTCTAAAAAGTACAAATATTACTGCAGATAGAAGATATCAGCTGTGCAAAAGTTATTGAAAAAGCTAAAAAAAAAGAAAAAAAAAAGAGGTTGCCTAAACAGAGGCTTATAAACTCACAGGCTGAAGAGCAGGGGAAGAAAGGACTGAAAAATAATGCAATTTAGCTCACCTGTGAAAGGTGTGGAGCTAATTTGACATAGCCTGCAGGCTTTGGTAATGAAGTCACATCTCAGATGACACAGTCTGTCACAGTATTTGTGCTCTGCATCGGTGTGGGAATCTCTTAATAGCCACTGTACCCAAAATTCCCCTGCCCTCCTCCTTTGAGGACCAGGAGTTAAATGGACAGAATGGTTTCCTTCCACTAATTGAGCCCTCCTTGTGAATGTCACTGGCCCTTAGCTGGCTGCAAAGTACACACCAATCCCCTCTGACAGTGATTTTTGGTT
This sequence comes from Alethe diademata, assembly GCA_025584955.1. Lineage (NCBI taxonomy): Eukaryota > Metazoa > Chordata > Aves > Passeriformes > Muscicapidae > Alethe > Alethe diademata. The sequence continues at coordinate 65,584,127 of JANRMJ010000088.1, forward strand.
TATCTTCTGGGTCACCTCTATCTGTGACATGAGAATTCACCGCTCAACAAGGTCACCTCTCCAGCAGCTTTCAGTGCTTAACCCCCAAACTCCAGCTGCTTGAGCAGCCTAAATTTTGCTGTAGTTTAACTCTCCTGGAGTAGATTTGCTAGAGGATTACACAGAGTTGACAGAAAGTATGGTAAACAGGAAAAGAGTGGCAATTTTCCCAGTAAAACAAGAAAGAGAACATTTTTAGGATCTGACTGTAATGGGGTTTGCACTGTTGTGAGAATCTCTGCCAAAATCAGTTAGAGGCAAATCAGGTCTCCATCAAATTCCTTGATTTGGGCTGGTGATTATTGCTGATGAAAACCAGGAATCAGTTTTCAGGGAGGACCCTAAAAGTATCAAAGCTATTTAGTAAATTATTTTATAATATGAGCTACTTGTGAGGAAAATTACTTTTATCCCTGCCAAAATCAGCACAAACTGTTCCTCCTAACCATGTATTCATATACTAACCATGTAACCCCAATGCAGGCCCTTGGATAATATTCTGTGCTGGGTTTAAGATTTTGGTTGTGGTTTAGAGGATTGTCCTGCTTTAACAAGCCTCATCTATCTTTATGCAACCTCGAAAATTTCAGTCTTCCAGCCCATCTGAGAGGAAACAGAGCCATGCATTGAAAATAGCATTGGCAGATTGATGGAGGCACATCCAGAGAGTATTTCATGAATAGCCTCAGGGAGCACAACTTGGTGCAACTTCTGTTTTATTGGGGCCTGGTGGAAGTGCAAATTGCTGCAACTTAGGTTCCTCTGATGTTACCCACTGTGCCTAGATATAGTTCCAGCCCTTTAATATAGTGCTGCCTGTTTCATGCAGAGCTGTGAGTGCTAATTGTGTGACACAACATCCAAAGGCAGCCCTGAGCAAACATCTGTGTGCTCTGCCAGGCTGCTTCCCTGCATCCCCAGGTAGGCAGCTCCCAACCTCAGCAGCTGCAATGTGGGAATGTATCTGGCTCAAGAGTAGCTGAAATGGGGCTGCAGCAAATCTTGGGTCACTGTGGTTTATATAAATTCCAGTGCTGAGATACAATTTCATGGGTAGGTTTGTCTTTCTGACAGTGCTTCACCAGGAGAAGGGGATGTCTCCCATTCCCTTGATCTCCCTTAGTTCTGTATTTTTAGAAGTATGACTTGCTGCTGACCTCCCAACCCTATCTCCTGCCTTTCTCTATCTTCAGTTATTGCTGGGTCATTCCATGAAGTCACTAACACGAGAGAAAACAATCCCCCTTTTTTCTCCTGGATTTAGTTTCTGCTAAATTAGTGGCATGAAACAGCTTCTAAAGGGTTCAATGTGTACCAATACCAGCCAGGGGCATGACTGGGGAGAGGGAGGGGTGAGAAGGGACTTCCAGGTCTAACTGGACTAGGAGATGGAGTTACTGCAACGGCTCACCAGGCTGTATTGGATACAATTCCTGATGTCATCCCCTTCCTGCAGTAGATGTTAATCACTTTGTAAGCTGTAGTTTATTGCAGGTTTTTTGGGGGGGAAGGACAGACACTCTCCAGCTTTTGGCTGGGTAGAGCAGCAAGCGCTGATAACTTCAGGCAACAAAATGTGAGCAGGAGGCAAAACCCACAGAACTGATGGCCACGGAGGACTGAAATAACTCAATATTATGGATAGGTTAAATTTGTCAGTTTACTTACAACAGCACATTTTAGTTCAGTTTACAAAACATTTCTGAAGTCCACGATGATTTAGTGGAGGCTGATCACCACATAATACCCACATTGTTATTTGGGAGTGAACCTGGGTTGGTCCTCTCTGCTTTTCACTGCAGGCTTTCTCAACATATAAAAGACATTTCCTTTAAGATGTTAGGCTTAAATGCCAGACTTTGAATTGAAACTGCATTTCATTTAAGGTACCTTACTCAAGGTTCTCAGTTCTGCTTTTATACCATTACTTAAGTTTCAGATACTTTGCAACTGATAACAAGGAATCTAGAGCTCATCTTTTGGGGTAGATATTTTGTCCTTCTACTCTTAAAATATTAATGTATTTTTAAAGTTTTGCTTATTCTGTTTTTGTTTTTGTTTTTTTTTTAAGGTAAGATAAGCTGCAGAAACAATGCTTAAATTCAATAACTCAAGCTGGAAAGTGTTTCATATTTTGTCTTTCAAACATCTGCCAGCAGAGAATTTCTCTCTGTTGTATATTATATTTTTAGCTGTCAATATCAGACTTGGTGCCAGTGCCAGGCAAACTGTGGCACTAACTAGACTCCTAAGTGTGATCTGTAATCCAACTTAAAAAGTTCTAAGCTGAGAGTTCACACTGCATTATATCTATATCCATACATTTATCATAAAGAAAAAACCCAGCCTGTAATGTTTTATTTCAGTAAAATGAAGTGATAGTTTTCAACAATTCTGGAACCAATCCATTCAGTGCATAATTCCCAGTGAGACACAAAAAGTTTTTTTGAACATTTCCAAAGCTCTTGGTCCACCTCTTGTATTATTCAAGAAACATTCTTAAGCTCATGATGCCTGGGGATTCTTTTAAGCAGGCTGCTCCTGCAGGTAAATGGACATAGGCACTTCCTTCCTACATTGCCAGGCCTTGAGGAGTCTGCAGAACAATTAATAAACAAGGGGGAAGTATTTTCATACTTTCATTAGGGAAATTAGGATGTCTTCTCTACACTTTTGGGGCTACTTTTATCCCTATCTTTATCTATTCACACAGGCAAAGTCAAGCCAGATAAAGCATATCTTGGTCACTTTACTTTCTAAACTTCTAGATAACTATTTCAAAACAGGAGGATGAAATAAAATTCTGCTTTTATGAGCATTGAAAAAATGATACTTCTTCCTTTTCCTAAATGCAGTTCTTGATGAGGCACCATATTTCATTGGCTTCTATGACTGCCTGGATTAGAAAAATTCATTTTAATGTTTGGCATCATGTATACATGGTTTATGTTGTTTTCCTATAGGTGCATTATTCATAACTACCTAAAGCACTTGGGCCACCTTTTTTTTTTTTTTTTTTTTTTTTCATAATTCACTTGGTTTTATGAGGTCTTTTTGTTGCTCCTAACCTTCATTCTGACTTTTGGTTACCAGAACAAAATTACAAGTATCTGGATGTAAATATTTATTTTTCTGTTCATTGTTTTTAAATAGAGTTTGTTTGGCTGAACAAAATCAGCTTCAGCATTGTTTCCTAGGGGACACCTTGTGTGCTTTTTGGCTTTTCCCTGTTCCTAGCTTAAATATTTTTCTATGACTTTCAATGGGTACATTTGGATAGAACAAGTACAAATATCTTTTGAGTACAAGTTCTTCAAATCCCAGGAATTTCCCCAATTCATAATAAAATTAAGTCTCTCTTCCCTACACCATCATCTCATCACTGCTTTGAGACTCTGGATCTCTGTCTGCCTTTGTAGCTTTGTTTGAGAGCATTCTGGAGAAAAAGATTGGAGGTCATAACTTATCCTGAGGTCTGATTCCACCTTTCCCATCCAACACGAGGTGGTTTACTCTGCAGCCTTTCACATGCCATGAATGGGATGTCCTTGCACCTAAAAATTGGATCTTCCATTCTTACTGCCTGCTGCTTCCTATCTATGAAATTCCAGAGTGTACTCTGACACCAGCCTGGGTCTTCTCAGATATTGCACCCTCACTTTCAGCTGAGTGCCTTCATTCCCTGAGCTTTCAAGGGCTGAGAGTTTTCAGGTTTCACCTGAAAGGTCACAGCTGCAGGACAAATCTTACAACAGGACAGCTTTTCCTTCAGTTTTGCAGATGATGTTTCAGTCATTTGTTGGCTGTAACGTGCTGCTAGTACTTTATATGTGGCATCTTAGAAGATCAGCTCGTCTTTCTCTGGCAGATTGCATAGATTGCAGACTTTTGTCTGTCTCTATTTTAAGAAGTGTACAGCTTGTTTTGGGAGCTACCCCAAAATAGTGTTTGCTCATATACATATATTTACCTGTGTGCCTAGTGTTTTCCATCTCCTTGCAGGCTTGTTGCTCAGTAGCTTTGGTACTTAAAATAACGCAGGTAAAGCTGATGTTTGGGGGATTAACTAATTCTTTACATAATTGCCTTCATAGTTATAAGGTTAAAATTTCCAGTGCTAAGCAACAAGAATTACAATGAGCTCTGTCAGTCGAGGGCTTGTTGCATGAACTTCTCCAACATCCAGTGTTTTGGTAGTTTTTGTGTTATTTCCCTGACTAGTTCTAATGAATGATAATACAGCCTTGCAGATTTAAGAACTGAGAAAATCAAACCTACATGAATAAAAATACTTTTGTTTCAGTGTATCAGTATAAACTCTGTTGCCTGTGCCTAGGTTCAGTATTGAAAACTGTGGGTTTGGTGTGTGTGGTTCTGGGTACACAGAAGGTGCAGAGATGATGACTTAGTGTGCAATTTGAGTATGAAGTCCAGATTCTGATAGTCTGGCCTGATGACTCATTTGCATGATGCACTCTTAACCCCTTTCAGTGAGAAATAGGCTTATGCAAGATGTAATTAACCTTCCTGTTCACATCCAGACTGGGTTTGCATTACATAAATAAAGCATAGATGAGAAGAACACCCTAAAATACCATCAGGATCAGCTTTCTTTGATTATACTGATTACATGTGGTATGTAGTTGATTCATGTACATTAATAAACATTCATGTGCATTCATGTCCATAATTTTAATTTGGATTCTTAGTTAATTTTTGGTAAGTTAAATTCCACTGGTTATAATTAGGTTTTTATTAAAAATGATACAGTAGAATCAAATCCACCACAGAATCTTGTCCTACTGTTAAAAACTTAAGCTCCTGGTCATTGCTGTAAAACACAATTTAGATGTGTTGTAATGTAAAAGAAAAGTAGTTTCCATAGTCAGCAGGTTGGGGTGTGAAAGAATTTGTGTTCGTCATCCAGAAAAAGTTAGAGGAAGAGTAAATAACTTTGTAGTTCTAGTTCCTACTGCAGTGAAACAGATTTAAGTCACCAGATCCTTAGAATCCCTTGATTCCATCTCCTTTAATCCAGTGGGAGCATAGACAAGTAATTCATGTTAGATATTTACATGAAAATCTCATTTAAGATGGTTTAATCTTTAAAAGATATCACACACCGTACTGAGATTTGAATTCCTCATTCCAAATTCTCAGGAAAAGTGCATCCCTGTTAACTGGTTAATCAACAATTCTAAATATCAGGATGTTTTGCTAATGTTCTGGAGCACAGTTTTTTATGAATTAATTGAATTCCACATGCATTCTTTTGTAAAGGGCTCCTGTGCATATGCAAATATCTATAGGCAAATAGATGAAAGTGAAATCACTTGAATATTTAATACTTGTGTCTGAATGTTCAGTCCATGAACTGTATCAATAGATACACAGTGCTACTTATTTGCTTTGTGACCATTTACTGTTCAGGGCAGCTACTACTGATAAAGCTGGTTGTCACCAGAAAGATTTTAGAATAATTTGTAAGTAAATTTCCACCTCTCAGAAGTCTGAGTTCTCTCTCTCTCTCTTTTTTTTTTTTTTTTAAAGCTGGAAAAAATAACTTTCAAATCATTAGTGGCAAGAAAATCCCTCAATGCAAAAATACCTCCTGTTGTGGTGGGTGAGTTTTCTATATATGCACAATATGCCTTCATATGCAACAGCTTCAATTCAGATTAAGAGAATGAAAATGCTGAGAAGAAAAAAAGTTAAATGCTCAGACAGACCTCACCTAAAATTCAAAGAAAATGGCAGTGGCAATGGTCCTTAGGAACAAAACTAATCAAACAATTATACTTAATGGAAGTCTTAATTGATTCTGTGCATCTTCTAAAATTGCAAACCTTATCTCTTTTATGGTATTCCTTTTAGGTAAGTAGGTTAGCAATTTAAACACATGTATCTAAGATTTTGTGGTGGGTGGCTGAGGAGCAGTATTTGCGTGGCATTTACTCTGTATTAAGTTTCTTAAATTCATGTTTTAAGAGACAGATTGCTTTCATTTCTCTTGGGGAAAAAAAAAAGAGAAAAAAGCAATAACATTGCCATCTTGATTTGGAGCAAATTACAGTTAATACTGTGTGGATGAATTCAGATTTTGCTAATCCAATGAAAGTCGTCTATAATAGAGATTCAAAATAAAGAAAATCCAGTTTTCTTCTTAATAAGTCTCCTCCTGCCCCAAATATTTAAGCCCTTTATGCAAGGTTAAAATTTCAAGTATATGGGATCTTTCAGGCTTATAAATATCTTTTTATGAAAATACATTCTAGTAGAAATGTGTGGAATCTAGTGGAAGAAGTGTCAAAATAAAAATCTAGTAATTCCCATTCAGTCACTACCAGTTGTCAGTCCAAGACAGTTCAACATTTGAGATAAGGATAGTATCAAATCCTGTTGTCTGAGGGTTTTTGTTTGGCTTTTTTTTTTCCTTAGTCAAAGCTTTAAAATATAAATAAACAAACTATTTCAACCTTGACATTGACTTTTGCTGTGATCACAGCACATCCACCTTCCTGCCTCAGCCTGTGGGATCCAAAGAGAGTGCATCAAAAACCTTTTCTTCTCTGAGGGAAGAAAATATGAAAACCCCTGTTTTGTGAATGTTCATTGTCATGAGAAACACCTTTAACATGAATAGAAATACACTGTCAGACTGGTGCTATGGCATAGCCTCTGCTAAGCAGCCAGAATGTTTTTGTCTTGGAAGAGGACTGTTTAACACCTATTTCAGAAAAGCCTGTTTCTCTTGCAAGAAAAAATTTGGGTCTTGAGGACCAGTAGACCAATAGGATGGCAGAGACAGAACCACGTCAACATAGGTGCATGTACAAAAAAATCTGACCCTTTCTGTGTAGCTGTGATTAGAAATGGTGAATGTTGGTCTAGAGACTACAGATCTCATTGGAAAAAAATTATTCCAATTCTACAAATATTTGTGGAAGTGAAAGGAAACATGTTAGAAAGTCTTGAGTTCGAACTGGCTTTGCTGATTGCTTTTCCTCTCAGTCAGGAAGCTCACTGTGGTTGGGTGCAGTTTGTGGACCAAGACACATTTAGAATCACAGAATCATTGAGGTGGAAAAGCCCTCTGAGGTCACTGAGTCCAACCATTCCAGCAGCACTGCCAAGGTCACCACTAATCCATGGCCCCAAGCACCACATCTATACATTTATATCTATATATATTTTAGCAATTCCAGGGATGGTGATTCCACCTGAACAAGGCAGCCTGTTCCAGGGCCTGATCACCCATTCTATGCAGAAATTTTCCCTGTTATCTGTCCAAACCTCCCCTGGCACAATTTGAGGTAACTTTCTCTTGTTTTATCACTTCTTACCTGGGAGAAGAGAGCAAACCCCACCTGGCTGCAGCCTCCTTTCAGGTGTCTCTATGTACATATCCACATGTGAGTTGGACATCTAAGCTCCCATTGCAGTCAAAGAGATTTAAGTCACCAGATCCTTAGGATCCCTTGGATCCACATACTTTGACTCCAGCAGGAGCATGGGCAAGTATTTCATAAATTGATATTTACATGAAAGAACTCATGAGAATTTCATTTTACATGGAAATCTTATTTGAGATGATTTAATCTTTAAAGGCTATCACACACCATGCTGAGATTTAAATTCCAAATTCACAGAAAACATGCATCCCTGTTAACTGGCTAATCAACATTTCTAAATACCAGGGTATTTTGCTAATGTTCTGGAGCATAGTTTTTAATGAATTAATTAAATTCCACATCCATCATTTTGTAAAGGGGTGTTCTCTGTCATTTTGCAGCCATTCCTCCTTGTCATGTTACTACATGTTCCCCAAAAATCCCCTCTCCATCTTCCTTCTAGGCTCCCTTCAGTCACTGAAAGGCCACAATTAGATCTTCCCAAAGCCTTCTCTTCTTTAGGCTGATAAATCCCAATTTCCTGTGTCTTTCTGAAGGGAAAAGTACATGACAACACATTCAGGTTCCACCACTTCATTCCTCACAAATGTGAGCACATAGAGGAAGCACATGGAAATTTTTATATGGAGGCTAAACAGCCTCTGTATCAGAAGCTTATTAAAAATAGATGTACTGGAGTTGTTCATAGCCCAGGCTAATGGAGAAAAATGTATTTAGAAAGATATCTCTTAAATGTAGGTTAAATACTTAAGTGTTCTTGATGTTGCATTAATGTTTAAAAAATTGGCATTTTCCGACTGTCAAGTCAAAAAGCAGAGGAGAAGGTGGAGAATCTGCAGAATCTGCAGAGCTGCAGGGGCTGAGTAGTGGGAAAGGTGCCTGGCAGGAAAGGACCTGGGGGTGCTGGTGACAGGGGCTGAACGTGAGCCAGATGTGCCCAGGAGGCCGAAAAGGCCAATGTCACCGGGCCAGGGTCAGCACTGGAGTGGCAGCAGGACCAGGGCAGGGATTGTCCCCTGTGCTGGGCACTGCTGAGGCCACACCTCGAGGGCTGTGTCCAGCTCTGGTTCACTCATGACAAGAAAGGCACTGAGGGGCTGGAGCTGACCAGGGAAGGGGATGGACCTGGGGAAAGGTCTGGAGCAGCTGAGGGAGCTGGGGAAGGGGCTCAGCCTGGAAAAAAGGAATCTCAGTGAGGATCTTCCCATTCTCTACAACTCCCTGACAGGAACATCCAGGAAAGAGGGCAGCTGAGAGTGGGTTGAGTGTGCAGCTCAGTTCCCTTCTCTGGACGTGCTCCAGCACCCCAATGTCTCTCATGAACCTCAGTCTGTAAGATCAGGAAGGTCCCTGCACTGCAGGTGTCTCTGTGGCTTACTGACACTTCAGAGTCCACTAATTCTCCAAGTATCCCTGCTCTCTACTAACACTGAAACATTTATTTTCTTACCTTCTCATCTACTCAAAAAAACCTGACTTGTCCATACTGCTAAACTGTCAAAAATATTTTTGGCTTTGGCCACTGAGCATTCTTCCAGGTGATTTCTGGAAGAGTATGGCTGTTAGAAAGGGACAGAGATGACTTTGTACAGACAGCTCCCTTAGATTTAGAGTCAGGAGGGTTCAGACATGGATCCTGCATAGCCATAACTGTTGAATAATTCTGAATAACTAAAGAGCAGACCTAAGGATGGTTAATTTCCTGTTACAGATGTAGTCATTATGCATCACTGATCAAACAGAGCAGAATAGGAAAAATTGTTTACTATCTTGAAGCTAAATAATCCAAGCCATGATTCTTGCTTTAATATGTATTTAATCCTTCTGTTGTGCAATGTATCATGCACCTTCTAATGGCTTTCATCTTCTCTCACACCATTTTAAAGCTGTTAATTAATCTGCCTATATAATTGACATTCACACAAACTCCAGGCTTCAGTATCCACATCCATACAGTTCATGGGGTTTTATAATTTAGAGACATTTTTGGGCATTTTCCAGTTTCTGTGTCCTTTCCTACGGAATACCACATGTATCTTTTCTGTCCAGTACTCTGTAAATATTACAAAGATCTTCACAAGTTCTTTGATGTGTTACAAATATCCAGCTTGTTAGTCTAAAGTACAGCTCCTTCTCACTTACTGTGTTAAGCTCATTATTTCAGGCACAGAGCTATGACAATTAAACTTGTCATCTGTTCAGCTTCCGTGGTTCTCATTTCTCCTGTGTGCCCTTCCTTTCCTCTGTGCTCCCACCTACTTAAAGAAATTGGAGTAATTATTTTTGTTTAGCTTTTGAGCCATGCTTTGCTGACCAGAATCCTCTTTCTCTTTGATTTCTATAATATTTTGTCAAAAAACCCCACAAAATAACCAAAAAATGTGGTTTATAATTATAACATTTGAGACTAAACAGAATAAATCAGCATTCAGCTCTTAATTGTCCTCTCTACATTAAAACTGCCCACTGTCATTTATACTTCCCTAAAGATGTCAGTTGCAGTGCTGTTTTACATTTCTTCTGGATCATGGACCAAGGAACTGCACATCCCAATTATGCAAAGAGTTATATGTTCAAATTTTCTTGTATCAGCAGCTCTGCAGTTGACTTATTTTACAGCACTGGGTTGTAAGACAGACAAGCAAATGACAAGGGAGCAATGTACAAGAAACTCATATTCAGTTTAGTCCTCAAGCGTGAGATTATCCTACAGACATTGCTGGAGAGAAATCGTTGTGTAATGAATGTCTCTGGAACCACTCACATATAATGTTACTACATAATCTTGCTAATAAGTACATGAGGGTCCCTTTTAAAATATTTACATTTTTAAAATCAAATATGTCTGCTGTGGGACTTGTTTGAAAACTCATTGCTTCAGTGACTGGAGAGGTTTTTGTTTCAAAGTCAGTGAAGTCATGGTCAGTTTATTCATTTCAATGCCAAGATTGTTGTTTAACTGCTTTCCATTTTTTAAAAAATAATTTCTGCTTAAAAAAAACCTGGTCTTGTAAACCAGGTTTTATAGAAAAGTTGTGTTTTACAAAAGTATAAAAAGCAAATTCTGCTTATATGTCAGACTCTATTTTGTGGTTATTGAGCAGCTCCTGTATACACTTGTCTCAGTGCAATAATCAAGATAGGAACTGTTAATAAACTAGCTGAGTACCATAGAAAATTTTGTGTGGGGATGATAGGAAGATAATCACAACTAAAGCACAGGCCAAGTGATCAGGATTGTTGTGATGATACAGATGGAAAATATCAGTGTAGGAGAGGAAGGGTAATATTTCAGGTGTTTTAGCAAATATGGAAAGTCAGTGTCAAAGAAAAAAAAAGATGAAAGTCAGGGCCAAAATCCTTCAAACACTAAAAATAGGAGAAAGAAGTAGAGGATCTACTGACAGCAAAGGGAAATGGGGCAAATATAGTGCATGCAGTAGTACCAAAAAGAGCAGAAAGAAGACTATATATTATAAAAATAAGAAAAGGTTTTTAATATTATTAACATTAAAATTTTCATGTCTGTATATAAGGGATTAAGAAATGGCTTTTCTGAACCTTTACTGGGAGAAGACTATGAAAGCCTATGCAAGGCAGTGCAGAAGCAAAGCAAACCCCCTCCAAAAGCTCTGAAATAAAACAGTGGCAAGGTAAATATATTCAATAGCAAATCCAGGTGTGTGGCTCTCTGCAACCTGCGCTTTGCACAACACAGTACATTAGTTCCCAACCAGCCCAAGACCAGAACTAATACAAAATAAATGCAGCAGCATCCTTTTTTCCCCCCTACCATTGAGCCAAGCACTAAAAATTCAGAGCAGCCCTGAGTGATAAACATCTCTCCCTCTATAAATGACTGGCCCGTTGCTAATGGCAACAACTCTGTTCCTAAAGTTAGCTGAGCTCTTACAGTGGCAAATTCAATGTCCTCACGTAACTTGCAGGATCCAGCTCATCAGTTTTGCCAACTCCTGCAAGCATACAACTGCATTTAAGCATAAATTTTCCTTTCTCTTTGCACGATATTTATCAAAGAAAAACACAGTTAAATTTAGAGCCTGAGTTATAGGATCTTGAATATGGAAGTGGAATCAATATTTAGTCTTGCCATTGTGGGGTGCCATTTTATCCCATTTTATGTCATTTTTTTTTTAAGTAATTCCCTACAATACTGTAGGACAGATCCTTTAATTCCAGATACAGATGGATGGAAGTAATTCATCCAAATTATGGGACAGAGCTAAAAGAGGACTTAGGACTAAGCCATGTGTTACTTAGGGTTTCAAACTGTGGTTAGCAGATGTTTGCTGGGATGATGTGATGTGAGAGGCAAACATTGCATTAATTTATGGTTGTAGTTCTGCAAAAAGATACACACCATATCCAACCTCTGGGGTATATGAGATGTTAAAAATCACCCCTTGTCCTGATTTGTGAGCCTTACTTTTGGTTTCAGAGACCCTTTCATCAAAGTCACGAGGAGAACTAAGGTTTCTTACACAAGAATTATTTATGACCAATTCGGAATTAGTTTTGTGAATGTCTTATGGTATTTGGATTTAAGTTTTGAGTTCCAAAAGCTTAGAAAATTGTGAGTCATAAACAGGATATCTGAATTTTTGTATTAAACAGTGCTTAAAATTTCCTTTTAAAAACTAATTTCAAATTTCATGCTGATTTTGTTTTTTTAAGAAAAAGTTCACTCCAGAAAAGAACCTTTTCTTTGAAATTACAGAACTATGGAAACAATTCCAGCCATGTAGAATCTTATAATCATAGAATCATTTAGGTTGGGAAAGGCCTTTCAGACCATCAAGTCCAGCCCTTAACCCAACACTGCCAAGGCCACCACTAAACCATGTCCCCAGGTGTCACATTTTATAAGTTTTTGAGCTCTTCCAAGGATGGTGATTCCATCATCCTATGATGGTGACAAAAAAGATAGATGGGGAAAATGTCAAAGTATCAGTTCATAACCTTTACAATAATGCACTTGGAGCTTCATAAACTGTAGAGATAAAATACAAATTATTGCTTTTCTTCCTTTATGGCTTTTCAAAGGAAGGCATAATTATCTAAAGTCAACACTTATTGTCCCACTATAAAAATAATTACAGTCACAACTTGGAGCCTTAAAGAGAATCAGGACAATAAAAAGCACAGTACACAGGGGTATCTACACAGAGCTGTGTATCAAAACTAAACTGATTTCAGGGAAAAACAAACCAAAGTGCTTCATAACTCTAGGTTGGACATGTCTGTTCTATTCTATTCAGTTTTATGCCATAGAAATTGCAAAAGTGTCCAGGAATCTGTTTTGTAAGGATAGTTTTATGAACACACTTCCAGCTGCTGTTTCTGAGTGTGAGACCTGGAGGTGAGGGCTGGGGGAAGGTAAAACAAATTGGAAAATTACAGAGTGGTTTGGGATGGACAGGATGTTAAAGCCCATCCAGTGCCACCCCCTGCCATGGCAAGGACACCTCCCACTGTCCCAGGCTGCTCCAAGCCCTGTCCAGCCTGGCCTTGGACACTTCCAGGGATCCAGGGGCAGCCACAGCTTCTCTGGGCACCCTGTGCCAGGGCTCATCACCCTCACAGGGAAAGGTTTCCTCTGCAAATCTGACTTAAATTCCCTAAATAAATAAGAACACACGTTTTTTTAGCGATTCACTGTTAACAAGGCATGGCGAGTTTTTATGCAGGTTTTATACAGGCTGAGATGTCTGCACCTAAAGCAAAAGGAGCTGATAAATGAGGTCATGGATGCTACCAAAAACCTCTGTGAGCTGTACAAGCTTTTACCTCTTGTCTCTGAAACACTTTGCAGCTGTTACTGCTTGTGCAGCACACTTCCTGCCAGGTAAATAGAAATCTGCTTTCTATAATGCTTTGCAAGCATTATTTGCTGCCATAAAACATGAATAAAAGCATAAAATATGGAGGAAGATATAATTTTATAGTGCATTAAAAATAAAAAAAAAAATTAACAAGCATGACAGGTTAACATTTTACGAGCATCAAAGGAGCAGGTGAATTATGGCATTATAGGCAGCAGAACAAGCTGTCTTGTGTTTAGCCTTGGAGCTCTTTATTTTTCCAGACCATTTCTAATTAGAGTCTTGAAATTAGATCCTGCTAGCAAACTCCTAAATTACAGGGAGTAAAAAGGGTATTCAATCCAGATATTTTTCCAGTACAGGACTTTGACCCCAGCACATGCTGTTCTGCATACAAAGCACTGGAGTTGGACAGGTACAGAATGATCATAAGGAGTAGAAAAAGGTGTTAAAAAAAGAGAGGAAATAAGAGTTCCCCATGCAGGCAACCTTTTGAGTTCATTTGCCAAAGGAGGAATTGCCATGTTGTGCATAAAGCAAAGAAAATGAGGTTTTTTTCAGAAAAAAAAGAGGTGAAATTCCACATCAGTGTACATAAGAACTGAGGTGCTCAAGATCAAGAACTAGAAAAATCGTATTCTAAGCCAGGAATTGGAAGAGGGAAGGAAAAGGGCAGATGAGACAGGGAAAAGGGGAAAAAGTGACTAGGAGGAGAAAAGCCAAAAGCTTCCTTGTGTCTAGAATAGCAAACCATGAAACCTTACATTGATAAAATGTAATCTGGGCCAATACACCATTTCAAGAAAAAGGCAGTGTCTTGGGCTAATCTTGCTTTTTACTGACATCTCACACAGGGTGTAAGATTTATATGCACCCATATGAAGAAACAAGAAAACATCTGCCTTTAGATTATATTAAACTGATCCAGGGTGATTCTTTTGGGAATTGAGGTAGGTTATGCTCATGATTAAATATCAGCTTCTTAGCAGAGGTCACAGGAAGGAAATCAGTCACCTGAAGTCAGTGGCAGAAGTTGTCAGTGTGTTTGGTTAAGTGAGGGCAGTGCTTCTCCAGGATTCCAGGGGTTCTTTGCTTTACCCAGTGCAATTTTTTTCAATTTTTTTTTTTTTTGAGAGTTAGTGATAGTTTTTTACTATGTAAAAAAATAGGGAGGATGGAAAATATTGGAATAAAAATAACTAAAAGGAAAATACATTACTAAAATGCTGGAAGATCTCATGTGGGGAAGATAGGTAGTGAACTGACAAAGGGCAAGTCAATGACTGTCTTTTTGTGTTATTCCATCTAAGAAGCAAAATAAATAACAGACTCCCAGAGCAACAAGAAACACAAGAATATAAAGGTAGGAAAAATTGAGGAGAAAGATCCATGATTCTTTTTTTAACAAAGTGATCATTTCAGTACTGGAACAGAGATGGGGAATGGCTCTTGGAGCAATTCAATCTTGAGATTTTGGACATTTGGACTCAAAGAAGATAAAGTAAGATTTCTGCTTCAAGAGGGGACAGCCCAATAATAACAGTGTCTGAAATTTGTCAGAATTGTTCCAATAGTACCAAGCTTTATGCTCTGAACCTGTCAGTCAGAAACAAATTCCAACAATGACAAGTTTTTGATGCCCATTTGATGGGCAGAAGTGATAAAATATATGAAGGGTTCAAATGCAAGGTGTCATTATTCTGGTGAGTTGAACCGAAGATTGCAAAAATGAAATGTTAAAAGGAGATATAGTCAGGAGGAGGATAATTGCTGGTGCCAGAGACATTGGCCTATTAGCACAACTTCAATTACATTTAGATCTCCTGGTAGAAGATCCAGCACAAAAAAAACAATTTAAAAATTATATTACTCTTTTTTTAAAAATTTTGTTTTTAAGCAGGGAGATAATCTCAGATAATATTAATTGAATAAAGAAAAATAGAAATAAGGAAAGAGTTCCATTGAATTTGCTACACTAAGCATTGAAAGACCAGAAAATTTCAGTAGGACACGGAGATGGAAAATCTGTGAAAGTTACAGTAAAGCAGAATGTACAGCTGACACCCAGTTTAGCAGAAGAAAGAGGATATAGTTTACACCAAAAGCTGAGCATTGTATGGGAACATGCCACTTTCCCAGAATAATAAATGTTACCTGAGGAATTTTAGCCTTAGGTAAAAGCAAATCTTTATTATCTAATAAAGGGTGTTTGTAAAGGCAAATCGAAATATATATAGGAATGCATCATAAGATGTTTGTGGTCAGTATCCAGATGAGCTGGAAAAAAATAAAGTCCTTGGAACAATATAATGCAAAGACTGATGTTTTCCCACTGTGCAGACAGCAAAAGAAGGTCAAGGATGCATCAGTAACAAAAAGACAAATTACTGAAGAGATGTAGCCATGTGTCTTTATGGGAATAGAAGAAC
Organism: Alethe diademata; assembly: GCA_025584955.1. Lineage (NCBI taxonomy): Eukaryota > Metazoa > Chordata > Aves > Passeriformes > Muscicapidae > Alethe > Alethe diademata. The sequence goes on from JANRMJ010000088.1 coordinate 65,599,850, forward strand.
TGCCAAGAGGGTATGAAATCAAACCTGTGACATCAGCAATTCCAGCAGCAGTCTCTGACCTCTGCATTTTCCTACTAGAAAAGGCAAAAAGGGTGAAAAAGAGAATGAAAGATATGAGAGGTATTTGACAGATAAAAGTGCTTAAGGACTCATATGCAATGAAAGCCCCAAAGCTCAGCAGAAAATTAGCATATGTATGTGGAGAAATAAAACAAGCTTCTTATATTAGCTTGTTTGTCAGAAACCAAATACTCCCAAAGTTATATACTTTGGAAGTCCTCTTGGCCTTTCTCCTCCCCAGCTTTTTCATGGAGGAATCTAAGCATTAACTGTATTCATCATTATATTTGGAAGGTACTGGTGTCAGCTGGCTCCCAGTCAGCATCACTCTAGCAACAGAAAATTTCTGAAAAAGAAATCTAGGATGCTGCCAGGGTTGCTTGGCATCCTCTGCCAGCCAGGAGATGTGTTGGTTTATGACAGAAATAAAACTGAGGATGATGAATTTTGAGATAGTTTCAGCAAGCTGGCCTTGCTCTGAATGAGGCTGCTACCTGTGAAAAGGAACAGAAAGATGTGTGCTGTTTATTTTTAAGAAATGGAAGTTCTGGTGAACCATTGTGCTTCTGCAGCTCCATAAAAAGCTCAGCAAAGTTGCTCAGCAAAGAATGCAGCAATGTTTCAATCATCAGAAATAGCAGATTTTGGAAAGCAAGTAACAAGGTCATTTAAAATAATTACAGAAGTAATGGTACTTCTACCTCTTTGGTGCAATATTCTGTGTTCTCCCTGTGGTGAAGAGGTAAAGGCAAGAGATGCAGAGTTCTTTGGTATATCTATATCTAAATCTGTCTCCATCAAATAAAACCTGTCTGGAGACAAAAAACTCACACCCTGTAGTATCCATATTTAAAAAAAAAAGCAGAGAAATCAAAAAATGGTACATTCCAGCATGTGTAGGCTGCTCAGAAACTCACAGAAACCTGCAAAAGGCCCAGTCTTTACATACTTGGCAGTTGGATAACACTCAAACAGATTGAAGCATCTCTGCCCTTAGAGAACTCCTATTCAACAAATAACTTTCTCTTTGAGATTCAAACACTCTGATCAGAGAGGCTGCTTTCTTTTAATCTTTTTTAGCAGCAAATAGTCTCAGGGAAAGTCTTTGATAAGCAAAAACTTATCTTAAAGAGGGGACTTTTGAGGAAGGTGTCCAAGTAAATTTATGCTAATGTTGACCTGATCATACTCTTTCATCAATATAATTCACATTTATTAATTTTAATTAATTAATTATTTATTCATTGTGAATCAAATGTGTTTAGTACTGCCCAAGAAGAGAGAACCTAGGGGATGAAATGCAACACTGACCAATGGTTACAGTATTTTAAACACAGGTTTGCACTGCAATTATATGTATGGGATATATTATTTGTATGGGATGAAAGCTCAGGTTTCAGAAGAGCTGCTCTCCAAAATGCTGCAAGAGCACAAACAAGGGCATGACATGAGTGCAGCAGCTTGTAGTGTTTTACTAGGATGGTTCAAACCTAAGGAACAGCTGGGAAGAATATAATGTGGGAGGAAAAATAAGCAAACAAGAATGAATATCCAAACACACCCCCGTCCCCAGGAAACAGTTGCTAATATCATTAATCTCTACAAAATTGCCTGAGAGACATAGGAAACAAGCAGCAACAGATTTTTTTCAGTTTGTTAGACTGATTTTTTTGAGAGGACACACACATACATTATTGTACATGTATTTCTCAATATATACAGACATGGCTGTACTTTCATGGTTGTCAGCTGCACAGGTCATGCCAAAAACTAAAGCTAATTCTTACCAGGTATGAAATTCCTAAGATCTTCATAGAAGGTTGTGAGCCTTTATTAGCACCTTTGAATTCCTCAGCAAAGAGAAGGAAGAATTGCACATACTTAAGGGAACAAAAAACATAAAAATCAGGAGAAGCTGTGTGTGCAACAATTATGGTGTATTGATCACCTGCATCTGGATTCTCTCCAGTAGAACTGGTGATAAGTATATTATACTTGAATCACTCATTAATCTTCAACCTCACGAGTCCAACGGGAAGGAACTGCTGGAGCAAAATCCCAAGATATAAACTTGGCCACTCTAATGGTTGACAGAAAAAAAAAGGACAACCACTCCTACAGCAAAAGGGGTACTTTTTTTCCCTTAAAAATCTTAGAAATCTTTTGATACACTTTGTCAGAGCTCTTACTTGTGATGGCTGCAAAGGTATTTCTTCAAAGGAATGAAGTGCTACCTTCTTACTTCCTACTGCAGGTAAGAGAAAATACGTAAGTTATAGTGGTGCCAGGAGACAAAAGCAAAGAGGGGTGTCCTGCCCCCAGCCCCTCTCTCAGTCTCGAGGAGCTGCTCATAAAACTGATCCAACCTAGCCCAAGTTCAGAATTCAATTCAGATTTATTTCTATGGCTGAATGAGAAGACATGTCAGTGGAGATAGCTTTGAGCCATTTGAAATTGTTTCAAAGCTCTTGCTTTAAGAAGGCAGAACACGTTTTAAACTGGTGGGGAAAAATAATCTCCCAATTCATGAGCATATCAGTTAATATTATCTGTTAGTTGTACCAGCCATTAACTCCCTTAAAAATGAAATTCCTTAGGCTTTTTCTTTGAATGATAAGATGTAAAAAACCTGTTCAAAACTCCTGTCATCTTCCAAAGTAAACAGAACAGTATGCACTTGAATTTAGAACAGCACACAAAATGTCAATCATTGAAATTAGAGATCTGTTGCATGCAAAATTTTATGCATGAAAAGAAACAGTTCTGAAGCTCTGGATGATATAAAATCTTTCCCTGCATAGTCACACAGTAAGATTTTTTTTATTTAAACATATTGTTTCTTCTTTGTCTTTCTATTTTGTTTAAGTATCATATTCAGTCTAGTTCTTATATATTTAGATGCTTGGCTCTGCACTGGTTTATCAATATTTCTCTTCTGCTTCATGGGAATTTCCTCACAAACACTGATACAAAATACACCTGCTGTCTGGATGTACACATTTCTATTTTTTTTTCATACATTTTATTTTATGTAATTTCCCTTGGCTTTTAGACTTTGTAGGCATAGATTTGCACTGCTCCAGGAAATTGAAGTGCATTTCCTTTTTGAATTGTGCAACCATTGACTTTGTCTCTTTGGGAACAAGGAAATGCAAGAGAGTTCAGAGAAAAGGAAGTTCTGGTACAAATGACATACAGAGAGATTGATTTGCTGAACTATTTTCTTGTCTGTTTAAAGGAAATATATCACCTCATTTTTCACTTGCATTCCACTAGCACCTGCAAATCCCAGTTCATAAAGAAGCCCCACCTCTGTTTGGCAGTGGGGAAGATCCTTTTTGTTCTGCGTGGAGAACTGGTGTGGAGCATATTTGGTTCTCATGCTCCATGACAGTTTTGGCTTTTGCCAACTGGTACCATCCATGGTTTCTATAACAGCCTGGCCTCAGCAGCTGCTCTGCATGACGCTACTGTATGTAAGAAAATGTAGCTAAATCCATCCATCATCCATCATCCATCCATCCATCCATCCGTCCATCCATCTGTCCATCATCCACCCATTATCCATCCATCACCCATCCATCCACCCATCCATCCATCCATCATCCATCCATCCGTCCATCCATCATCTATCCATCCATCCGTCCATCCATCCATCATTCATCCATCCATCATCCATCCCTCATCCATCCATCATCCATCCATCCATCCATCCGTCCATCCATCCGTCCATCATCCACCCATTATCCATCCATCATCCATCCATCCACCCATCCATCCATCCATCATCCATCCATCCGTCCATCCATCATCTATCCATCCATCCGTCCATCCATCCATCATTCATCCATCCATCATTCATCCCTCATCCATCCATCATCCATCCATCCATCCATCCATCCATCCATCGTCTATCCATCCATCCCTCCATCATCCATCCATCATCCATCCATCATCCATCCATCCATCCATCATCCATCC
>JANRMJ010000088.1:65603990-65618446 GCA_025584955.1 Alethe diademata
ATCCATCCATCCATCATCCATCCATCCATCCATCCATCCATCCATCCATCCATCCCTCTGTTACTTTTCCCAAAGGCTGAATCATGGAGTTTGGCCCCTGCTGTTCACTGTACAGATGGAATCTGTGGGCTCACAGTTCCGGGACAGCCACAGGTTTTAGCTGAGTATGGAGCCAGCTTTACCTTCTGCTGGGCTCTAATTGCAGACCCCTGCCTCAAATGCACAAAGTCTGGCTGGGGCTGGTGCTTCAGACCTCGAGAAAGGATGAGCTGAGCTGTGGCAGAGAAGGGGTGAGTGGCTCACACTCCCCCATGGATTATGGCTGATGTATTTCAGAGGGAAGCTGAGCTGGGGCAGGGTGACTGTCCCCTTCAGGCAGAGACCTGAGCACAGCTGGATGCTTTTCCTGACCTTGGGTCAAATATTTCCTTGTTGCAGAGTCTCTGTATTGTATTTACTTTTCATTATCTTCTGTTTTTATGCGTTTTGAAGTGCTCAGCCAAGAGTACTCTTTGTTTACCTTCATTTTTTCACACCATGTGAACACTTCTGCTATTTCTGTCTCCCTTTCTAAGTCCAGGGGTAAAAATGCTACAGCCCCTGAATTTTCAGCAAGCTGATTATCCTCCAAGTCTCAGTGCTTTATTTTCCTGCTGGGATACTCAGGGTACTCACAAGATCAGGTCTTGCAGGTTTTCCTTGCAGGCAGAATAAATGAATCTGGATAGGTACTGGTAAAAAACTACAAATGGCAGCACTGCTGAAAAAAAACTTCTCTAGTTTCCTTAAACTCCTCTGCTTTAATTCTGTTTCTGTGGTTTGCTATTTGCATAAATATGTCCTTTATGCTTTTGACATTGGATGTCTCATAGGTGGTGTTAGGGAAGAAGGAGTGCAAGTTATTTCCCCAATATGGAACGACAAAGGCATCTTTTTCTTAACCTTGCTAGTTTAAAATATTTATAACTATATGAATAATTCCTCTGAACAATATCCCATAACTCTGGGAAAAGATAAAAAATTCCTCACTTAAATTAATTACATTTTGGAGCTCAGCATTTTTTTATATAATTTTACCTCAAGTAATCCAACTGAAATTTAATTGAAGGATTGTTTAATTAAAATGGAGAAATAAAACAATTTCATTTTATTTCCAATCTCAAAAAACTCTACAAATATATTTATTTTGTCTCAAGAAAACCAGTGAGAGGGAATTACAAAAAAACACCCTCCCCACATGAATACTTCAGCTGTGCAGTTACATGGAATAATTCACAATCAAAATTTACCCATGTCTTGGAAAATGCATCTCATTTTTTCACCTCAGGGATCTGTATGAGAAACCAGTGCCAGCAGTAAGACATTCACAGCTGCACAGTGGTATCACACGTGAACCCTGACTTCCACATCTCTGTCCATTAAATACCAGCTGTCACCTGTAATTGTTGGCAGATATAAATGGGGACAGTAATGGCGAAAATTTTGGGCAGTCACAATTCCTTTTATAAATAAATATGCATTTCCTATGTCTGGGGGAAGCAGTTTATGCACAGTTCTGGCATTTTTGAAGTGCAGCTAAACCTTATTCTCATAAACTTGGGTTCTCGTGTTGGGATTCACACCTTTGGACCTCTGTTTTGTTTAGAACTTACTAGGCTTCACCTGTTGGTGTACTGGTGCACATAATGATGTGTAATTCAGAAATCCTCTTCACATCCCAGAAAGGAGTATAATGCCAATAGCCCCATTTTATGTTCTAATCTATGGCATGAGAGTATTTTTGTGTTCATCTGGTGAAGCACATCTGAGTAGCACAGTTTAAACCTGCTGGAAGCTTTAGACACCTCCTGTGACAGCTGTGCAGGTGTGGGTCACTCTTCTAGAAGGCAGGTACAGAAGGAGGAGGCAGCATCAGATAAGAATCCCTTTCTTTCAGGAAGACACCAAAACCAGAGGTGTTCTAGGTTTGAGTCCCCCATTGGAGCTAATCTGGATCCTTCTATCTTTCAGGTATGTTCATTACCAGAAGTAGGAGGAATAATCTCTCTCCTTTCTTCTGACTTTGTCTCATTTCTAGGAAATAATTTTAAATTACTTATTAAAAAAAAAAAAAAAGAGCTTCATATAAAACTAGTGTTTTATGTTGAAGGTGTTATTGTGTATTAGATGGGACTTAGAATCAGAGAATGAGAGAATCACAGAAGGGTTTGGGTTGGAAAGGACCTTAACATCTTGTTCCAAACCCCTGCCATGGGCAGGGACACCTTCCACTAACCCAGGCTGCTCCAAGCCCTGTCCAGCCTTGCATTGAACATTCCAGGGATGGGGCATTCATCTGAGTCCAAGTCTCTGTGACACATATTTCTTAAGAACAAATGGAGTCATTGGACATTTTAATTTATGTGGCAAATATTTCACACACACATCCCCTTTGCAGCTTCTGCACTGATTTGTCAAAAAGGTTTCTCATCCATTAGTCCACACAGAACAATGATTCCACGTTTAACTTGCTGAGGGAGTCACACAGGGCAGAAGTTTTTGAGCCTTTTGCAAGAAAACTGACCAAATGCTGAGTTTACAATTCCTGCTGGACAGCCCTTGGGGGACAGATTGCTTAGACATCAAATCCTGAAAAGGAACAAGGGAGTGATGGTTCTGTATTGTAGAAAGAAGAAACTAACTGGAATACAGAAGGTTATGAAAAGATACTGAGAGGGGAGATCAGGACAGAAGTGATGGAGAAAGAACTTTCCTTGGAAAGGTGTAAGGCAATTGGGGGAATAATCTGAATCCTACATACAAAATATTGAAGAAGCTTGTCCTTCTGGTGAGGAGAGGATCCAAAGGTTTTCTGGTGGAAGAGATCAGCTCCACTTTCTCTTTCCATGAGAAAATTAAACTTTAAAAAAAGGAAGTCTTGCTGGCATATGCTACAGGGACTTGTTGCCTCTTTTAGGTTTGTGATAGATTGATGCTTTCGATGTTTTTAGAAGCCAGAGGATGTCTCATCATCAGATGCTGAGACTATTTTGTACCTAAAATAATAGGCACAAAAATAGCACCTGATAAAGCACAGATGTCTCCTTCACTCCCACTCCTCAAAAGGGCAGGGAAGAAGCACTGTGCTGGCTCCAGCTATGGTGTGACTGCTCCTGAAAGCCCAGACACATTCAGCCTGCACAGCTACCCGACTTCGTCAGCGTGACTCAGATTTTAAATTACGAGGGATGCATTTGCAATGTTCAAGGGTGCATTTTAAAGTCAAAGCAAGCCTGTAAAATGTCCAAATTTGTATATGCAAAGCTGTCTTGTGTCATGTACTTCCTGCTATCTTCAATTGCACTAATAAAATTTTCATTTAGGAAGAAAGGTTGGATATAAAACTGGATAAATTCTTTGAGTTCTTTTTTCTTTCTAGATTATTTATTAGTGATAACAACTAATGTACTGCTTAAGGGTAATGAATCTTATTAAACACACTTTATCTCCTAAATTAATACAAGAGTGCATTTCCAGTGCTAAAGATCCACATAGGACTGTCAGAGGAACTAATATTTGCTTCTTATGAAAGACTCTGTATTGCCTCCAGCTAAATTATGTATATCCAATCAAATTCTTGTCCCTAATAGAGATGTAACATATGTAAGCAGATTAAAATGTTATGTACTACTTACAGGAGTTGTCTATAGATTTCATTCAGAGTCTGCCTCTTCACTTCATGAAGTCTATATCGGATAACTCATTCTTTTTTTTTTCCTATCTATTTCTCAACATATTTATCAGACATTACTTGCTCCATGACACAGGTCAGTGTAATCATGCTACATCAGTATAAGAGAAGGGATTTTGCCTTCAGGGATAGGATTACTAGCTTAAGATGCAAATTTATTTTAGAGATGAAAGTCAGATTTCTAAAATTTCAGCATTGTGTGCATGTTAAGAACCCACAACTTCATATATTTCCCAGCTTCTCCAGTTTAGCACAGTACCTGCCTAACTCTCAGCTACTCCTCTCCTACCTCTGCTCTCATGAGCTTGGCTGTGGCTCTGGGGAGGTCTTAGGTGTGACCATAATGAGATAATACTCGATGGGAATGGTTATTTGCATTCCTTTTAGCCTGGGTATCCCATTAATATTCTGTCTTTCAAACACACAGCCAAGTTTGAATTTAAATGCATCTGTGTCTCCTGTGCACTACCAGAGGTGAGCTACCACAAAAAGTCAGTCACATTCCAGCTCCTGAGCATGAGAGAGAGATTTAAGGGAGGATTATTAGCAAAGAAAACTGAGGAAGAAGTCTGGGAAGGTGAGATTAATGGTCAGGTTTTATACTCAGGAAAGTTTCCTTTCCATACTGGAGTGAATAGTTTCCTTCATCTCCTGTCACATGTAGTAACATTTTTAATGACACAACAAATTTTTTTAGCCAACTTTTGAGCAGTGTGGAGGTTTCCTAAAACTCCTGTGACCAGAGGCAGGCTGTGCCTCCTGCCCAGGGGCTGCTGAGTCTCCTGTGACATTGAAAAAATTTCAGGTCCTCCACAGGAGAGGCCAACAAAATTGTTGAACACAAACAAAATTAATGAAAAATACATCAGGTGCAAAAAAATGATCTGATTCATTTCTTCAGAGGCCACAATGGTCCAAAACTTTGGTATGATATGAGATTGCTGTACTGACTTTAGCTGTAAACTAGTAGTTAACCATAAAATGCACATTAGAAATTCACTGAACCCATTTCAGTTACTTGAATAATTTGTATAATTTCTAGTCTTTCTTGTTGCTTAAAATTAGTCTTTCCCTTGAATATTTCAGAAGTAGGTTACTACCAATATTCTTTGGAAATAGATTTAGTTCTTGGAACAGTAGTAAACTTTTCTTTCTTTGTGTTAAAGTTTTCTTTAAGCATTGTTTCATGTTTTCACCTTTTTCTTAGCAGTTGATATATCAAATTCAAACTTGTTTGTCTTACTACCATCATGTCATCAGCAGCCAGTGTATTGATCTGATGGTTTTTCCTCTTCATAGTTAGTGCACAGAGAAATTTATTTCCATCTTGAGCTGTTCTAGCAGTACACATTTAGAAGAGACTAATTACATGTGTAAAGCAGCTAACAAACCTCTCCTATATCCCCTCCTTGAAAATTCCCTGTTTCATTTTCCATGATATATTTGCACCAAATTAACAAGTCTGTGAGCACTTGCTGTTAGTTCTGTTGTAAGCTGCTTTCATCTGTCATATCTGATCAGACACAACAAGGCCCTTCAATTTTCATGGATTCTTGGTTTTCTTGACTGCCTGACATACAAAATTTTGTCCCACAGTGAACTCCTGTTAAGGGCTGGTGCAGAAGCTCAGTGACCAAGGCACAGGAAGATCATTAGATCATGAAATGGTCTTTCTGTGACACAGAGCAGAGGATTCTACCCAGGGATTCCACTGCAGGCTCAGCACTTCAGGGCTCACATCTCATGAAGACTTCTGCAGAGCCTGAACTGATAAACAAGAAAATAAGTAAATTCAGTGATTTATTATTTTTTATTATTATTTTTTATTAAGACCAGCTGAGAAATTTGGGGCTGTTCAGCCTGGAGAACAGAAGGCTTCAAGGAGATTTTTAGCACCTTCCACTGCCGAAAGGGGTTCCAGGAGAACTGGAGAAGGATTTGGGACAAGGGATGGAGGGACAGGACAAGGAGGAAAGGATTCAAACAACCAGAGGGCAGGGTTAGAAGGGATATTGGGAAGGAATTGTTCCCTGGGAGGGTGGGGAGGTCCTGGCAAGGTTGTCCAGAGAAGCTGTGGCTGCCCCTGGATCCCTGGAAGTGTCCAAGGCCAGGTTGAACAGGGCTTGGAGCAGCCTGGAACAGTGGAAGGTGTCCCTGACCATGGCAGGGGGAGAAATGAGATGATCCTTAAAGGTTCTTTCCAACCCAAACCTGTGATTCTGTGGTTCATGGAGCTGATGGGAATCAGTAATTCCACCTGATCGCCAGTAGGAGTTGTCCATGCTCTGATGTTCTGAAAAGTTTTATTTAACAGCATTACTTCCATGCAGAAGTAGGATTTCGTGCACAAAAATCATCAAATTTCTGTGAAAAATGATAGCTAGATTTCATAAAACCTTTTTTTTCCTGTAAAGCAAGATAACATCAATCCACACTAAAAGTGCCAAAAGAATTTGACATCAGTATCATTAGGATATAAGTTATTTGTTACCTCCATACTCTTGTACTTACACATACATTGATAATTTTGATTTATAGTAGTGTTATCAGGCAGTTGGAATAATACTAATTTATTAAGAGTATCCCATAACTAATAAAATAAATGTTAGGAAAAAAAGGATCTCCTGGATAAAAACATACCATAGGATAGGCCTTCACCTTTAATGGTGCAAAGACTGTGACTTGTCATAATGATTTTATCCATAATTTATAAACTGGAGACTCAAACAGATCTTACTTTAGACTATAATGACATCTTGGCAATGAAAGGAATGCTAGATGGAGAATAATGATTGATCAAATTGTCAAAAATGTGGATTAGAACAAGAAAACAAGTTGCAGTATAATTGCAAGGGACTAATCCTAAAACTGTCACCTAGCTTTTGTGCCTAGAGAGGAATAACAAGAATAATAAATATGGGTTTATTTCTTCCTCAGTGAGGTTTCTGATTAAAAAATGCTCTACTTTATTTTTTTCTTGTGCCATACTTTTTAACTCCCTTGCTGCTGTGGACCAAATATTTACAATATGCTGTTACTGCAGATTTGCATATGAAAAGCCAAGTGATGATTGGGAGATTTTTAGTGTGGACAATCAAAAGAATTTCTTTTGATTAAAGAGTAAAAGCATTGACTTTAAATATCGAGTTTGGGAATATAAAATGATTACCAACAGATAGGAGTAAAATATAGGGGGGAAGAAGAGAGGGAGGGAGCAGGGTGGGGGAAGAGAGACAGATATTTCTTAGCAGGGACAGCATCCCACACACCACAGTGTCAAATCATTTACCTTTGTCTAATTCATCAGAGGTAATGTTGCATTGCATGAGCCCAGTTAAATTTCACTTAGGCCATTCCCAGACTCCTTGAGCAGACATGACTAATTTTGTGGATTTTTATTAACCAGAGTGTGGAGATTGGATAAGATGATGCTGAGGAAAAGCCAGTTCTTATATCTCTCCATGTAATTTTCACAGAGCAGTTGCTAATGTGGGGATCTCAGGCAGGGTGGCAATGAGACACAAAGCTCTGAGTGGAGATTTCTGATCTGACTGCAGCAGGTGATGCTGTGAGGGCTCCTGTACTCGAGGAGCAAGGATGGGGAGTCCTTTTCCAGTTTGCTCAGCTGGGTGTGTCCAGTGGCCTGCAAGGAGAGTTGGACTTCTGGCTGGTCACGTGCCTTGGCTGAACATAATTTTCTCCTGGTAGATCAGCTGGTCACTTGTGCTAATATTTATGATGAATTTATAATATCCAGGCCCTGCATTCAGCATATTTTAAATTCTTCATGGGCTGTAGAGGGAGCCTCAAGCATTACCTGAAACTAGACCCCTAATGGTGATGGGGAAAGAGATGAAAAGCTTGTGCAGCACCACTGGTTGAGGAGATTTTCACTTTTTCTTTGCTGCGGCTCACATTGGATTTAGGCAAAAGAAGTTTGAAGTTCAGGGTGTAGCTTTCAAAATTCTGTCTTTTCTTAGAAATGAGTGATAACAGCATTTGTCAAACTTAGAGCAGTGCTTTGACCATTTCACAGAAGATCTTAGACACAAAATATAAATTATGTTATATGCTAGGGCTCCACTACATCTCCATTTACAAGAGATAACAGCACTGTGCACACCAGCACCCTACAGGATTTTCTTCCTGTATGAATTCAGGCAGTTCTTAATACAAAGCATGTATTATGTATGCAGCAAGGGAAATGTCTGCTTCAGAAAAGCTGATGTCTCAAAGGTAAACATGTATAAATGTTCATACATTTTTTAACACATATTATTTACCCAGAAGAGCACAACAGCTGCTTCAGAGTTGTTCTGGTCTCAGTGGTAAATAGGTATTTTGGCAGTTGTTAGAAACAGAAATGATTCTTTGGTTCCATTCCATTCTAGCCTCTCCACTTGTTATTCCAATGATTGTTCCAAAGGAATCAGGTGTCAGAGGAGATTGATTTCACCTCACGAGAAGCTTTGCACAGATTTGATTGCTACATCCATGAAAAACCCTCAGTAGAAGGCACCTTTTGTTTTCCATTCTGAGTCATAATTTAGTCTCTGCTCCCCCCTGACCTTGTGATTTACATGGCCTTCAAAAAGAGATGAATTCTTTCCTATTCAGCCTCACCTGGGAGTATTTGTGGAGGTGTTCACCAACTACCTTCATCCCAGCTAGCAGCAGCAGTCCAACTGGAATGGCACTGCACTGTTTAAATCTGATTACTTGCCCCAGTCACTCTCCAGAACACCAGATGAGCTTGAAAGAAATCTCATTGCTTCTGTCAGTGCTGAGAGAGAGACCAAATGCTCTCACACATGCTGCAGTGAGTGCATTGCTGGATGGATAGACAAGAATTGGCCAGGTGCTTGAAGATTTAACTAGATGCTTCCTCATCCTGCAGGAAAGCAGGAACCTGCCTGCCTCTCACAGCACTGGCACCCAGGGCTCCAGTGCCTCCCCAGAGCATGGTTCACAGGTTATTTTTACATTCAAGCCTACAGCCAATCACTAATTAAGCCCCAAGTGCACACCATGTGCATCACTAATGCATCTATATGTTATATTTTGTGATTCTCCTGGCTATGCTCATTTGTTGCAACATCAACTCGCTTTCCTAGCTAAAATCCTCTGCAGCACTAGAGATGGGATTAGTTAGCTGGGATTAGTCCTGATGTGCTTTGTGCCCTGAGGTTTATCACAAAGATCTGATTTCTCTGGTCTGTGGTAGATGTTCCTGTTGTTTCTCCACAGCTTTCCAGCCTTCCAGGACTTACCGGGGCTTACAAGAAATCTGGAGAGGGATTTTTCCCAAGGGGATGACAGGACAAGGGGGAATGGCCCTATATTAAAAGAGGTAAGGTTTAGATTAGATATTAGGAAGAAGTTCCTTACTATAAGGGTAGTGAGGCCCTGGCACAGGGTGCCCAGAGTAGCTGTGGCTGCCCCTGGATCCCTGGAAGTGTCCAAGGCCAGGCTGGACAGGGCTTGGAGCCACCTGGGACAGTGGAAGGTATCCCTGCCCACGGAAGGGAGTGTAACTGGATGGGTTTTAAGATCCCTTCCAACCCAAACCATTCCATGATTCCATGACCTTCATGGCTCTAAATAAACCACTTGAACTAATGGGAAGGAGTAGATAATGCCACCTCTTATGCCATTTGTGTTTATCTGTGCCAAATACAATTTTATTTTGTGCAGAAAAGTGGTTATCTGTCATTTTGCTCCACTTCACAGACCACCACATTGCAAACTCATTTTCACTGTGATTATAAATTCAGCTACCGAATGATTAAATGCAGCAGAATGTGCATTGGGATGTTTTCTCTTAGCCTGTGTTAAGGGTGTGATAAACTCCCATAGATGGAGACAGAGAGAGCTGAGGGCTCTTATGTGTTAAGCTGCCACAGAAGATTCTCCAGAGCTCATCTGGAGAGCTCATCTTTGGGAATAAACATGGTTCATTAAATCAACCACCAGAGTAAATGTTATGAGATGATCTATTAAAGCAAAGTTGCTTTCTTACATATCAGGACACAGAGGAAACAGAAATGTCACTGAATTTATAAAAAATGGACTTTATTGCCATTTATTTATGAACTATCTTATCATTCAGTGGTTTCCTTACAGATTTGAATTGTGTTAGAATTTTTTTTAGTATCCTTCTGAGTATGACAAATAATTAAAGAAAAAAGGTTCATAACGTTAAAAGGTCAGATGGCTCAGAGAGCCAGTGATGAGAAGTGATCATTGTGAAGTCACAGACTGGACAGAAAGTCATTGAGGATGTTCTTACACCAACTACAGCCTCAGGATGTATTTTAAGTTAGTTTTGTAGCCTTTCTTATTTGTCAGAGAAGAGCAGCAGTCACCTCCAGGAAGTAATTAATCTCACCCTTCATAGATATTGAGAATGGATGGATATTATTCCAGGAGGTGAATGCCACCCTGAAATTAGTTTTCCAACCAGACCTCTTCAGTAGCCAACTGATAGGAATGTAGAGTCTTCAGTGTGAGTTCATGCAGCATTCTGTATTCACAAACCAGTGTTGCATTTGCTGACAGCCTTAGATTAGATGAAAAGACAAGGCAAAATGAACAAGTGAAGTATTTCACTACTGCCAGAAGATAGAGATCAGGAGAGATTAGTTCCCCTTGCTCTTAAGAGAGAGCTGTAGTCCTGTGTGCAGTTCTTGACAGGTAGTATAGATAGCTTAATCAGTTTATGTTAGCTGGAGAGATTAATTTATTAGTGTTTTAATTTTCCCTGCACCAGCAGCACATCAACTCACAAAACAGTATTTGAAGGACTTTGTTTAACAGAGTAGTTACTGGAAGTTGGCAAACAAGGGCAGTGCTCATCAAATGTGAAAGTGCCTGGGAGTATCTAATGACTGATCTGCATTTCAGAGAAGAATGTGCACTGTATAATTATTGCTTGTATCTGGATTCAAGTGACAAAAATCCTTCTAGAAGGTGTTTATTAGACAAGAACTGAAGGAAGTGAAGATGTTTGGGTGGGAGATGCAGTAAAATATCTGCATTTTCTGCACCATACTGTCAGTATCAATATGGAGGTGCAGTCCAGCCTGCTTATGAGCATCTCTAATGGAGATTTTATTGCCTTTGCTGGCTTATATTAGTTATAAATGTCTCCAAACCCTTTCTGATACATTTTAATTTGAGAATCTCTTGATGTTATGTCTTTATTTTTTTTATGGAATCCTAAAACCAATTTCCATCCATGTCCAAAAGGAAATTCCAGTTATTGCAGGGTCAGTCTCCTGGAACTTGCCACACCTGACTTCTGCAATTCTATCTGAATAAGTTTCTTCTGTCTACATCAAATATCTAAGTTTCCTATGGCTTTGAGATGATCATAACTTCCTTAACAAGCCCCAATCTTTTTCACAATTTTATTTTTGTCAGTCAGATCAACAAATTGGCTGGACCTCATGCAGCATTAGATTCAGTTTATGTGTCTTCAGTGGTTAATTCTGTGTTACAGATAAATGATCTTTTTTCCTAGAAACTTCGCACCAGTTTTAATCACCCTTTCTGTTAATTCATTAATCCTAAAACTGCCTCAAAATATCTAATGTCTTCTTCTGAATTTCTTTCTAATGATCTGGGATCACAGTTACTGAAAGGTTCATTATAGTCCTCTGAATTTTGAGTTCCTTATCCCAACTAACAGATCTTTTTCTCATGTGCCACCCCTTTCAGCCCATTCTGACTCCAAGTCCAATCTTCTTTGGGTGTTCTGACATGTAATGAAAAAATACTCTAATTCTTTAAATACTTTGTTACCGCTTTTATCCATAAAAGATAGGAAGGAATCAAAACTCTCCTCCTTTAGAAAATTTCAAAGGAAAATATTGCTGGTCTGCAGCTCAAGTTTAATAGCCTGGTCATCACAAATTAAAGTGAAGACATGGGCAAATTTCCCAAAAGTCAAAGAGAAGGATGAGGTAGGGCTCTCTCTCAACTTTATCTTAATTCATCCCATTCATTTAATACTTAGTACTTGAATACTTGAATCTGGCTTTTATCCTCATAGGCTTTTAGAAACGTTCATCACACAACTTCCCTGAAATAGAACCAGACTATTTCTGCTTTACAGGAAAGGATTCATCAGAGAAGCCAAATGAATAGATGAAGATGAGAGATCAAGATGGAAAAAAGCAGATTGACCAAGATATCCAAACACTTTCAGTATTCCTATTTCTATTTATTGCTATTTCTGCTCAAGCATTATACTTCCTGTATAATGGCCTTTGTTGGAGTATCCTGCTTGATTCACTTGTGTGTGACAAATGCAGCTAACCTGCACTAGTAAATAAGATATCACAATGAGATCTCCAGTAACTATTTCATATGTTGAGAAGAATCAATAACTTCAGAGTTTAGGACTTGTTTTTGCTCACGTGTCCTTGAGCAAATCAGTTTACTTTCAGGGAAGAATCCTTCAAAGCTGCAGAGCTGGAAGTACAGTCTGGGTTTTTGCAGGAGCTAAGCACAGCTGTGAGGAGAAACACCAGGTTTATTTCCTTTCCTTTGCTTCCTTGGTGTGGGTTTCTTATTGGCTGATTGGTTCTTAAACTCTCATTCCTTGTTTATCATACTCTCCTTTGGTCTTCCCAAACACAGGAACCTGCAGAGGACCCTGGCCAGGGGCCTAGAAAGGGACAGCTGGAAATGAGGGGCAAAAATACTGATTATTTTTGACTCCTACCTCTCCTCAGCCCACACACCTCCTTAGTTATTACTTTGAAAAGAGACAGCCAGAAAACACGGTTGGTTTTGGTCTTGTTAAGACCTTGCACAACTCACTTTTTTCATTCAGTCATTTATATCCAGCAAGTCCCTTTTTTAAGGAACGTGGTGTTGCTACGCAACCAAAGGAACCATATAGAGAAAGGAAGCAGGAAGGATGAAGGCAAGAGGGAGGTAAAAAAAGAAAGATGCTCTTGGGGAAAAAAGAGAGAAGTCATAGACTATGATTTGAAAATCAAAGATAAGAAAAGCTTTTCCTTTAGCTGGGAGAAGGCAAGACACAGAAATTAAAGAATCTCCCTTGCCCTCCACTCCTTTTCTTGACCTTGTCCAATTACTTCCAAGTTGTGGAACATGGCCAGGTGATTAAACAGTTGGAGAAATGGCAAGTTAAGTGGTTGGAGTGTCTGACTGGGATTCAGGAGGTCTGTCAGACATTTCCTGTTTACTGAGTGTCTTAATGGGTCACTTAAGGCAAACTTTTCAATCTCCTGTCCAAATTTCCTTCCTTTAATATAAGGATAACGCCTTTGATTACTGTCTTGTCATTTTAGACTAGACAACTTTCTTAATAAGCAATGAATAAACACCCCAGCGAGGTCTCAGAGTCTCTGCTTTAATGGATTGATATTAAAATTAAAAAAAGGATCATCACACCTCGCTCACCTTCCCACTCTGATGGTGCAAAACATCTTATAGCCCTTAATGTTGACACATTCCGATTCTGTCTTATCCTCCACACTTCAAGGCTGTTCTCCAAAAGTAGGAGGACTTAAGTCCACTCCAGTTTACTACAGGCCTATGCAAGGAAGTATTTTGTTCCTTGGGAATCCAGGCCCCTTCTGTACTCTGTGGGTATACCTCTAGATCTAATTCACCCTTCAGAAATGCCCATTTTGCTTACTTTTTGAACATCTTCTAGCAAAAGTCTAGGGTGAATAGCTGCCTGAGTTAATTCTCTAAAGCTGAATAAGATGCATTCAGGCCAATGTGGTTTTCATTTCCTTTATGTATGTATTTTACTGTGTGGTGTTTCCACACAGTAGAAATCTTGCCTTCCCCCATGAAAGATTTCCAAACAGAGTAAGAGAAGCAGCAGAAGGTAGAACTGTGCCCTACAAGAGACCTGGCAGAATGATGCTGCCTCATTTAGAATTAATTTGTTTGTGCAGGCTTGTTAAAGTGAAAGTGGCATTTTGTTTGCTCTGATGAAGGCAGAATTAATTTAACTATGATTAACATTTCTGCTTCTTATAGATATTCACTGGTGCTCAGCTTTTCTGCCTGTGATAGAAGACCATTTACAAACACAATTAAGAGTAAAAGCCCCCCTGTCTGTACTGACATGACAGTGTTTCCAAACACTGAGGGGTTTTGTAGTGCTTTGAAGTTTCCTGCAGTTTTGTTTTAATAACTGGTGTGGTTGATGTGCTGGACACTTTCCTTGCAAAACAAGGAGCAGTTGTCATTTGCCATGAAATCATCAATTATTGGTGCAGATTTCTCCTTGCTGTACCTTGCAGTGTATCTTCATGGAGCAAGCCAGCACACTCCTGATTACCTGAAATATCCTTTGTCAATCTAATCTATTCAGAAAACCAAATCTTTGGTGGAACCTTAAAGCTCAGCCCTTAGGCAAAGGACTGAATAGTCAAGCATCTAAGGTGTCTTGGATCTGGAGATAAGATTTGTTTAATATTTATCCATCTCTAAGTGGGTCCTGATTAGGATGCTAGTTAACCTTAATCTGACTACCTCAGGGAAACACTTGGTATTGGGTTAAACTGATCTTTGCTGTGTGGTTTCACAGCCACTATGAGAAAGGAGAAATTTCACTTCCAGAGACAGAATTGGAAAAGTCATATTCACACATGTATACTGACTGCTTTCTAAATCTCTTGATCCTTTCCTTTCCTTCTTTCCTTTCCTTTCCTTTCCTTTCCTTTCCTTTCCTTTC
>JANRMJ010000088.1:65619747-65631756 GCA_025584955.1 Alethe diademata
TCCCTGGAAGTGTCCAAGGCCAGGCTGGACAGGGCTTGGAGCAACCTGGGATAGTCTAAGGTGTCCCTGCCCAAGGCAGGGGATGGAACTGGATGAGCTTTAAGGACCCTTCCAACTCAAACCATTCTGTGATTCTCTGATTATTTGCAAACAGTCATTTAGATTGTGGAGGAGAATTTTAGAGAATTGCAATAGCCCTGGCACAAGCAGGCACTTAACAGTGCAAAATTGTGTGAGGCAAGAGAAAATGGGCTCAGGTTACACCAGCGGATGTTTGGATTGGATATTACAAAAAAAATCTTTTTCCTGAAAGGGTTGTCAAACCTTGGAATGGGCTGCCCAGGACAGTGTTAGAATCACCATCCATGGAGGGATTTAAGACATGTAGATGTAGTGCTTAAGAATATGGTTTAGTGGTAACCTGGGAAGGGTTAGGTGAAGTGTTGGACTCCACAATCTTAGAGGTTTTTTCTAGCCTAAATCATTTATGATTCCATGAATTTGATGACTTAAGAGATTTCATCTGTTCATAGCTTCACTCAAAATTCCCTGTCCTGGGACAAGGGAAAGTTGCACATACATTAAACAAGTTATGGATTGCTGAGCAGAAAAATGTCACAAACACTGAGGGGGTACAGAGCCAGTAAAGCAGTTATTAAGATACCATTTCAAAATCAGCCCAGAGTGAGTCAGGCAGCCTTGCCTATTTCCATGAGGTTCTAGAGGTAAAGGGAGAGAATTAAACAAAAGACATTTTTGCTTCACAGCTCTGTGTCTTTGGCCTGTTTTACTGCCAGTATCTTGGCTGCATCTGCCACGTCTGTCAAGTGTGGAAGAGAACATTTGCCTCCCACCTCTTCTTCTTCTTCATGCCTTCCAGTTGTAGCCTTCCATCCTGATTTTCTTGTGAAAGTGAGCTATTTCTCTTCACAAAATCTTCTCCTCTTGCATGACTGGCATGGATTATCCTGTACTTTCTGCATCTGGTGCTCAGAAGTGACCTTTCATGGCACTGAGGTGCATTCTGGTGCTGATCCCACTGGCCTGCCTTGACATGCAGCCCCTTGCCAGGTGCAGTGTGTGCTGCTTCAGGGAGATGCAGGGGAATGGGAATTTCCCAGTCCTCAGCTCACACATCTTCCTGACATCTTAGACCTCTAAAATCTTGTATTGCCGGAGCCAGTGTGAGGGAAATGTGATTATTGTGGGGCTCAGATGTAGATTATTGACAAAAGAGGTGTGCCTTTTTCAGTGAGCCTTTGAGATGGATTCCTTCCCTTAAAGTCATTATTCAGGACTAGTGTTTTAGAATCATGGAATGGTTTGGGTTGGAAGAGACCCCAAAGACCATCCAGTTCCATCCCCCTGCCATGGGCAGGGACACCTCCCACTATCCCAGGGTGCTCCAAGCCCCATCCAACCTTAGACACTTCCAGGGATGGTTCAGCCACAGCTTCTCCGGGCAATCTGTTCCAGAGAAACACATAGTAATATATAAAATAATATAATGCATGTTTTAACTCATTTATATCTGCTCTGTAATTTATAGCATATATCTTTTCCTGCAGTGATCTAAAATGTAAATGTGAATGAGAATCTGGGCTCTAGTTCCATTATTTTTAACTAAATAATTAAGGAAGTTGCTTCAGTTAATGCTTAATCACCTTATGACTGCTAAAACTTTTAGAGACTGTGAATACTTACTTCTTCCACTAATTAAACAGAACATGTTATTGAACAGGCTTTCAGAAAAACAGAACGTACAAGTGCCTAAATTTGGAAATCAAATAGGACTGATATGTCCTCAGTTATGTCTCAACTCACCTCCTAGTTTATAATGAATAAATAAAAATAGATGTATTCACTAATCTGTTAAGATGCTTTCATGACAGGTATGACTAACAACATGATCTTGTTCCTGTCCTTCTTAGCAAAACTTGCCACTGTCCTGATTACTTGCTTAGTTCATTATATTATGGCGAAAATTAACCTGAAAATTATCTAGTACAAGCAAGTCCAAGCACAGATTTGAATCCTGTGAAACACTTGAAAATGCTAATACAGTGCTAATGAAACTTAGTGAATTACTTAATGTTTATAAATTATTTTGGAATTCTCAAATGGGGATTGCATTCCTGAAATGGTAATCATAACATTTCTTGAAGTTGTGCTATTTGTAGATATCAGTGTTCTCAAAACAATGTGATAAACCTAAGAGAGGAAATTCTGTTTTTTAAAGAACATTGAGTGAGTTTTCTGTTGTGAGATCTGTTGTGAGAGTCAAAGATATCCACAGAATCTGGTATTCAAGAAGGAGCCCATGCTCAGCACACAGGTCATACCCTGTGCCCTGCATAGAAGGGCAGTGAAGAACACCATCAGCTCAGATCTGTGCTGTGCATGATCCAGTGTGGCACTACAGCTTTAGTAAGACATCATTATAGGCACAAAAGGTATCTTTTTTAAAATTGTGGGTGATTTAGCTCAATGCGGTGGGACACAAATTATATATAAGCTGACTGGTTTTATGAGCTAATCAGGATTAATATAGTATCATCTATGAGCTTTGTGAGATTCCTCACATTTTTGATAAGTATAAAACTGTGTCCATCTTTTCAAACTACCAATTTGAGCATGGGCTGATTTCTTTTACAGCACTTATTATGTGGGAAGAAAGGCTCCATTCCATATATTGTAGCATAATATACATGTCGTTGTTCACATTACTCTGAAACAGTGGCTGGGAGCATTGAGCTGCAAAATGTGTATTGTTAATCATTGGGTCATTAACCTTAACAATGTCAATGCATTCCCCTATCAGATCCAACTAAATGACTGCCCGAGGTAATAGTTAAGAGAACATTTCACACAGATGAACATATTAATGCTTTATTTGGTTCTAAATGCGGTGTGAAGGATTTAGGTAGGAGCTAATGTGTGTGAGGAGGAATAAGGAAGATGAAGCACGATTGAAAAAAAGAAAGTTTGGCTTCCCAAAAGAAGGAGAGTAGTCTTCAGTTTCCTGTAGCTGAGAAGTGAATACCTCTCTTTAGCTGCATTCAGGTAAAAAATTGTGCTAATCTGAACAGTACCTAAAATCTTGAGGTTTCATTAGAATCCAGAGACTTTTCTAATGTCTGATACCCATTTTCTGTATCTAATATGAGTTCTGTTATCTGGTGTTTTCACAGCAAAAGGCAGATTATGAGACTTGATTTATTTGGTTACAGCTGTTGGGCTTCTGCCTTCTCCATCAGGCAGATCAGGTTTTAAGTATCCCTTTGTAGTGAGAAGATGCCACTTCTATCCACCAAAATCGACTGCATATATCCAGTATAGCAGACCACAAGGCATAAAACCTGTATTCAGTGGTTCTGTGGATCAAAGGAGAGCCTGGGAAGATGTCAGCCAGCAGCAAACTTCTGCCAGTGACTTTTTTTTGCAAGCTGCTCTTTGTAGACCTCTGTCCAAGGCATATCCCTCAAAGCCAGGCTCAAACTGGGTGGCAGGCTAGGGTAAATCTGGTGCTGCTCCTGGATACCATCATTTCCAGGGACCTGAAGGAAGTCTGTGGTAATTTCCTCTGGGTCATTTCCACATAAGCATCTGTCACCTTGTGGGGCAGCTCAGAAAGCCAGGGACACAAAATAGCCTCTTGCCACTGCCTGAAAAATCCATGTAATCAGCAGCCATTTCCCAGGTTGCACTCAGGAAAAAGGCTCTAATAATGCACTGGAAATTGGATGATTGGTTCTGGTGGCCTGCAAATGGCCTGGAGGGTGTACAGAAAAATATTCAGATTGAAGGACTTATAAAACAGGTGCACCAAGCTGTTACACTGCAGGTACTTTCCAAAATCCTCAGTTCTGAGGTTTTCACACTTGGCTTGTAAGAGTAAATACACAAAATTACACATTTCAAAGTCGGTTCTCATTAAGCTTTTGTCTAGTCTAATGACTTACTCCTGTAAATACACGGTACGGACTCACATTTCCTACAGAAAGCAGTCCATTAATGCTGCCTCACCTGGCAATGAGACATGTATAAACATTGACAATGTTATCAAAAAACAGATACAGCAATTAATTAGGGACTCAGAATAGGAAGTGTGATATTGTTTGGTGGGATGTTAAGAGGATGAGACTAATTTTCTAATTAGACTAATTTTCTAATTTTTCTAATTTTTGTTTGTATTCCCTTACTTTTACTTATGCTCCATTGAAGGACCTAAAATTTTACTCTCCTTTCCTAATGTCCTTATATCCTAATATTGCAGATGGTTATCATGTTCTCTTAGTCAGCACTTAGAAAAAATTACACTGTTTGAAATGGCTGCTGAAGTTGGAAAGTGGCAAGTATTATTACACAAAGGAGTTTTTGTTGTTAATGTTATGGAAAAGTTCACCTGCTGGTTTTGTTGCTTCTCTCATACACATGGCTATAAATCAGTTGTAATTCCTGGTGAATGAACACTGATAATTCTGCAGCAGTTGAGCGTCTATGGTTGCATGGGCTTGGAAGGAAAAAATTTGGTAACATGTTAATTCTAAGGAAGCTTTCTAATGTTCTATTCCTTTTTGGGATTAAGGATTTGGATGCTGATGAGGGGGAGTGGGCTTTTGTCATCAATTTTAATGAGACATTTATAATCTCTCTTGATTGTATTTAGGGTTTTTATTGTTGCTATTTTTTTATTTCACTCATTCAAGCAGTCACTCTGTGAAAGCTTTTTTTAAGTACTCCAAATCTATTCTGGTAATGAAGAAATGAATGTCAAGCAAAGCAATTTTTTCTAAATTTACAACTCATTCTCTTCGACAAGACCAAAACTGACATAAAGAAAATATCCTTTATGTGTTTAAAAAAAAAAAAAATAAAAGAAAGACCAAATTGCAACTCCCCAGTTACATCCACAGGGATATGGTAAGGTGGCATCTTTATCCATTGCCATTTGTCTCATCTGTCCCAGTCATTGCTGTCATATTAGTTTATCTGAAGATGAAAAAGTAATAATATTTTATAGGAATGAAGCTTCTGCAGCTGTTGCTAGGTCCATCGAGATTCAACTACTATTTCTGTGCATGTTCTCAGCCTCCCATCCCAATTTCTCTCTCCAGGTAATTGGAATTTGGCCCAGTGAAGCTAAAAGAAATGAAGAGGAAGTATGAGTAGGATGCAAGCCAGGAGTCTGAAAAGATAGAGCTACTGCAGCAGAGCCAGCTGGGTAAGGAACTGGCATTATAGTCTTAATATTTGTATGTACCACTGACATAAATGTGTGTGGGACAAATTCTGCCTTCTCCTCTTTTTCACCATAGTTTTGGTATATCACTTTCATTCCCTTTTCCAGAAGAATTCTGACTCTCATCAACCCTTTGGCATCATGCAAGCAGTGTAACCTGGCTTTTAGAGGAGACTTGAAAAATCATGAGGTTATGCAAGGCAGATCTTTGCCCCACTAGACTCATTTTCCTCTCTTTTTGCAAGGAGGTACTCAAAGAGCCTATAAATTCCATTCTGGAAGATGTCATGCTCTGGAAGTGCAGTAATAACCAGGACTGACTGTTCTGGAATGAGAGTGGCTTGGTCTGGGAGTACTTTGCTTTCCTTCCATGCTGCTGTTTATCTATCCCACAGTGGGAAGAAAGAAGCTGTTGCAGTAGATTTAAACTTGCAATCCCTCCTAGCCTTATGGATTAATCATTAGGGCCTTGTTCCAAATCCAGCTTTGTTGCCACAAATCATCTGTCTGCATGCATGTCAAGCTTGTCTCCTAAAGATGATCTCAGAGGTGCTCCTTGTGGAGCAGAGATGTGCTCGAGAAGCATAATGAACTGGAGTGTGACTGGCAAACAAATACATGGCACTGAGCAGGAGAGGCAGCTGTAGCCATTCCTACACCATGATAAGGAAAAGAATCAAAGGTAGCACAGATGATGTTAATGGGTTGGTGTTCAGACAGGGTAGAATCTGAGTCATGGTGGCATTATTTTATGGGATGTTTAGATAAACTGTTCCAGTTTCTCTTGTTGAAATACGTGCTTTTGCCTGAATTTTTCAAGCTTCAGGTTTAGACTGAATATTAGGAAGAAATTTTTCTCTGTGAGGGTGGTGAGGCCCTGGCTCAGGTTTCCCAGAGAAGCTGTGGCTGCCCCTGGATCCCTGGCAGTGTCCAAGGCCAGGCTGGACAGGGCTTGGGGAAACTGGGATAGTGGAAGGTGTCCCATGGACAGGGGGAGTGGAATGGATGATCTTTAAGGTCCATTCCAACCCAAACCATTCTATGATTCTGTATAAAATACATTTTAGTTATGTGTGGGTTAATATATCTCTGTCTAAACTGCAAAGTGTTTCCTGAGCATTTGCATAACCTCCAATACTTACAACTGTCCCTCTTCACTGATGATATTTTGTCCCTATTTTTCTTGTAAACAAACAATTGTGATTAAACAGCTTTTATTTCTCTATATCAATATTTATATAGTGATCTATGAATGACACTGTAATACACTGCTGATAATCTGATATGCTGTTGATTGTTTCCAACTGCTTGAGAATATCTGAGCTGACAAATTTGTACTCAGATAGTATTTTTACTCTACTCCTTAACCTTGTGTATATGTGGTTCAATCTTCTTTCTAAGGCAGTACAGAAAGCAGGATAATAATCTGGTAAATCAATAAATACTATTGAAATGTTTCTAAACTTAGCAAAATACCTAAATTCTAGGCCACACCACTAGGGTGAAGATTTCCATGCTGGGTTTTTCCGCAAATATTCCTGCATGCTATAGTTACTTTACTCTTCCAACAGTGCTCCAAAAATACAGCCATTTCATTTTCTTTTGCTTAAGTTAGCACATTTCTCACTGAAGGCCCTCAAGGGAAGTGGAAGCTCTGAAATTCGAAACGCGATTTATGCTTGCCTTGTAAAATGCCAAGGAAACTGCTTTAAGACTGTAATAACCCTTGCTGCTCATTCCATGAACATGCCTATAGAAAATGTTAATTTAATCAACAAATTACAGCTTCACACAAAGCAAGAAGTGTGGAAATACTGGCAGAGGAGGAGTAAAGGTCTCTCATAATTTTTATGTTTAATCATGAAGTTGAGACTCTTTATTATTCCTGCATAAATGAAGAACTTCTCCTAAATGGATTATGTTGCACTTCCCATTCATTTTCTCCCCTGATTTACATCTACATACATGTCCATTCAAAATCTGTGAGAACTCACTCATGCTGACAGGAATACATCTTAGCAAAACTGTTGATAATTTATTTAATTTTTTACTCATCAAATATGCTGTTTGAGAGGGAGCTCAAACAGAGAGCTAGTACTTTTAGAGGAAACCCTGCAGCTTCCACACTGGTTTCTCCCAACATTTATAGCCCATGGATACTGATCACGGGATGCCTGACACAGTCTAAGTGTTCCCTGCCAAATGTTGAAGCAATGAAGTTAGAAATAGGAATATTGGAATGAAAAGGGCCAGAAATAGATTTCTACAAGTCAGCTTAAACACCCATTTGCAGTGGGGCAATATTACATTTTTCAAAGGCATATATTAACTGATTAGATCACCTGCAAATGGAGTGTTAATTAATAAATCCATAATAAAGTGCAATACAATTACATTTGCAGGAAAAGCTGACAGATCTATGTCATTCAGGCATTAATCCTAAAGATAATGGACCAAATTCTGCTATGTGTGGGTTTTTTCTCAGCTTATATATGGAGTAATTCCAGGGACACAGGCTGGATGTACCTTCATGTGGCTGAATATTGAATTTATCCCATTATCCTTTAATGAAAAGCTTTCTGAAAACGCCTGTCAGTGAGGCACACTTGGGCTCTTTGCCATCTGTTTGGCTGATAATAATTCAAAAGACAAAATACTTGATCTCACACAATGAGAGGAATGCCATGAAGGGGAAGACAGCAGTTCACAATCAGTTTTACATTCCTCTAATGCTAAACTCAAGTAATCCTTATTTCATGTTGTTATTATTGTTATCTAATTCATGTCACCTACAGGAAATCTGCAGTTAAAAGTTTTGCACCAGCAGTAGATGTACTTCCATGGATCAAAAGCAAAAAGAGAAAATCTATGGATTACATTGATACTCTGATGGCAAACAATCCCATTTTCCTATTCAGGGATGTAACCTGCACTCAGCAGAGAATGATCTGGTTTTTGTGGAAAAGGAATTTCAGTGTATACACCAAAGCTGAAATCAGGTCAGAGTCCCTCTGGCTCCTGTGCCACGCGAGGTGCCACCTTGATTGGCAGAATGGGAATACAGCTAGACAAATTTTTGGTGGAAATTTTGATTTACTACAGTGGAAGATTTTTATTAGGGTTATAAAGGACTTGTGCACTCCATAACTGGCACAGCAATAGATCCAATATAAGAAGAGGATCCTGTTTTAAAGCCCATGTCTGCCTTACAAAAGAACACAGAACCAGATGTTCTAACTTCTACTGTGTTTGGCATTTAGGCTAAAGGGCTGTGAGGAGAGGGGAGGTAGAATAAATTTATTAATGCAGTTATTTTCCCCAAAAAAATATTTTTAGATGCAGAATAAAAACTTACCGTGCCTCAGCCTGGAAAAGGAACCTGCAGCAGTCTTGTGAGGGTGGGAAAGGGCAGAAGAACAATGGGCCAAGTGTGAGGAGGCAAGTGATAAAGTGACCAAGGGAGCAATGTCTGGTGGTCATAACTGCACAGCTTCCCACAGTCAATAGAAAATATTGATTTAGTGTCCTCTGGAGGCTGCTGGTGGCAGAAACACTCCAGCACAAGTCAGCACTGCACAGAGGAACTTCTTGGTCATCAAACATTTATTCCAATACTATTCCAGGTGTACAAACAATAGCATTAGTAATTATCTTAAATTTTATTGAAACCAAAGTTATGTGATTCTAAGACTCAAAGGTCCCAACTTTGTCTCTTACCCTTCTCCTCTCTGCTGAGCTATGTACACAGTAAATTTTCTGTGTAGTTCTTCCCCAACAAAAAAAATAAAGTCATGGAATATCTCATTTGATGTGTGGAACTATTCAGTGGGTAAAAAATTATGGGTTTTTATCCTCAAAAGAGCCAGCAAAAGAATGCACTCCTCACTCTACTCAATTAATATATGTTCTAATCTGTTTTTCTTATAGAATCATAGAACTGTTTAGGTTGGAAAAGGCCTCTAAGAACATGGAGCCCAACCACTGACCCAGAACTGCCAAGCCACCACTAAAGCATGTCCCTAAACACCATATTGATGTGTTTTTGAGCACCTCCAGGGAGGGTGACTTCACCACTCCTTTGAGCAGTCCAGTCCAGTGTTTGACCGGCCTTTTCATGAAGAAATTTTAATGCTCAATCTTATGACAAAGCAGTTTCATTACTTGCAGTGTGTACCTTGAGCACACACAGTATTTCTCTGTAGGGCAATCATTTATGAGATGTGTATTCCAGATGTTCCTATCCATAAAGGTGTGAGAGTACAGAATGGGATAGTTTTCTTTTTTCTGCAGCAGGATTTGTAGCTCCAAGATATCTTTGGAGAACTCATAGAATTATTCCTGTAATTTCCATATTATTGCCTTGTCCCATTTGACCTCCATGAAGGACAT
Organism: Alethe diademata; assembly: GCA_025584955.1. NCBI lineage: Eukaryota > Metazoa > Chordata > Aves > Passeriformes > Muscicapidae > Alethe > Alethe diademata. The sequence continues at coordinate 65,629,379 of JANRMJ010000088.1, forward strand.
AGCCAATGTAAGGTGTAGGAGAAATATGACATTGTCTATTTTATGGTGAGCTTTTTAATTGAAGCAGGCAGACTGGAAGTGCCCTGAAGCAACTCTGGATAAACTTAACAAAGTGAGTACATGGTGTTTTTCTCTGTATTGAACTGGCACTTTGTAATCTTTTTGATGTCTTAAGAGCTTTATGTGTCCCTCCCACATTTTTCCTCCAGAAGGAAGGAATTTTTTCCACATCAAAAAGAAGATAAAATATAAAAGTTCGTATTTCCTACAGAACAGTTAAACAAACTGAATAACTACATAAATGCTCTGGCAATAATAACTGGCAAGTAAAAAGGAGATTGCCCAAGGTATTTGCAGGAATCCTGAGTGACCAGCCAGCACTTGTGTCTGGTCTGGCTTCAGCTTCCTGGAATCTGCAACGGCTTTGGGTTTGTTTACTTTGCAGAAGGAAACACATCTTTTCCCTCACATGAAAGGAACTGCAATCTTTTGTTACTTGGCAAACACATCCCACAGATCTGAATGTGAGTCTGGTTTTGAAGTGCTTTTTGATCCACACATTTTTAGAAAGCTTCCCCAGTGCTTTTACTTGAGCATCTATTTCTTTATTTATTGTCTCAAGCAAATAACCCAGACCTTTTTGATATATGTCCCCCAGCATCACTAAGGAATTCCATGACAGTTGCCACCACTGCCTGGGTGTTTTTTTAATGACAGTTCTCAGCTTGCTTTAGTCCATCTCTTCTTTTCTTCTTTTTTGTCATACCCTGCTGGCCACATCACAGGTTCCCATGATGATTCTGAGCAGTGCAACTCTTCAAGTAGAGATTGCTGGACTGAAACTCAAGAGCATAGTGTGCTTTGGAGCAAGGCTTTCTCCTTGCCAGCCCCTCCAGAGGATAGATGCCAGGATTTCTACTGAAATTCAGGTTTTATATTCAAACAGCCGTGGAGCTGTAAGGACTGATGCTGTGGTGTCACAAGTCATAGAAAGGAATAAAAGTATATTCAGCAAGTGACTTGGTCTGCTTATCATCAACTGCATTATTCCTTGGGGCAGTTATTTCATTCCTTGAGGGAGCTAAGATTTAAATAGTTAAAGCCACAGGACTGAGGAAGTTTGATTTAAATATCTAAGGTCACAGGTCTTCCTCCAAAACAATTGGTAATTTTTGTTAGAGGCTCACTATACCAAAATTGTTATAAATATTAATTTTAATGGCATCACTCAAGCCTTGATTGTAGCCTTAAGAACTCTAATCAAAGATCAATGCATAGGAAAGAGTGGTGCAAGGGAGGAAAATTGTGGTGTTTGTGGTCCTTAGGTCAATAAGGAGTATCTGGTGAGTTATCCCAGCAGTAAGACACAAATAGACACTGAGCAAGCTGTGTTAAAAAAAAAAAAAAAAAAAAAAAAAAAGCTTTCCGTGTATCTGTGTATCTGGTGAAAAACTGGAGAATAGGTAATCTGACGCAGGGCAGGTTTTAAAAAAATGATTTGAAACTGATAATAGAAGTTCTTCACAAATGTTTAGAGTGACTTTCAGCAGTGGATGTGAAGAGCAGAAGTGTTGATGGGAAAAGCAGGTGATCAATAACAGTGCAAAGTTGAAGGCTGATATCTTGTAGAAATCACAAGTCTAACAGGAGGAGGGTAAATGATTTTTTAAAGCCTGGCACTTTCTAAAAGAGCTTGAAAGCTTCTTTGGGTATGCAAAGGATCAAGCCACACATTCTGGAGGGAAGGATTGCAATCAAAGCAAAATGCCAGAACTAACAACCTGAATGATGCCTGCCTAGATTGAGATCCCAGGCAGGTGGGGTGCTTCGTTAGTATCAAGGTGAAGAAGCAGCCACACTTGGTGTGTATTTATTTTTACCTCTCACTGATGATACAGAAGTCAGATACCAGCAAAATTTGCCAAAGTCTGACATAGGAATGACAACCTGATGAATAGAAAATGTGTGAATTTTTTAAATCCTAAGTTTTTCCCTAATTTAAAAATACGTGCTGCTTCACAAGGCACTGTCATGTTTCCAAGTCTAGCTGGTTTTGAAGGATTTAAGATTCAAAGTTCTCCATTTTTTACTCATTCTGTGTATGACAAGAGATTTTGTAATGGATAGGTGGTGTGGCGTCAAACACAAGACCATCTAAGCCACAAAACACTGCATGCCCCAGGATAATTAGCTTATAAAGAAACTGTATTATGTTGTATTCCATTTAGCAGGGGTAAAAACAGGCTCAATCCAACCTGTCATGAAAATATGGACCTTCCTGAGGCAGCACAGACTGTGATGCATTTGGAAGAAATGGAATATTGATGAAGCACTGGAGCAACAGCTTGGTAGTCTTTAGGGTCTTTGAACTGCTAAAG
>JANRMJ010000088.1:65643844-65659823 GCA_025584955.1 Alethe diademata
GGGTGATGAGGCTCTGGTGGCTGTGACATCACAGAGGATGGCACAGGGGGGTCTGGGTGTGCCAGCTGGGTGATGAGGCTCTGGTGGCTGTGACATCACAGAGGATGGCACAGGGGGGTCTGTCCCTAAGGACTGCCCCATTGCAGCTGCACTTGGTGGTTGGTGTGTGCAGGGGAAGGCTGGGGTGAGTGGGGGACTGGACACATGTCAGGGGGGTTGGAAACCCAGGGGTGAGGGCTCAGCCCTTCAGAGCAGGGCGAGGTTCTGCCCTTGGGGCTGGGGACAGTGGGAGCTGGGGCTCTCTGTGCTGGCTCTGGGCCTGTCCCTGCTTTGCCAGAGACCCCTGGGACCTCCTGCAGTGGGTTTGGACTTGTGCAGTGATGCCCAGAACCCTCTGAGCAGGGGGGAGGGTTGAAGTCTGGGGCTTTGTCAGCTCTGGTGGCTGTGACATTACAGAGAGCAGGTGACAGTGGAGCCATCCCCAGGGACAACACCAGGCAACCCCCCCTGCAGCTGGGCTCGGGCAGCTGGTGAGTGCACAGGCACAGGGAAGGCTGGGATGGAGCTGGAAGATGCCCAGGGGGGTTTCTAACCCTGACTGAGGGCTGGGCCCCTCAGGGCAGGGCAGGTGCCACTCTCTGGGCTGGGGGGGACAGAAAGGCTCAGGGCTCCCAGTGGTGCCAGAGAGGTTTTGGGGACGTGCCAGGTGCCCCTGGCTCCACGGAACGCTCCAGCATGGCAGGGATGGGGCCTCAGGAGACTGCCCAGGTGCCTCTTGCCCTTTCATGGCTTAGCCCAGCCAGGGGGTGGCCACCAGGGTGGCTTGGGCACGACGGGCCCTGTGCTGCCTGCAGCCAGGGACTGCGGTCCCTTCACCTGCCCACCCAGAGCTGATATCCCAGAAAGGACAAACCTTTCTCCCACCCCCTGCAGGCCATGGCTGCAGCAACCACGTTCCTGGTGGTCGTGCTGGCCCTCCTGCTCAAGCAGACACAGGACCTGCGGGCTGATGTGGTCACAATGCAGCGCATGTGGCAGCGCGAGAATTTTCTGTACCAGGTGATGGAGCGGCTGCAGGACATCAGATGGAACAGGTCCCCACAAGAAGCCCCACTCCTCTCTGGGTCCCAGCTCTGTCTCTTTTGGGCTGCTGCAGCAGTCATGGTCCTGGAGATCTGCTGGCTGGCCTGGCAAATGAAGTTTACATCTTGCACCTGCCATGAGCAGGACAGCTCTGGCAGCGAGGAGGAAGATGGTGAAGAGAAGGAGGAAAAGCTCAAGGAACAACGCCCCAGAGTCAGGCTGTTTTCTGTGCCCACCCTATTGCCCGTGCAGGGACTGTCTGACATGTGCAGGGATGTGAAGAAGATGACGCTTGACGTCCTCCGTGTCTGCCGAGCGCTCTCCAAGAACACTTTCATGCCGGAGCTGCACCCGGCCGCCGGCAAGAACAGCATCCACGAGTCCTGGAGCATCTTTGAGGGCCGAATCGTGTACCAGCTGCTCGTGTTCCTGCAGCCACCCTCCAGGCACTCCTTCAGGCTGGAGCTGTTCGGGGGGGCACATCTGCCAGAGAGGTGCTCCAACATCCGCGTGGTGCTGGAGTGCACCTGCCCGAGGCCCTCGGGGGACATTCCGTGTTTTGTGCACCCTGCAGAGAACAAGGAGACAGCCCAGCCCTCGCCCCTGCTGCAGACCCTGTGCACAGGCTCCTACCTGGACGTGGAGGAAATGGCCTGCTGGGTGCAGAACTCGGTGCAGACAGCCTGGGAGCACCTGCCCCAGTGGCAGCACTGGCAGCTCACGGTGCTGCCCAGCTCCCGCTCCTGCCGCCTGCTGCTCAGCGGCCCCTCCGACGTGCAGCTCTGCGCTGTGCTGGTGTTTGCCGTGGAGCAGGGCAGCCCAGGCACCTTCCTGATCCTGCAGTAACACTGGCCAGAGCTCCCAGGGCTGCTTTGGGCTGGGGCAGTGGGGAATTGGGAGTAGGCACAGACAGAGAGCTGACCTCAACTGCCCAAAGGCACCTGCCGGACAATAGAACATTGAGCTCAGAATATTAAAAAAGGAGAGAAGGAAGAGGAATGGGACACATTTGGAGTTAAGGCATTTATCTTCCCAAGTCACTACCACAGGTGATGGAGCCCATCTTTGCTGGAGGTGGGTGAACACCTGCCAGCCCATGTGAAGACAAATTGTGTAACTCTGAACATCTCAGAATCACTGAGTCAATCAAGTTGGAAAAGACCTCTGAGGGCCTTGAGTCCATCCTATGATCCAACACCACCATGGCACTAAGAGTCATGTCCAGACTTTCTTTAATACCTCCAGGCAGAGTGCTGAGTACCCCAGCCTTTTCCTCACCTTTGGTGACTGTATGTCATCCTGGGTCCAGTCAAGAATGGACGTTTTCCTTGGCCCTCCTATTGCCATCAATGTATTCATAAAACAACTTTATATTACCCTTGACAAATTGGCCAAATAAGTTCTGAGCTTTTGCCTCTCTAATTTCCCTCCTACATGACCTAACAGCATCCATGAACACTTCCTGAGCTCCCTGCCCCTTTTTCTGAGGTGATTCCCCTGGTGGGCTCACCAGCTATGCCAGGAAGTGAAGTTCTCACACACACACTCCAGGGCTGCCCCTGCTGTGTTGAATTTCCAGCAGACATCTGGCAGTTCCCTCCTTCTTCCTTCTTTCCTCCTCTTTATGAACAGATCCTGATGGAATATGGTATGGAATATCCCTTTGGGGATGTCTCTGGGGTGCCCTAACCCCAACCTTGGGGTCAGCTCTGCTGTCTGTGTCTACTCCCAAAGACCCAAGTACCCTCTTGTGGTTCCAGCCCCAGCCAGAAATTAAGCACCACGCAGCCACTTGCTCAACATCCTTCTCCTCCTCCCTATCCTGGTGGAGTGGGGAGGAGAATCAAAATTAAAACTTGCAGGTTTAGAGAATTTTCAAAATTAATCATTTAGAGAAGTATAGTAACTGAAAACAGAGTAAAATACTGTAATAGTGTAAATAATAATAATATTGATAATACAACTGAAAAGAAAAAAAAGCCCAAACGTGATGCACAATACAAGTGCTCACTACCTACTGACCAACAATGCCAGAGCTGCCTTTCTGAACCCAGATCAGACCCTGTTCCAGACAACTCCCCCAGTTTATATACTGGCCATGCCATTCCATGGGGTGCAATATCCCTTTGGCCAGCTGGGTCACCTGTCCTGGCTGTGCTCCCTCCCAGTTTCTTTTCTGTGCCTCCTCACTGACAGAGCATGAGACCCAAAAGAAAGAAAAAAATCCTTGACATAGGATAAATAGGACTTAACAAAACCAAAACCATCAGTATTTTGTCAGCATTTTTCTCCTTCTAAATCAAAAACACAGCACTGTACCAGCTACTGAGCAGAAGTTAATTCTATCCCAGCCAAAGCCAGGCTATCCTCCAGCCCCCTCACCAGTGTGGCAGTGCGAGAAGCAGAAAAAGCCTTGATGCTGTGCAAACACTGCTGAGCAATAAGAAAAACATCATGTTGAATTATCAACACCCTTTTCAGCACAAATCCCAAACACAGCCCCACACTGGTCACCAAAGAAAATTCACTCAACCCCAGCTTAAACCAGCACACTGAGCAACAGGTTTTGAACTATTTTCTATGGTACAGAAGGAACAAAATTTAAGCACCAAAGCCTGCTAGCTAATTCTAGTAGCAGTACAAAAGGTCATTTTTCCAAATGACTAAACTGCACCCCCGGGCTTTCAGGATTATGTGCTGTGTCATTATTAAGAAAAATCTCATTGCATTAAGAAGCAGCCATTGCTTTTAAAAAGAGAGAAGCAGTGAGTTTTCTTAAAAACAAACCTTAGGCTTAAGAAAGCCTTATCACAAAAACAACGTGAACTGCATTTGAAAATAAAGTTTGTAGTTAAAACTGACATTTCTCTGACTCCTCTTTCCACCAGCAGCCATCTCACTGAGGTCTGACAGGTGTTTGCATGGTTGCCAAGCCCCTGGGTTAATTCAGTGCATGAGGAACAGTGAGATTAAATTATTTCTGTAAGCGGAGTTTTGAAAAATTAATTGAAAAGGTGAACTACTCTCCTCAAAAAAAAAATATATGAAAGCAGACTTCAGACATTTTTCAGTATGGGGAAGATGATAGAGAATGTGCTAAATCTCAGCTTAACCTTAGCTGGAATATCAAACTTTAAACTTGACTCAAGTCAAAGTCAAAAGGAAGGATCTATGCCAGTAGCCATGCACTAATTCAGCACTGAGTTATGAATAATCAGTACATTTCAGGGCATAGAAGCAACTTTCCTCAGTAGAACTACATCTAGACATTCATAAATAAACAAGCTGTCATGGTTTAACATCATAGTTCACCAGATCTGTTCAAGCTCAGTAGCTGTGGGATCTAGATGCTGAGATTTCCTGGTGGGCCACTTGAATTCTCTTTCCACACTGTTTTTCCAAGTCCACAGAGAAGGGGCTGGCAGATTTTACTGTGTTTGCAGTGGGATGGCATGCCCAGAATATTAGTGCCACTGCTCATCTGAGAAGAATCAACTTGTGATGACCTGTTTGGAACCTCACTGGGGCAAATCAGTACGAGAGCAGAGCTAGTGGAAAGAGTGACTTCTCAAAACATGCACAGTGCAGACACTCTCTCCTCTGCAGGTTGTTCCCACTGAACTGCAGAACTGGATTTACAGTGTTGGGCAGAGGGATTCTCATTTCCTGTGCATCCCTGGCCATGCTCACAGCACTGGAGGAAAAGCAAAACATTCCACAGTAGAGGCCTCCAGACCCCTGGCCAGTGGCAGCAGCACTCCCAGAACTGCTTTAGGTGCTGTGTCCCAGGTGCTAACATGAAACATCCCAGCTCTGTCAAACTGAATGGATTTTTATTCTATTAGCAAAGATTTTTTTTTATCTGCAGAGGACCTTTCAGCTGTAAATCACAAACTGTACTCAGGTCATGTTCTCTGTCCCTGAGCTGTGATGTCTCTATGCGCTGTGAATATTGTTATCTCCAGGCTGATACATTCAGTCACCTGCCTGTCTCTCTCTGTATGAGCTACTTCTTTCTGACCAAAAACAATCAGCAAAAATAGAAACTGCTACTAATCCCATCTCTGTGGTAAGTTCTATTGTACATCTGGCCAGAGCAATCCATATTCACCAAAGTAAGACCTTGTGTGAGCCTGCTCTGTCCCCTCAGCACAGGCAGGGTGTGCCACTGACCTCTTCAGGTGCCAGCTGAACTTCAGTCTTGGAGCTCAAGGCAGAGCTGGACATCACATCTCCACATCCCACAGCATCACATCTCCACATCCCACAGCATCACTAATACATTGTCTTATCTCTTGCACAAAGTCCTTTATCTAGGAAACTCAGCCTTAATAATAAAAATAACAGGCAAGTCAGTGTCTCTGCTGATTGTCAATATTTATTAGACATCACAGAATCCACAAGAACTGAATCTTCTACCAGCTGCTCGTGTTCCTGTGGCCACCCCTGGTCACTCTTCCATCCTGGAGCAGGAGCTGGGGCAGCATCCAGAGAGGTGCTCTGGCATCCTGTGCTGCTGGAGGGCTCCGTGGAGCATCTGCTGGGATGAGTTTTACCTCGTGTTTCCTCCACTCCTGGGACAATGAGCTGCCTCAGGATCAGAGCTCACTGTTCCTAGAAACCCTCTGCACAGGCTCTTACACCTGGAGCAAATCTCCAGCTGGTGAAAACTTGCTGTTTTCAGCCTGGCTGTGCTGGCCTCAGTGGTATCTGATGCTGCTGCAAGTTCCTGGTGAGCAGAGCTGCTCTGAGATGGTTTTGGCAGTGCAGGAAGGCAGCACAGGCTGCCTCATCCTAGGGTAGGCAGCAGCCAGCTTTCCCAGTGTGCTGGTTTAACTGGGGCAGAGTTAAACTGAGAAGGTCTTAGGCTCATGTGGGGTTACATTTTCACTTGGTGATTCCCCAAGGGCTGGTTTACTCTAGAGTAGAGTTAGACTTCTATATATACTCAGTAAGGAGCTACATATACTACATGTATCCAAAGTACACATTTTTATGATTTCAGTGATTTTTTTTCTATGCCAGTTGTGGTTAAATGCTCATGAAAATGATACAAGAGCTTAGGAACACCTTGTTCTATATATTCTGGCTTCTCAAAGTTCCCACAATTAATATGAACCAGTTGATAACCCAGGTAAATATTAAATTCATTTCTCACAACTGAAAGAGTGCAAAGCAGCCAGTGCCTTTTGAAACCCTCAGCATGGGGATAGGAAATTGGACAGGCCCAGTTGCTATAAATCAAACATCCCCCTCAGAAGGCAGGCAGCAACTCTGCCTCGAGGCAGGACACTTCTGCTCTGTTCCAGCCTTTTTACCCAGCCTGAGGCAAGGCACTTCATTTGCCTTGCTCCATTCCCCATATGCAAAACGCTGTAAACTTGGCCTGGCTTATGAGGAAAGAAGTCCTGAGCAAGCCGCACGGGTGTTTAAGTTAGGAGGGACTAAGGGCACTGTTCTGAGCTTTGTCCTGGACTAAAGGGGTATGACTGTGCAGATCTTCCCTTGGAATGTTTTAAAGACAGGGTGCACTATATAAAAGCTCCCCGCCATAACCTACAACTTCTGCAAAAAATGGATTAAGCCTTTTATTTCCAATGTGATGGTCATTTGTTGTACTGGCAAAACATCTGACACCTTTCAAACAACCTTTAACACTCACCTTCTCATCTGCTTGCCAAATGACTGACCTGGTTAACACTTTATTTGGTCCTTTTCACAGCAAAAGAAAATAAAATTATTTAAAATTTCGTTGAGTGTACTCCAGGAGCAAGAGAATACAGGGTATTTCCAGATGACTGGGTAGGAATGCCTTCTTAAAACAGTTAATGTTTCACACATGCTTTGTGCTCACTTGTAGTCTCATTCTCACTTTCAATTTTCTGTTTTTTATTTAAAAAAATTAAAAGGAAAGCAAATACTTTTTATTTAAGTGCACTGGTGATGTGAAGTAATCAGTAGTCACCAAAGTCGTATTTATAGAAGTAGCTATTTATTAATTGTTGTTTGCCAGTGTATTTACTGTAAAGAAATATATTTCATCTATAAAGAGCAATTAATTTGTGCAATCACTGTGTACAGTAAGACATCAATTCTCCTCAGTACTGCATTGCTCTTAGACTCCAGCTGAATGTGTTAACTAACCCAGGACTGAGAAACAAAATGTGTTTATTTCAGACGAGTCTGAACCACTTTCAGTTTCCAAATGATTAGAGAAAGGATGCCCACTGTAAGGAATTTACATTTACATTGTACATTTTATTTTATTGATTTTCATAATGGGTCTCTTTGTAGTGTTTGGATTTCCCTCCTCCAGTACAAGTTGGGATAATTTAAGCTCAGGTATGGCTTGATGTGGTTGCTATTCACAAACATATCTGTTCACAAAATCTTATTTTTTCTAGCTAAAAAAAACGTGGCAAAAGAGATTTGTAATGAAAAAGAGTGTTAAATGTTATAGCTGTGAAATCCTCTAATAAAATGTTAAAGGACAAAAAATATAAGGGTCAATCTGTGTCATTAATTTTATGTTTCATCTGCTGTCTCATATTGGTTAATTTTAGTAGGCAGGTGTAGCAGCTACTGACCAGAAATGAGCAGAATGAGTAGGAAATATAAATCTCATTTTCTATATAATCTTATTAAATATATATATGTATGTGTGAATTATAAACTCTCCCTTCCTCTTATATAGATATATACATATATGCACATATAGAAGTGCCACAGTTTTCTCACTTGGAAATCTCCAAATTTGTCCCATCAGCAAGTTCAATGCCAAAAATCATGTTCATTATTTCTTGGAAGCTCTTGGTCCTTCACCCAAAACCTGCCTGCTGCATGTGGCACAAAAGAGACTTGTGGAGCACCCATAGCTCATTCATCAGATCTGCTGGAGATCCTAATGGTGAGAGAACAAAGGCCATTCCTAATCATTCAAAAAACTATTTCAAATCAACCAAAACATTCTAAGAATTTAATTTCTTTATTTTTTGGGCAGGTTCAAGCACATCTTTTGAAAAAGAAGTAGGACTACAAAGAGTGGATGAAAGAAAACTCACCAGGCTTTATGGGGTATTTTGCTATAACAGGGCATGTAGGTTTCTGAATCCAACACATTTCTTAGGGCAATAAGAATATAAGAGAGGGGTTTGCTGAAATCTGAAACAACAAAAGAGTTAGGTCAATTATGAGTTCAAGCTGCTGCAAGTTCCATGAATAATTTCACCATTTCTTGGTGGTCTAGCACAGAAAGACCAATTCATCATGCCACTGCTACCTTCCTGATTGCCAAGTTATCACATCCCACTCAGAGGTCACAGCTTGTACTCCTTATAATTAAATTGCCTGGCACATGTGAGTTAGAGTCTTTAAGTCATTAGTTTCTAAGCATATGCATTTTCTTGGTTCCTCCTCATTTGCTGCCCATCATCATGCAACTGATTGTCTAAAAGCCTAATCAGTTGGTTTTCAACAATTTGCAACAGCCAATCAATCATGTCTGTGAAAAGTTAGCCATTCTGTCTGAATCTTAGTAGGGTTTGGATTTTAGCAGCTTTGACACAGCAGAAGAGATGCCATTTTGGACTAGAAAAGATACAGCACAGCCAGTGCTCCTCACTTAGTGCAGTCTTTAATTATGCCATGTAATCTTACATTAAACAATGAAACGTGTGGGTCACCTGCTGCTCTATGAGACGTCACATTTTTGACTCACAGTAAGATTAGGTGAGGTCTAACCGTGATACTGCAGTTATCTGATGCAAAAATGAATCTATATATTCTTATATATATAACATATGTACACGTATATCCATCTGGAGCTGGATGGGGCAGCCCCTGAGCTCTTCTGACAGAGGGTTCCCTGCAGGCCCTGCTGCCAGCACCTTGCCATGGACACCAAATTAAAAAGATAACTAAGTGCTACTAATTATTGCTAGCTGCCAGTGGGTGAGATGTTCATGGGAGTTGCAGAGTCCTTCTTTAAGGATTTCACCCTCATCCTACAAACCTGGTCTAAATATTCTTTGCAACGCCAAAAAAGAAATCCTATGGCTTGTGTACAGAAATCAGATATAAGCAGCCATTATTCAAGATAAAAAAAAAATACATATATTTCTCCTAAGTTGAGTTTGTGGTGAAACACAGGCTTTTCTTCTGAGGCCTGAGGGATAAGGGCTGTTGTTTCTAGTGTTGTAGTTTGTACATTTATGTTAACACAGCTGTGGCTGCAAATATTTTCCTCCCATCTCCTGGAGAAAAGATGAGAGGAAATATGGCTGTTTTCTAAAAGATAAATCTGTAGCCTGTGTGCTCTGGAGAGGAAATCTTGTTCTGCTTGTTCATTAATCTACCAGGCATCATCACAACTGTGTGGAGTCCCAGTTGAAGTTTATTGGCTGTGCTCTATCTGTCAGCGTGGTGAGAATTGTAGGTGGAAATTTCCAACTGCTGTATTCAGGAGGAACAAGTCCTAAAAGATGTCTCTGCAGTGGACAGAGTCTAAACCATATTCTCCCTTAAAAAGCACAACTTGACTCATTGCAGTTTTCAAGTAGCATTTTTGGAGGCTCCACCCATGGTTGTGTGGAAGATAAATTATTTCTTTGGTGTGGAAGATAAATTATTTCTTTGGTGCACAGGAGATGACTGGTTTAATAAGGTTTATTAAATGATGGTTAAAGGATAGGGCATAAAAATTTGGCTAAGAACAATAACCTAAATTTCTAATGTGGAACAAAACAAGTGTCATTTGTTCTAGCTTAGAACTAAGGTACTGAAGCATTTGAATGGTTTATCCACATGGAAACAAACAGGAATATGTTCTGTTGAGATTGCTGAAACTTCTTGGACACAGGATATTACTTGTCATGTATTGTCTGCATTCCTTAGGGATGCATACTGCAGGAGAAAAAAAACCCATACAGCAGGTTGTCAGGAGGTTCCTTGGTGACAACAACTACAAAATGAAGTTTAATACTTTGACTTGTAGGACTTTAAAGCAGGCTTATCATTTCCTAGAGCTTAAACTGTTCAGGATAAAATATCCTCCTTCAGACATCTGCTTCACAGTACATGTGGTTTTTAAAGTTTCAATTAATACAGCTTAACCTTCTCCAATAACAGGATTGAGAGGAGTGAAAGATTTTTTTAAAGGTCTTTACAGTCCAATCGTATAGAAATACCAAAAAGAGTAAAGCTAAGGCAGAAAACAGTGAGGAAGGTAACCAAACGCTACAATGACATGCAGAGTGATTTAAAAAAAGGTACAATTAGAATAAGAACAGATGTACCCTGAAAAAGGTGTTTGGAGGGGAGGGAATGGAAGGAGAAAAATATTTTATCATGACCAGGGAAAAGTATAAACACAGAGAGTGTTAGGAAATTTAGTGCTGGGAGAAACTCCAGATTTCTTTTCCTTGGCCTTCTTTCTTTGTCAGTCAATGTCAGTAAACGCTACCATCAAGTTATATTATTATTCTTGTTCTAGTCATTGGCCATGTGATGGAAAGCCAACTCGTACATCTGTCTGTCACTGAGGCAGTTGAAGTGTCAGATGTTTGCTTCTATAGATCTGAGCTCTCCAGTCTGTCCAGTGACCCAAACTGGAACCTCGCTGATGCCTCATGATGCAGTAACACACACCAAAATCCCTCCAGATGTTTAATTATGAAAAACTCTTCCACAAGATATTCCCTAAGGCTGTAAATCCAGGCACTTGAAGTTCACAGAATGCCAGAACTGACAGCTGCCTTTGTAACCTGCTTGGAGTGCTCACATTATGGGAGTCTCCCAACACAAATTTCTTGGCACTTTTCTTACCAGACACTTGCTCCTGTTGGCTCAAAAGCTGTAAGGAAATCATGGCATGGATTGTGACAGTGAGGTTAAATGTTAAAAGACATTGAGGGGCTGGAGCAAATCCAGAAAAGGGAACAGAGCTGAGGAAGGGTCTGGAGAACCAGGAGAGGCTGAGGGAGCTGGGGAAGGGGCTCAGCCTGGAGAAAAGGAGGCTCAGGGGGACATTTACCATTTTCTACAACTCCCTGAAAGGAGGGTGGAGCCTCTGTCAAGCGGGGAGCAGTCTCTTCTCCCAGTAAAGAGCAATAGGACTAGAGGAAATGGCCTCAGCTTGTACCAGAGCAGGTTTAATTTGGATTTTAGGAAAAGCTCGTTCTCAGAAAGGGCTATCAAGCTCTGGAAAGGCAGTGATGGAGTTACCATCCCTGGAGGTACTTAAAATACATGTAGATACAGGGTTTAGTGCTGGCCAAGTTTTAGTGCTGGCTTAAAGCTTAGGACTCAGTGATCATAAAGGTCTGTTTCAATTTAGCCATTCTATGATTCTAATATGTTTTATAAACTCATTGTTGACTATGTGGATTTACTGCCTAAACAATAATAAAGACACTATACATGTTTCCTAACACTCTTACTCACCTTTAAAACCTTCATTCTTACTAAGATTGTTTCACATTATTTGAACTCTTTGTTTTCTTCTTTTTTTCTCTGTTGTCTCTTAAGTCTCTCACAGATCATTCATTGTGGATAAGGAGAAATAATTGCAAGTGATTGAGTTACTGTGGCCTAATGAGTAACTCTAAGATACCCAAGTGAAGCCTTTTCTAGTTTACTGAATACATTAAAAAGAAAAACTGCCCAAAAGTGTGTTGTTATAGTGGCTTGTAAAGACAGTGTAAGCAAATATATAGCTTGTGGTTGAGATGAGTTTGATTTATGCAGTTATGTTGCTCAGTTGGTGGTGCTCTCATTTTGAAAGTAGAATTCTGTTGCTGTAGAACATCTGTCCCTCATTCCCCACATTTCAATCTATGATGACAAACAGGTCCAGGAACACAAGTCCTTCCCCTCTTTCCTAAATTCTGCAAAATTTCATAGCTGATGTTCAAACAAATGATCTATTAAATTGCATGTTCTGGGAAGCATTTTTTTTTAATCCATTAATTACTATGACAAGGTTATATTTTTAAAAAATTAAAACAGCAGAAACTTTCTGCAAAGGGCAGTTTTTAAAACAGATTTATGCATTTCCTTTCTCACCTGGACATTCTATGCCTCATGTTGTTGCTACCTGTGATCTCTCCACCTCCCCTGCTGCTGCTGCTGTAACTGCCCTGGTTCTCTGTGCTGCTAAAAAGGGAACCCAAAACAAATGCAGAGCCCGAGTGCCTGTTCAGGGAGGTCAAACAGCAGACCCCACATGAGTCTGACCCTCTTTGCCTCCAAGTCATCTTTCCTCCCCCTTTGGACAGTGAAACTCAGCTTGACTTCCACATCTGGCCTCTCTCTGGGTGACAAACTGGTATTTATTACCTTGTTAAAGGATAGACACAAGAGAAACAACGGGGAGTTACACCCTGTGCAGAAAAATAGATTTTTATATCCTGTGAACTGAAAGCGTGTAATGTGGTCAAGAGGGCAGATGTGATAACCTGCATGTCGCAAGAAAAATAAAGCCAAAATGAAAGTGCAGGTCTTGCAGGGATTGTTCTGACTAACAAGAGATCATTGCCTACAAAAATAAAGACTGGCACATGTAGTGTCTAAAAAACATGCAAAAAAATTACTGAGATCTTCATTACCCTTTTAATGTGATCTCAGTAGTATGGGTGCTTTTCTCTCTCTTTGTCTCTCTTTCTCTCCTTTCCTACTCGTAATTTTCTCTTTTTGAAATCTGGGTAATTTAGGATTGGATGAGTTAGAGTTTGCTAAGTCTGTGCTCTGTGAAATGCTTTATTTTGATTGAATTCTTACTTTAACTTTTGCCAAGTTCCTGATCTGCTAAAGTTTGCCTGCAAAGTTTGGTTTGTAACCTCCTGGGGGCTTTTGTCGAGTCCTCCTTTGTGCCACCTCAGGGAAATGTGGCATCTTAAGCCACTTTTAAATAAACTTGCTGGGACCAGGGCTTTACAGCTCTGTCCCAGGCAGGGTTATGGAAGAGATCACCCTGAGTGCCAGTACATGGCACATGGAGGACAACCAGGAGATCAAATCCAGCCAACATGGACTCATGGAAAGCAGAAGGGTCCTGTTTGACCAGCGTAGCCTCCTTCTATGAAAAAGTGGCTCATGCAGCTGAGGGAAGGACTTGTGGGTGTAACTGGGTTGGTAGTTGGACTGGGTGATCTTGAAGGTCTTTTCCAGCCTTCACAATTCTGTGATTCTTGGTGCACCTATGAAAAACCTGTTTTTTTTTTTTCTCTCATAGTGCACTATGTGAACTTTCTTTAAAGCAAAAAATTCCCAACAGGAAAACAGCTGAAATAAGACCCAGGAAATTTCTGCTTTTCTTTGTGAAACCATTGAATTTGGAGCAGTTCAAGGCTTTTATATCTTAAAATATCAAATATCTCTCTTTCTTTCTACATTATAGTAGATGGTACAGTTTATCTACCTAAAGTCAGAGGAATCCAAGAGGTCACCCAAGGCAGACTGGTTATTTCAATTCATTCATTCATTTTTTAGAGCAAATCAATCACTTTTACTTTGTCACCTGTGAAACACTGAAGCCTTTTCACGATCTGTGACAGGTTAAGAAGAAAATCAAGCCTCATGTCTGTAAAGTCATACAAGGCATTACAACTTCCTTAGGAAATGTTTAAGAGGTCAAAATCTGAAAAAATGAAATACCATCTATATTGCCAGGACACCGAGTCCTAGTGTCATTAATCTGACAAATGAGTCAGCCTTCTTCTGCTATTTGTTTTTCAATTTTTGAATTTAAAAAATATCACAGAAAGACTTGACAGGAATCCAGAATATTTGACAGCAGGAAGCATAAATACATGTTCTCATCGGTTTTCTTTAAAGGTTTTTTATTTCACACGTTATGATTGGAAACTCCCTAGTATTGTGCTCTATCTAAAATAGCCTGTGATCTTTAAGAGTTCCTTGCTCTGAATAATTTTCTAAAAGGTGCCATTGTTGATTTGCTGTTCATAACACAGGTATAAAATTATTTGGCTGCTGGCTAGTAAGAGACCATGGAGGTGTTTCACAAGCTTTTCTATCTGATCCAAAAATTCTGTTTATAGGGCTTGCCTTGAAACAATAAAAACACTTAAAATTCAAAACTCATATGCTTCTGAATGGATTTGGGAATTCATTTTGTTATTGTCTTTGATTCTTGTTGTTAAAGCAATCCAGGAATTGAGAAACACATTAGCCTAGCCCTGGGGAAATGCATGGATGTGCTAAAGGCTGGAGGAGAGCTGAAGGCTGGAGAGATAATGAATTCACTAAAGAGTTTGTTTTTTTCAACTCTAACTCAAAAGTTATTTTGAACCATAGGAAAATAACCCTTCCCATTGGCCCAGCTCACAGATCAAACTTTCCAACAGACCTGTTCATGTGCAAACCTGTCATCAGCTTCCTGGAATGTGCTTTGAAACACAGCAAAAGGGCCCTCAAAACAATGGTTTAATACTATTTTGTCTGTGCTGGCTGTCACACAGGTGGGAACAAAGGAAAAGTCAGGCACTGATAGTCTGCTTCATGTTTTGTGCTTGTGCTTGTTCTTGTGACACCAAGAACTTGATCATTAATTTTTAACACTGTACAGAAGTGGGAATCATAGTATTGGTTCAAAGAGCCTGATAGTACATATTTGATTCAGTGCTGAAAATTGGTCATGACCCTTCTTTTCATGTGTTGGATATCACTGAACACAGAATTAAATGTGGGGGAAAAAAATGTCAAAAAAACCCATCAAGAAACTTTACCCACTTTCTGTTTGATTATGTGAGGTACCAAACTGGAATTTCTTCAGCATTTATTGTAGTTTCCTATTTTTAGTATATGACTTGGTTATTTGTCTCTAGTGGCATTTCTTGTATTTTTCTCTGTAAACACCAATTTTTACTATAGAAGATATAGCAGAAGTTTAGATTTTACTGGCATGCATCTTTTATACTGTTTTCAGCTGAAAGCACAGTGCCATCATAAAAAACAATTAAAGCCTTGTTGTAGCCTGTTATGAAGTGACTTGTATTTAGGAGCATTTATTCTTAACCAGAAGATAAATCTTTGCTTTCAGGTCAGCTTGAGGCTTCCCAAAATTGTGGTGAAACAGCACCCACAGTAAAATTTTGAGGCATTTTTTCTAACTTCCTACGTGTGAGTTTAGTCTAAATATCCACACACACAGGAAAAAATAAATAAATAATTAAATGGGATTATGTCCTAAAAAGGTGTTTCCTCCACATGATTAAAAAGCATTGGGTTCTGAAATTAGGTTTACATAATTTGATGGAGTCATGTTTGAAGCAAACTAACTGACTAAGCTTTATAATATGTGTTCTACCCAACTAGACCTTTGGGGGATTTTTTACTGCCTTTAATTTAATAAACCATCACCTGAAATCAATAAATATTTATAAAGATGATGTTCAGGAAACATGGAATAGCATTTGCCTGACATGAATAGAAATAGCCTTTTATAAAATAAAACCACAGGATTTTATTTAATACCTATGTAAAATCTGTTAATGGAGCAAATACCTTTCTGTTTTGCAGTTCATTCAGATTTATGTGGCTCTTTTCTGGCTTGTTTCACAAAATAATCTTTTTTACTTTGTGACTATCCTTCCAATCCCTGTGTTACTAAGCACTATTTATTTAAAAGCTACAAGCATTCAACAGCAAAGTAATTTGATTTGGTGAGGATATGTTTTCCTTTAATTTCATCATCACTTTCTGCTTGTGATAAAAATCAGCCCAGCATTTCCAGGAATAAAGTTTTGCAGATATCTGGTGAAATCATGTCTCAAAAAAATCAAGGGGAAAATCACTTCAAAATTAAACTAGAAGAGAATTGAATGTATTCTTCCCTGTGAGGGTGGGCAGGCCCTGGCACAGGGTGCCCAGAGAAGCTGTG
>JANRMJ010000088.1:65671237-65691049 GCA_025584955.1 Alethe diademata
ACCCTGAAGTAGATTCTGATATTTATTCAGTTAGAAGAGTTTCTCTTGTCAGTGGGTAAGTCAGACAGGGAAATATCAACTTCAAGCATCATGTGATGCTTCCTAGACTTCCTGAGGAGTTTTCTCAGGCTGTTAGATGGGATATGTGAAGTTGTTAATGAGCACAACTTCATTGCCTTCAGGAACAAGGCTCTGTTAGAGACCTTGAGAAAAAGAAATATGGAATTTTTATTCTTCATTATGCTTCTATCCATATGGGTGGATATATGGAAACAATGGTTCCCATAGCTGATAGGACCAGAACTTAGCTCCAATGGCTTCAGCTAAAAATCTACATTATGCCAGGTAAACCTTGGTGTGATAAAATGTGGGGGAAAAAAGGTCCCTTCCAATCCAGACCATTCTGTGGTTCTACTGCCCAGTCCCCCACTGTCCCTGCAAATCCCAGTGATAAAAACCAGAAACACTGCAATACTGCAGAAACCAGACACCATAGAAATTAATTTCCCTTGTCATTTGATCAGTGTTTTGCTTGAGGTAACAGGTTTCACAGAATTTCTCTTTGAAATGCTGCTCAAAGCATCACAGAACTGTGTGAGATGTCTTCCGTGGTATTTTAGCTTTGCATGTGATAAGGTACATTTCAGGCTGCTGCATCATGTCCCTCTGTGGGGTGTATTTTATAGCATTTTATCACACTGTTCAACAAGTGTGTTTTGAGGTCATTTATGTAGACATTTCATCCAACACAAAGCTTGGCCTTTTAGCAGCAGGTAAAACTCTTCAGGGGAAAAATTTCAGAGGGGAAGCTTGAACACATATGAGAGTACAGGAATACAACAGAGCACAAATGAGGGAGGAACCTTAGAACACCACTAACCTCTGTGCTGCTGACAGCATTTATTTTACATATTTGTCTATGGGAAAGATGAAGGAAAAAAATGTTCCTTGGTTGTTTTGCCAGCATAGAATCATAGAATCATTGAGGTTGGAAAAGACCTCCAAGATCATCAAATGCACGAGCTATATTCTGGTAGGATCTCATTAGGGACCATTTTGGTAACTGGCAGCCCAAGTAACTTCTAGTCATCTCTCAAGATTAATTAAAAAAAGAAAAAAGAAAAAAGCAAAGAAAAAAAAAAATAGAAGAAAAAAAAAGTCTTTTTCTTTGTTCCCACTGATCAGGGTTTTGCTCTGCCACCATAAGAAAGGTCTAGACAGCTTTACTTCCTTTACTTTTTCTCTGCAAGTCCCAGCTGCCATTGCCCCAGAAGGCCAATTTAACACTCTGTATGCAAAGCATTTTCTCAACCCCAGTTCCCAGTGGGAAAAAAAGCCATAAATGTGGAATTTCAGAAGCGATGGAGAAAAACGTTCACGTTTTTATTCTTTGATTTTCTTGATAATCTTTTACCTCCAAAGCACAACATCTCCAGGCAGCATCAGCCAACAGAGCTGCTGAGAATTCAGCTGAGGCAAGAACAGTTTGGCTTCTGGAAATCAATCCACAGGTATCTGTTCTTCATCCCTGGATACACCTCAGGCCAGCAACACAAGCAGGTAACAAGATTGGAAACCATATTCCTTCAAACCCAAACTATTCCATGAATCTATGGTAAAGATAAAGACTGAGAGAGACAGAGAGTAATTCACATTAAAGAGTAGTACTTTAACTGAAATGTCTTCTGTTATGTTCTTATGAATGCTTCAAATAAGGTGTGCTGTACAGGTATAATTCCGAACATAGAAGTGAACTTCTGTAGAGTTAAAAAAGAAATTGTTCATGAAACACTCAGGAAATGTATTCTTAAATTTTGATGGAATATTCTATAAAGATTAGAGAAAGTATTCTAGCCATAGGTTTAATAAAACATATGATTAAGATCACAAGAATGTTCCCCATTGAATTATCTTGAAAGATATAATGAATTACTTTGTTATATTGCATAGAATGTTAATGAAATTTTATTCCTCAGACATTATAATTTTCATGACGTTTCGTAGAAATATTATCAAAATGTCAAACAAAGCATAAAGAAGTAATCACAGCCACAAAAAAAAGAAGACATGAAAGTCACTTTTTCATACGTAAAACATGTCCTTTAAGAGTACACTTCTTAAACTCATATATAAATACTAAACCTGGATTTTCAAAGAGCTTTTCAAAAAAGCTCCTTTTCACTTCTTTTCAAAAGAAACTTCGTTGTCATAGGATAAAAAGAAAATTTGTCCCATGCATTAACTAGTGATTAATGAATGGGGGAAAAGGTAAGAAATAATTAATTTTTTTACAATGAAGGGAAGTTGCCAGCATATGTAATATAGAAAAGATACAGAGAGTGAGCTGAGAAATGTTACTGATTATTCAAATTTACCCAAAAAAATAATGAGAGACTTGGCTGTAAGAGCAGCTGAAGGAGGTCATGGTTCTCAGTGACAGGAAAATAAAAAAATTATATCAGATATTGATAAGAACATTGGAGAAACATCTCAGAATCACTTGAGATAACTCTGAGAAAATATTAATAAACAGAAGTAATCCAAAAAGCTAAATGATGCTGTGTTATTGAGAGTGAAATAGAAAATCAAAGAGGAAATACCTTAAAGCCACTGTGCAGCTTCTGAGAGTGGTCACATCTTGAGTACTACCCCTGTTTACATCAAAAGCCATGAAGTAAAACTGAAAAAGGTGTAAAAAGGAAGGAAGCAAAAGCCAAATGCAGCAGTGTCTGTGTGAGGGCTCAGAATGAGTTACAGGATTCCAAAGGGAGCAATTGAAGTTCTACAGGGAGGGGTTGTACAAATGCAGCATGTCCATCTTGGTCCATTAACTGACTTACATCCATCAGGTAGGGGTTATAAATGAAAATATTATATATTATATATTATACATATGTAATATATAATATAGATATATTATAATATTATAATGTTATAATATCATACTATTATAATATTATATATATTATATATTTTTTAATATTATATGAAAATAAGGACAAACTCCTTTGCAAATTGATACTTGAGAATTTCCCTGCTCCTCTGCATCAGTGACCCTCATCACTGAATTTCTTGATTATGCTCATTTTTGCAGTTGTAAAACTCCTATTGCCAGTGGAAATTTCTGCATCAGAAATGGTCAAATTTGTTGCTGTTTTATTTTTACCTGGAGAACAAAACCCAAACAGATTTTAAGTATTCAACACAAGTTATAGGTTCAACATCTGGATCCATTTATGGAGCGAGTTTGCAGAGCTATAACTTCTGCCCTCCACACAAAGTTATTAAAAAAAAAAAAAGAAAATAAAAAGAAAAGATCACCTTGCAAAAAATCTCTGCTCACCACTGTTTAGGCTTCTCTGAAGAAGGTAGAAGGAAGTGTAATTGCTCAGCTGATGCAAAACGAGGCTCAGGGCTACAATTATTTAAACAGTGATGCCTGCTGGCCATGCCTTCAGCTACTGAGCAGAGTTGCTTCCCTCCCCTACAGCAAGGAAACTTGTAAGTGCTGATATATTGTACACAAAAATGGGTCTTTTCATCCCAAATCCAGTGGCAGCTACACATCTGATGAAAGAATGGGTTTGTTTGGAAATCCTGCAAAGGCAGGAGAAGATCTACTCATTACAAGAAACAAATCTGAGAGTGATGTTTCACTCCTTCAGATTATTCTCCAGTGAACACTTTTGGTAGGTTTTTCTGTGTGGTGAGATTTAACCACCCTTTAATCATCCTTGAGGAACTTCCTAGGATTCAGTCCAGTATGTCCATGTCTCTCTTGTCCTGGGAAGTTCAGCATGGACACAGAAATCCAGGTGCAGCTCCCCAGTGCTGAGTGGAGGGGAAGAATCCCCTCCCATCACCTGCTGGGAACGCTCTGTCTGAAGTGAATGTATCAATTTGTAAAAGGTTTTTGTGTTATTTTTCTGGATTCTCATGAATACAGAATTTATAACCTATAAATTATAAAACCTGCTGCACATCAACAACAATTTTGTTTTCTTCAAAAGAAAGCTTCTTGTCAAATGTCTATGCTGCCAAGAAACAGCACCTAGATCTGAAACTCTGTTCCAAAATGTTTTCTTAATTTGTTACTTCTCATTACCCCATTCTCTTCCCAGTGAGCCTAACACATTTGTGAAAAGTGTATCTTTTCAGAAATTCAAAAGCACGATTTTCCTTCTTTGGAAGGAAAGGAAGGAAGATAAATAGCACAGCACTCTGTGACAACAGGAACAGTACAAAATAAAATAGTGGAGTAACAGTCGACATGGTAACGTTTGATTTACAAACCTGAATCAAAATTACATGCAGAAACAAAATACTGGAAGTTTCATTCTCTTCATATGCTGTCATCTGAGCTTATTTTGTGTTCTGCTACCACCTCAGGGTTCTCCTTGTGGAGTATGTAAACTCTTAATGTACACAAAATAAATTGGGTGATGAAGTCCATAAATTCTCTTTCCCTTTATAATTGCAATCAGTGACTCAATGGCTACTGGAAGACATAGGGCAGGTAATTCTGTATCTTCATGCAATTTAAAGAAGGTAAATGTGCTATCATGGTCATCTAGACTGTCCTTTCTGCATTGACTGAACCATTTCTCCCAGTGAGAGAATCCTGTAACGATTCCAAAGACTGGAGGTTAAATAAGATTATCTCAAAGGCCTGGATTCTATCTGAATCTGTCAAAAAGGCATCTAGCACAAACCACACAATTATGGGCTCCTTCTTACAAACAGGGAAATTCAGTTATTTGATAACAAATGCCTAGGCTACATGGAAAAAATCATCCAAGGAATAAATATTTTTCTAGATAACAAAACTTCTAAAGTCTAAAATTAGGTGGAGAGCATCCCTGAAAAACAGATTTTTAAAACAGATTAAAAATAATTAATATTTATGTTTTGTCCTCTGTATCCATGGCAGGGTAATTAGTTATCCCCTTCCACTGACTGAAACAGGATAATGAATTCCCAAGTGTATTGGCTCCTAAGATAAGCTGGATGGAAATGTTGTCCAGGATAACATGGTATTCAAACCATCCCATGATCATTTGCTGACTCCACACTGGTGCACTCCAAAGCTGATCACATCAGGCTAAAAATTCAGGCAGCAAACAGCTCTCTAATGCATGCAACCAGCTGATCAATAAAAGCTGCAAGTAAAGAAGCACCCACAGAAGAGTTTGGGTTTACTTCAGAAAGTAAGAGAATGGGAGAGTGGAATGACAGGAAAGGGACCCCAGCACCTGCCACGGCTCTAGAACAGCCAGATCTGAAGAAAGCTACTGTTTGACACACAGATGTTTTGAATTACCATAAAATGTATATATACTTTTATATAATTGACTAGGTTCCATGGTTCTTTTGTTAAATGTGTGGTCTACTTAAATGAGCCTTCAGGCTGAATAAATAATATGAGATTTCTTAACTTTTAAGAGTTGTAGGGTAGTGCAGCAAGTTATAGAGTAATGTGCAGAGGTGCCTTAAAATTAACCCCAAATTTCTTCGTTTGCACTTCAGCCTTTATTCCATGGGGGTTTTTCTATTACTTTTTTTTTTTTTTTCCTTACTGCATGAAACTTAAATAGCAATGAAAATATTAAGGAAGCCTGAAAAGTGGGTTTGTGTATAATCAATTCCACTGAACACCTGTGAACTGTTGAGTTTGACTGGATTACAACTGGTGCTGTGCTTGAAGAGAGAGGGAAATGTATGTCAGGAGGTCTTAACTGATTTATTTGCCACGTATTTACAGTGCAGTAAAGCTGTTTTTAGCCATGCCCTCTGAACCCATTTCTCACTTTCAAAGCAGCAGATTAGACTAGCCTGGGCAGCAGAATAAAGCACTTGGAACAACCTGGGATAGTGGATCATGCCCAGGGCAGGGGGTTGGAACAAGATGGACTTTGAGGTCCCTTCCAAGCCAAACCATTCTGTGATTCTGCTCCTCCCTTGGGCTGGACAGCATTTGTGTGGTTCAGGTCATACAACCCAGTTCTGGGCTCCTCAGAACAAGAAATAATTCGCTTAATTTTGCAAGCATTTGAACATATAACCTTAGCACTAGAATAACTGTGTGCAAAAATCAGTGCTGCACACAATGTGAGCTTTAATAACCATCCCAAGGCTTGCTGCTCTGAATGGAACCCTAAGAAAATGCCTGCCAGAGCTTTCAGTGCATGATCTGTATCCAAAACTCCAGGCAATCGACCAAATCAGTAAGAAAGGACCATCCTGAGAAAATGCTGAGAGGATACACCTATTGTGACCACACATCACAGCTTTCAAAAGCCAAACCCCTCCCATTCCTCAGGCAAAAATCTGAGTACCAACGTGATGAAATAAGAGCTATTGGATTGCAGCAGAGATGTGCATCTTGTCTCAGCATTTAACTCCTTGTGTTCATAACCACGGGAGATTTCATAATGAGCTGATTGCCAATTATCCCATGGCATAAAGAGAAGGGTTTTCTGAAATTGCCAGACCCTGTGAGACATTTAGGGAGAAAACTGACGTGCAGTTTGCTGTATTTTCAGTTTCTAAAATCATCTGAGGTCTGAGGAGTGTATGCAGAGCAAAACAGCAGCCTTTCAAGTACAGGAACATTGTCACAATCTGCCAGTTTTAAAGTGAGAAAAAAAAGCCATCCTCTGGCAACTAGATGAAGATCTAACATAGGTGGAATTTCAATACATGTGGGAGATAATAGTTATTCCTACTTTTGTTCAGAAATAAATTAAATCCTCACTTTGATTGTTCCTCCTGATTTGCTCCACTCTTTCCACTTTCTCCAAAATTTTAACTGCCATTCAATTCAGATTTCACCATGTACTGAGATGAAATAGACACAGAACATGTTCTGATTACGTTCTTAAGCTCAATCATCATGGGTTAGAATTACCCATTTTTAGACTTACATCCCATCTTAATCAGGAAGTTGGTCGTGACAGATTTTGAACAAGCCAATCTAGAGGCAATTGGCTGTGTCTTAAACCATGTATGCTCCTAGCAACTCACTTATCCAAATGAAAATCTGGCATCTCCATCATCAGGAGGTCATTAGAACGCATCCTTATTGAGGGGTGAAGGAAAAGCAAGGAGGGACAAAATAGTAAGGAAGTATTTTTTTAAATCTTAAAACTGCAAATACTGAGAATACTGAGTTTGAAGCATTTTCATTGAGTGCAGTGCACTCTGTACCTTTGTACATGATTTCTTAGCTGAGCTCTGCCCTTTCCACCCAGCAAGGCATTCCATAGACAAATAAAAACCACATTAATATTATGGAGCAGAAAGGCAAAATTTCTATTTATTTTGTCAGGAAGAGGGAAAAAGTTAGCTTTGCATTTGGAGATGCATATTGATAGTAGAGACAGCTTAAAGAAAGAATTTAAACCGCACTTCTTGGAACTAATTTAATCCAGGTGAACATGACCCTTGTCAGAGCTTCTCATGTCTTTTTCATAAAGGGCACCAGTTTCATTTACAAGCCCAGCTCTGGCTTTAAGAGAACTCATGATGGAAACATCTTGGCTTGTTTTTCTCCCGGGATGCAGGACACATTCATGAAATTCCTTCACACTCAAAGGAATTGAATTGAACCTTATCCCAATGGGAAGGGATTTAGTTATTACTGAAATAGATTAGTGCATAGGAGGGACTATTTGAAGAAAAAACCACATCATTTACCAAGAAAATAACAGATAGTGACATTAATTACTAAGCTCTGTTCTGCCTATTAAAAGTTGAATGAGGCAGTTTGACAGATGATTTTATAATGATACACATGGGATGTTTTTGGTGGTGTTTTTTTTTCTAACATACTCAGGATCTGGTTGGTCTCATGTAGTCTGAACCTTTGTACTGGGCAACAAGATATCCTCAATCAAATATCCAGACCCACCACCACAAAATTTTGTCAGCTGCCAGTAACTAACACTTAAAAAATTATAGAAATTATTTTTAACAGCAATGCTGTTTCTCTCTCCAATCTCCCTGTTCTTTTCTCTCATCTTGTATTGTGAATAAAAGGTCTTTAGAGCCATGGTTAATTGAGGCTTCTAATAAAGGAAAGGATTGTATTTAAAAACCCAGGGAATCTTTCTCAATCCCACTCTCCTTCTTTGGTGGTGCACAGGGCAATCTTCAGCGATATTTTATGGACCTTCTGAGAAATAGCAAATTTTAGTATTAACATGGCCATAAGGAGATTTTGCCTCTGCCCAGTCATGTACAGCATTAACAAGTCAGATACCAAGGAGTGGATGAGTATGCAGGGTAACTAATGTAAAAATTCTAGTTTTAGTAGGATCATAATGATTTCCTAAATTCTGCATGCCCATGGTTTCTTTCAGACCTTGACCAAAATTTTAAACTGGTCAACTGTAGTGGTCAGAAAGAGTGGACTTGAAATAGTAACCTTGACTTTAAAAGAGTAAGAGCTTCCACTGAAAGGAATGGAGCTTTCATCTGTCTAATGCAGTTTGCCTCACTCTTCAGAAGCTATTAGAAATACTTCAATGAAAATCTTGCATTTAAAATACCATGAAACCCTTGAAGGGAACAAAAAACCCACCAAAACCAAACATACAAAGAAAAATCCATAAAGGATAAACACATGAGAAGAGTGTATTTAAAATTACAAACCTAAAGGATTCTCTTTATGGGATGCAACTAAATTATTTAGATGATAAAAGACACTCATAATATTCCTCTGAAGCTATTTTGGTATTAAAATATGGCACCACAAGTGTTGTTTATCAGGGAGAATTTTTAAGTTATAATATGAGGAGGTGTTTGCTACACGTTTTATTCCCCGTCTAAAATTCTTTTAAAGATACAGTTTTTAAATTAAATGGGTTGTAGAGGAGGGAAGAAAAACAATTACTTTGGAAATGAGTTTGTAAAATATTTATATTTTTTCACTTTTTCCCCCTAATTTTAAGTTACAGAGTCACAAAGGATCACAGAATGGGTCAGGATGGAAGGGACCACAATGGCTCATCTGATCCAACCTCCCTGCCCAAAGCAGGGTCATCCTAAATCAGAATGTTATCCTTGTGTAAATCAGTCTTTCACAGCTGGAGGTCTTACACTGCAGAAACATGGAGCTTAAAATGATCCCACAGCCAAATTAACAGTTTTGAGCCTCATCCATTTTTTTGTGCTCATTTCACCAAAAACAAGAGGTGACCTCCACACAGGAAGATTATTCATAAAGAATTTATACAGGCTATGGTTCATTTAATTAGAAAACAAAACTAAACAAACCACCAAAAAACAAAAACACCCAAAGAAAAACGACAAGAAAGAAAACCAACCAAACAGAAAACCTAATTTTGGACTAGTACAGGGAGCTCAATTTTCCATCAAGTATCCAACTTCTTGCCTGTACAACCTCAGCAGCCACAGACACAGAGGCCAGTCTTTCTGGATCTCTTACTGCTATGTTTTCTTTAATGTGTGGATCTAAATAACAGGTATTGAAGAAATTTATCTTAAAGTTGAGCAGAAAGGAAAATAACTTTATCAGACTTCCTATCATGATGAAGGGTCTCCTGCATATGCCCTCAGTGCAGAAGTTCCAAAAGCAGGCACAATGTTCTTGGATAAAAAGGACACAGCACTCAAAATTTATACTGCTCAGGTTTTCTTCCTGCAGTGTTTTTGATCTTAGCAGTTCATTTTCTCTCATGACTGGAAAGAGAATGTTTTACCTGAAGGTCAGTCCTATGTACATGATCCTACATGACACTGAACTAATGAAAAACACAAATTTGCCTCAGTTCTGCCACCTAGAAAGAGTTCACTGAGAGAAAATTATGTGAATTCAGTTTTGATGTCTCATCCCCAGCAAGTCTTTAAGTGCAATCCCTCAGACAATATATCCCAGCAGGAAGTCCCAGTGTATTTCTGCCCATTTGTACCCCAATTCCACCTTCCTGGTGCCAGTTCCTTCCATTCCTCATTTGAGCCATTCCTCACTGAAACCTCCACATGAACATTACTGCACAAGGTGAAGGAAGAAATCCAGGTGTCTCAGTTCTCCCACAGCTTCTCTGGTGTCTCACCAGGCAGCTCCATGCAGATTTCTTGTCCATAGAGACATTTAAATCAAGATTGAGGCACCTGTGCCCCTCTCTGCACCTCCTCCTTCAGCAGTTACTCTTGGCCAGTGTGTCCTGACCATGTGGGAGGGAATTCTGGCAAAGGATGGCTCAAGATGACCTTGACTGAGATTTACAAGATTCTCTAAAAAAATGTCTGGGGAGTTACCCACTGTGCAAGCACTGAAATATGTGTCCAAGCAAAATCTTATGACAAAAATGCTAAATGCAACCTTTAATCACTGCATTTAGCAAATTGTGTGTTATCTACACATACCATTGCTGAAAACGTGGGGTCCATCTGAATTGCCTGCAGTGTTTGCTGGATTCCTGCACTAATAACATGGTGTAATTTGTTCTGTCACCACCTGTAGTGTACTAATTTAATTTTGGTCCCATCCAAGCATCCATCTGCTCACAAACATCGACTACAACAGCCTGAAGGCTCCTCTGTCGTGTGCCAAGCTCAGGTGTGTACATGAGTGTCCTACAGCAGAGGCAAAATGACTGATGGAGAATGTTTGTCTCTGCTGGGGTGAGATGGTCCCAGTTCCATTCTCTGAATGAATAAAACCTTGCACATGGAAAACAATGCGGTTAAATGACATAAAATCATCAAATCACATATCAGGTTCTGTTGATCCAAAAGACAGACTGTTGCATGATACCAAAAAATCTTAGTAAGACTAGTGTATAAAACCAAGTGATTTGCACAGAAAGGCTTATGCTGAATTACAGTGTAAAAGTATGAGTCAGCTTCTTGCTTTGAAAGTAGAATTAAATGAAGTGTACAAGAAGTGCTCTAAGGACTCTCTACTTCTATAAGACACTTCTCCCATGGAAAAGTTCTAGAGTTTGCAATTATTATTTTGCTAGATGCTGCACAATCAAAACAGAAAAGCAGAATACAGTAAGGAAGGTCCGTGATATAAATAGAAAAAATGAGGGACATGGTCTGAAATTTAATTTATATTCTGCTGAAGACAAGATAAAACTAAAGCTATGAAACAAAACTGAGGGATGGAAATTCAGAGATTGAAAATTACCCTGAAAAAACCTGCTCTTTTTATTTGGTAGTAAATCCCTACCAAGCAGGAGCTTTAACTTTCTGCTAGACACATCAGAAAATATCTAAATTCACAGCTATAAGCAGACTACCATATCAGTATGCACACCATACTTGGTTTTATGTGTTTCTTATGTAAATGTGTTTCTGACTTTATAAACAAAACTGTAATCTTTCCCATTTTTTCAATAAAACCCTTTTACTTTGTGCTTTAAGCTTACACAATGTTTAAAGTGGAGTCAAGTGCATTTCCCACTCACAGCACAGCACTTCTGTAAAAACAAAGATTTCAAACAAGTCAGCATAGAAACAATCACTCTGTGTGTTGCCTTCATATCTTAAGAACGGAGGAATTTTCTCATTAAAGTCCAAGAATCAGTTTGCCCATGGCTGTTAGCAAGCAGGAAAAGGAGCACAGAGGTGCTGCCAGGCATGTTGTGTGTCACTTTGGCCAGGGGCAAATTCATAATATCTCAGTGAAGATACTCAGGGGAAAATGTGACAGGAATACAAAGGGCTCATCCTGGGCACAAAAAGTGCCACCAATTTTTGAATATTAACTGAATTGTCACTTTTTGATACATGCAGAGTTTTCACAAACACCTAGAGAGATTAGACTTCTAAGGTTTGATTCCAAGCATCCTTAACCTGCTTCAAAGCTGAGCACATTTCACAATCAGCTTCTCAAATGATGGCCCAGGTTTATGGCTCTGTTTAAGGGGTTTAAATTAGTGTCAGCCTAGTTTTATCTGTCAGCTTCCACTGATGTAAGTTCAGTGCTGTGAAGTCCAGCATTAGCATTCTCTGTCCAAATCTCCCTGCACAAAGCCCTGTGTCTGTTTAGCATGTATCATTTTATCCTCTTCAGCAAAGCTGAGCACACACACTCTTCCCTTGACACCACTAAAATATCTAAATGCAGGATAGATTAGGCTCTGTTAGTTTTGTATTTTTTGGATAGAAGGTGAGTTCTTTATCTGGGTTTGTTTGTTTGTATAAAGAAGCACTCTGTGCTCAAAGGAATGGACTGTGAAATCCCAGGAAGATATAAGAGGATTTGTGTCTGAGCTTTAAAAGTTGACCCCATCATCTCCATTGAATTACAGAAAGTTTCCAGACTTAGCATATGAAAACAAGTGAAATGGTAAACAAACAAACAAAAAAAAAGTGTATAATAAGCTGTTCATCTTCAAGATTCTCTTCATGACCACAACACCCTTGAGTTTTTTGGGTCCTTTGACAGATGCCATCCTATGATAGATGACTTGATCTCACCCAGCCTCATATGCCAAATTGCATTTAATGTGATTAATAATTCTATCAGAGGTATGGTGAGTAGCTGAGGAGATGGCATTCAACAGGGATCAACAGGCGTTCTCAGTCTTGCACAATATTTTGTGCAGGGATGCAGCCTTGTTAGGAGAAAAGTGTTCACTACTGATTTCAGCATTTCTCTTTCTCATTTCTCTTCCCACATCTCTCAACCCCTGAAGCTCAGGACAGGGACTGTGGGAATGAACTTATGGAGCAGAATATTCCATTTGGAGTGGTCCTGTCCTGATCATCTGGTCCAATATGGACCATCTGGACCATCCTGGGGCTGACCAAAAGTTTATGCTGTCAAGGGCATTTTCCAAATACTTCTTAAACACTGAGGGGCTTGGGGCACTGATCCCAAAGGTGGGATCATATTTGGTTCCTGTTGGACCAGAGTCACAACCTGGCCTCTTGTCTAATGGGGATTTCAATTATTTACTCCTGATTTACACCAGAGCAAATGATCTATGAATCTGCATTTCCAAAGGGTTATTTAATCTTAGAGACCTTTCAAGGCTAACATAAATCTGCATTTTCAACTCTAGGAACTTTCAATTTTTGGTGTTGCTATTAAATTAGCATTTGATTCCTGAATTCAGTCAGAGAAGATATAATTATGGTCAATCTCAGAATTCAAGGAATTCATTTGCTAGGAGACATAGCTATGCTTCCTATTGATGACTTAAATAATGGACAGTGTATCTTTCCACAGTTATATTTTTCCTAACATCAAACTGCTGAGTGCATCTGAAATGACGATTGCACATTACCCCTTGGCTGAAAATGAGGACACACAGATGTCAGTGTCTGAACAATGCTTGTAGTCATACAGTTCCCAAATTACCAATGGCCTTGGGAGCAAAATCTAAAAAGCTTTTAAGTGTCTAATTCCAATATACAAAGCTTTCTGAAAACTTTAATTTCTTGATTAATGTTTCGTGTTGTTATTCACTTAAAAAATTCAGCATCCAACAAACTCTGGTGCTTTTGGAGAACAGTGTCACTATTACAGTGTTCACTGCTGCCATATTTTCAGATTCCTGCTGGAATCTCTTTGAAAGCAGAATTGAAGCATTTGGTGGGTCTGTGGCACAGATTCAGAAAAGTTGAAATATTTGAGCCAAATAGCACTGCTGAGAGCCAGGTCCATTTCCATACCACTCAGGCCTGAGTGCTGCATTAACTAAGGGAAATGCAGTGACAGGATACTGCAGAATACAGGGAGAAATCATGACAGAAAATAGTGCATGGGACTTAAAATATTTGTTTCTGAAAATGGTCAGGAATGAACTTTAGGAATCATTTTTTTGGGTTCCAGATTAAAGAACCAGTAGTTTTTCCCCTTCTCGTGTCTTTAATTGTCTGATATTCTGCCATTCAGAAAAACATGTATTTTTTTTTCTTCTTGTATTTTGGTTATTAATGTATGTATAATGTAAAAAAATCCTCATTAAGATTTCCTTTTGTTTCCTTCATTGTTTTCATCTGCAACAGGGACACCCAGAGTTATCACATATAAGAAGGCAAAAAACAGCTGGGCAAACAGCACTTATCCCCTTTCTTTGCAACAGGCCTCTTACATATCCTATTTCTTATCATATATGACCTTGTTTTTTCAACTTACTCCTCACAAATAGAGTTAGTTTGACTTTAAATATGTTATTTTCCCTAGGAGCAGGAAATTACAATTTTTTTTATTTTTTTTATTTTTTTCTGTAGGGCTGGACAATTATTGTTATCATCATACTAATTCTCAGCAGTCCAGTGATAACTCGGAGAAATAGCATCTGGTATAAGAAGAATTCTGTTTTAAATATACATTATTCATGTGTGTCCCCCTTTAAAATTACCAGGCACAGAGCCAGGAA
This sequence comes from Alethe diademata, assembly GCA_025584955.1. Classification (NCBI taxonomy): domain Eukaryota; kingdom Metazoa; phylum Chordata; class Aves; order Passeriformes; family Muscicapidae; genus Alethe; species Alethe diademata. The sequence goes on from JANRMJ010000088.1 coordinate 65,685,601, forward strand.
GATAAGGGTGACTAAAGAGTTATGCTTTATCATGATATGTCATTTTAGACCTTTGCTAGCTTTGTAATGAATGTTTTAATTAAAGAGCAGCATCAGGCAGGCCAACAGCTGGATCAGATTGAGCTGTAATTCCTAATTTTCACAATTTGGGACTTTCAGTTCTGAAAGAATTGGAACATCCTCAGCCAATTATCTCTTGCTATTCAGTATTCTGCAAGTACATTATAAATATAACCTAAATTTCTAAGGTATAGTGTTATATAAAAGAGAAGAGGATTGCTCAGTTCAGATTAGACAGATAACAGTGTCCTTTAAATAGAAAAATGCCAGATTTGTTAAAATAAACTATGAAATAATACAGTAGAACTTGACCTCAAAAAGACCTGTCTTCAGTGACATCTTGCTGTCATTTGTCTGCTCAAACGCAGACAGATATTTACTGCAGAAAGAACAATCCTGGATCCAGAAGACAAATTTGTTCTGATGCTTTACCTGTAAGAGTTTTGGATCCATGGTTGTCTCCTTTTATGGGCTTCAAAATTGTGTGGAAAAATAGGATAGCTGAAACTATGAACTGAAAAATAGGATAGCTGAAACTATCACCTGAAAGCTGATATTGATTTATCCCAGTAAATTGACAGCAACAACAACAACAATAATTAATAATAATAATAATAATAATAATAATAATAATAATAATAATAATAATAATAATAGAGGTAAGGATGTTTTCTGATACTTGCACATAACTGGATAAAACTTCATTCTTTTGCACCAACTTTTCATAATATCAAGAATTTTAAGGAGAAACCTGGAGCAGAAACCCAGTATTTCAAGTCAAAACTTAGCTGATGATCTGATTTAGGCCAACATGACATAAAAATGTTTTTACTGAAAGTTATGAGAACAGGTTTGGATCCATAGAAGACACATTTTTTTGCTAGCTAAATGCAGGGATGTAATGCAATGTATTACATCCAGTCAGCTCAAATCTGCATGCTTTAAAAAAGTAAAAACAAGTTTGAATTTATGTCCTACATTCAATAGACTACCTTGAAGTCCCTAGAGCCTGTCAGTTTAACCCTTCAGAAATTTAAGCTTTCACTGGCATTTCTAAATAAGAAGCAACAAGGCTTGTGAGTAATGTAGGTTAAAAGGATGTTCAAAGGGATGCAAGAGAGAAAGAAAGGCTTTCTATCTTTTAATGTGTCAAAAAATCAGAAAAATCCTCTTCTCTGCCCTATCACTTATGTTTTTCTACTGTGTTACCTCAAAGAGCTCAGGGAAAGTGGTCAATTAGTGAAAAAGATCACTCCAGAAAGGTAAAGTGAGAGCAGAAATGAAGGGAAGACTTTCCAGTCGTGCTAGACAGCTGTGGGGTATGGGACTTTCTGCTCTGTGGTTGAGTTAGAATGAGAAAAACACCACTGAGGAGACAAGATCAAATGGAAACCAGGGTGGGGAAAAGGAGGTTCAGGGGGAACCTCCTGGCTCTGCAAAACTCCCTGACAGGAGGGGACAGCCAGGGGGATTTGGGCCCTGGGAGCAGGGAACAGGGACAGAGGAGGTTCAGATTGGATATTTGGGAAAAAAATTCTTCACCAAAATGGTCATCAAGCTCTGGGACAGGCTCCTATGGAGGTTGTAGAGTCCCCATCTCTGGAGGGATGTGGCACTTGGGGACATGGTTTAATGATGGCCCTGGCAGTGCTGGGGTTGGATTTGATGATCTTAGAGGGCTTTTCAAACCTTAATTATCCTATTTTTCCATAATAAAATGTTAGATTTTGTGCTCCTACCATATTGTGTGGATTTTGAATGACTACATGAGCAAGGTTTAGAAATGTCCTGGTGTTCTTCCTACATTGCAATTTATAGAATTAGTAGGCAAATTCTTACCCAGCTCCTAAATTATGCATTTGTTACTAATTTCTAATAGATGCTTATCTCAGGAGTAGCTGCATTTTATATTATCATTAAAATCACATTGAAAAATATCTCAGGAGACTTTGGGACAGAGCATGAGATATAAATGGAATATCCTATTAATATTCCATTAAGTTAATAATATCTAAGTGAATCACAGTTGTATTTCCTGCCAGCTTTTAAATACAGATTATTTTACTTTGGTGTTTAAATTCCCATTGTGTACAGCTGTGCTAGTTTGTTTTTTTGTAACTGTTTATCTTGTGTTCTTTTAAATGTGTTACAGATAAATTATTGAGCTGGAGGCAGAGGTATAAGAAACAGAAGAGTCTAAGGCAAAATAATGAATTTGACATTGTGTCCAAAGCATAAGCACACATCTCAGTGAACACCAGACTCCATCTGATTTCACATTCATGCACTGCCTGGTGGTTGTTTATTTGCTTTGACAGTGGGTCCAGAGGAGTGTTCAATTGCCTTAATTTACATAAAATGGAGGTCTTTTCTGGGATTTCATTTCTCATCAGCTTCCAGCCAGATCTCTTCACACTGGTCACTTCATATTTGTACAGAATATGTGCTGCTTCATCAGAGACTCAACTGGGTTTGAAGAAGAGAATAATTTTAAGGGCTAATAAGAGGGGATCAAATTGTTTCCTCCTGTAAATAGAATAGAAATAAATATAGTTGTGGTGGAAACTTGGAGAAGGTTGAGCTATTAATGTTACCTCGTTTTCTTGTGATTCTTTAGCTATTGTCAGTATTGTTGTTAGTATTAAAAAACTTCACTCCAGGTTTTCAGTGAGAACTAATCCCTTTTTTGCAGATGTACTAGAAAAAAAATCAGATCAGCCAGAGATTTTTCGTGGACCTATGGGCTATAAGTCTTTAGTTTAGATACCCATGTAAGTCTGGAGGTATTTTTAAATGTTAAAATTCAAAGAACAGTAGCCCTGGCAGATTCATTTTGGATCAGCTGTTCGAGTCTTCTTGCTATGATCTCATTGTTCCCTGGGAACTTTCCTGATATCAATCTGATTGTACCAAAGTAAAATCAAAACTAAAGCTGTCTAGATTAACAAAACAAAGCCTGGAAGAGGAACAGGAATTATGATAGAAGTTCTTTGCCTGAGGGGACACTGAAAGTAGTGCTGTGTCTATTGCATAAAGAAACACTGTGAAAGAAATGTAAAGTGAAAAGCCAGAAGTCCTTCTGGAAGAGGAAAAGTAGGTCCCAATTGCTTCAGAAAGAAAGAGAAAGTGGTAAGCAGATAGACAAACTGGGAGTGATGCCAGAACAGAGGTGTTTAAGGAAATAGTGGTTGCTCTTCTTCCTCAAGCAGCTCCTCAGCTCAGCGCCGTGAGTGTTTCCATAGACCAGCAATGTCTGCATTATCCACTGATGCCACCAGGTTTTCTCTTTTTACTTCAGTCAGTGATCTCCAGCTGGAAACCTTGATGTTAAAAATATAGACTATTGTGTATTTATGAGTCACTGAAGTCAGTAAAAGCAGAGTGAGCTTCCAGAGGAAACCCAGCACCAACCTGCAGATGGTGAGAGCTGTGCAGGCAGCAGGAGCTCGGCTCCCGAGCAGCGCTTCCAGAGAAAGCATCTTGCTCTGGTGTCTCTGCTAAGTTTCCAGGGAAACTAATGGCTAAACTGAGTGTGTACAGGCTGTTCTCTGAGGAGGAGACTTTATTTTCATAGGTTCACAGCTCCAGCTAAAATTTCCCAGAGGACAAATGAGCCAGAACAGAAGAGTTTAGATGCTTATGCTGGGATTTCAGTGGCTCACGTTGGTGCAATTGCCAGCTTTGCCAGCTCACCTGTCTTACAGCAGAATAATCTAAAGAATTTGGTGTTGCACTCTACTATCTGGGATCTTTAAGAGATCTTTATATATCTATGCATTTCTATAAGGAGAGAGAAAAAGTTATGCCTAAGCTTAAAAGGCAGTTTAGCTTTGTAGAGGACAGAGGAAGTGTTTAAGGACAGCAGTACTGCCACCAATTATTCAATTTTTTTGACAAGTAACAAAAGCTCCAAAGGCAAATGTCTCCACAGAAAGTGAATAGACATCACTCTGTTCTTCTTGAAATTTTAAGTCTCGTATGCATAACCAATATTTAAAAGAGATCATGAGGATCTCATGCAGAATAATTTGCTGATGTTGAAGAATACATAGGTAATTTCTTAGCCAATAGGTGCTTTCCAGTCAGTGTATTTGTCCTGAATTCTCATCTTTATCACCACAACAGAATTGAAAACTTTATTTTATAGCAATCCTGCCACTACACATTAGATAAAATAATTTAGAGGGCACTCTAGCAAAGTTCATCCTTTAATCATCCTTTCCAAGATACAACAACAATTAGGCTACACTAGTATAAAAAAACTGTTTGCTTGTTAACATAAAGAAACTTCAGTTGTTCTGCACAAAAATAAAATACTTCATCCAAAGATATTTTCCTCCTGACACATAGGAATAGCTCATTTGCTGTGATTAGAAGAAACCTGATGCAAGTTGAAGTTATGGTGTTTAAGTTCCTGGGCAGTCAAAACCATGAAATCCACATCCTGCATTTTGTTCCCATCACTCTTTGCACTTCTGACAGGCATAAAAAACCCCAGTTTGTGATTTAGAAGGGAATTAGGCATCTGGCAGATGCAAAAATCAGTTTTATCAGGAACAAGATGGTTTTGGAAATACTCCTAAGGAAATCTGAGGCTCCTGGGGAACCTCTGCATCTCCAGACACGCTGCCTGCAGATCTTTAGTTTAGGAGACACAGGGGAGAAATGTCCTAGGGAGATGTGATTGGGAGTTTATGTCTTGAATGCAGGAGTCAGTTTTGACACTTTAATTTCCTTTATGAATTCAACCCTAAATAACTTCCTTTTATGATTAAGATGTGCTGCTCACAGGAATCTTGTAATGAAGCAGCAAATTTGACATCACATGCAAGCAGTAATCTACAGATGGGACTGTGTCTCCTTGTCAAAGATGCTGAACAGAGTAAAAAAAAAAAAAAGAGACACAGCCAGAGAGAGAGAGAGAAAACGTTCACTTAAGCTACTTTAGCTTCCTGCCAGAAAGGCCATAACACACCACATGAAATTAATGCCATAAAAGAAGTAACTTACAGTTGTTTTATTACTGGTTTAGAATTAACATTGAACATTCTGTTCTTCAGAATTTAAGGAAAGTTATCAAAAAAACCCAAAACTAAACCAAACAAAACCCAGTACACAGAAAACTGTGAACCATAATTTCCCTCTATCTGTTGTTCTCCCACCCTCCAGTCCTGCATTCAGGATTTTTGGATATTTTGGAGAAATATGAATGTTTCTGAGACCTTTGTTTTTTCTTAACACTGTTGGGGTTTTTTGTTTGTTTGGGGTTTTTTGTTTGTTTGGGGTTTTTTTGTTTTTTGTTTGTTTTGGTTTTTGGGTTTTTTGGGGGGTGCTTTTTTTGGTTGGATTCGGATTTTTTGTTTGTATGGGGGGATTGTTTGTTTGCTTG
>JANRMJ010000088.1:65696068-65719679 GCA_025584955.1 Alethe diademata
TGGACAGGGCTTGGAGCAGCCTGGGACAGTGGAAGGTGTCCCTGTCATGGCAGGGGTGGAAAGGGATGATCTTTAAATTCTCTTGCAACCCAAACCATTACAGGATTCTGTGATGTTCATGGAGCTCCCAATGCATGGACATTTCTCATGGCAGGTTTATCCTGCAAGTTGTGAAATACTGTTTCTTTGTTCAAAGTCTGAATATTGTAATGTTCATGTCAAATAACTGAAAGGTGAAAAAAAACAAACTAAAGCCATTCCCTAAGGTCCTTGATAAAGCTTTTTCACTGACCTATACGATAGCTGGAGAAGATTATTGCCAAGCCAAAAGGAACAAAAAAAAAAAAAATATTTAAGGGAAAGGTTTTCAATGTATAAAAGATATTTTTTTGTGTTTGTGATATTGATGCAGAATGCAGTGTTTGATGAACCTCAGAGGTGCCCTCTTCTCCTAAGATATATGACAGTGTCCCTTAAGCTTGTCCTGATGGAGTAAAGGAGTATATTTCTGCTGCAGAGAGGAGATGCATTAGTGATGGTGGCTTTAGTGCTGACTCTGTGCTGCAAATAGAAACTCAACCAAAATCTCCATATTCATTTCACAAAGGTCAACGAACAGACATCATTGCAATACATCTTTTAAGCCTGAGGGATCTGATTTTATGTTGTATCATTTTAAGTTTATGTCAATTTACTTCTCTGAAATCAGGTCAGTGCTGAAATCAGTGGAGTTAGAAATGGAATAAAGCGGGAAGAAAGTAGAGGTGAGTCATGACTTTTATTTTCAAATAGAGAAGTGTTTGTGGTGATTTCACTGTGAAGCCAGAATAAAAGGGGAGATTTGCAGTGGGTTTTGATGTCCAGTCTGAACCTGTAGCTCAGCTGGAATGAATCCATGCAAACCAAACCCAAAATGCAACACATGCACATGTCTCAGCTAACAAAACCTGCTGACTGTTACGTGGCTTTAGCTGCAAGGTCATTGTCATTTGAAGTGTTTTCTCTTGTAAAGTGTTTCACAAAAAATCTGAAAGTAGTCAGAGAGTGTTTGCAGGCAGGAATAGCTGCATAGAAAGAATGCAATCAGGAAAGATCTGCTGGTCTACACAGCAGGTAAAAAGAGAATACATCTGAACAAATCACCCTGAAGACAAAAGTAGTATTCTCTTCACCTATTTGTGATTTCAAAAATTGATCAGCAACTGCCCAGCTTCAAGCCTGAACTCCTTCTGTGGATTGTTGTCTTTCTGAATTACTGGTGAAATCTCCAGCCTGTATGCATTGAATCCATACATTTAATGAAGTGCAGCCAAGCATGGCAGCTCTCTGCTGAGCAGCCCACAGGAATTGTCCCCTTCTCGGTCACACAGGTGGTGATTTAGGGAGGAACATCAGTGAGCACTGAGTCAATATCCCCCAGTGAATATTGCAGTGCTGCCACATCACCTGGGGAGTGATGGGATTCCAAGCCCTTTTTCGCTCCTCTGAGTTACATTTGGGTCCTGGCCTCAGAGCACTGCAGTAAAGGAGTGCAAGTGTTGGCATGATGGACCAAGCACTCAGCCACTCTGTGAACACTCAGTGTGTTCTAAAGATTGTGCACTGATTCACACCATAGCAGTAAATGTGGATCAATACAGGCAGAAGCCCTCAATGATTTGGGGAAAAAAGAAAAAAAAGAAAAAAGAAAAAAAACAAACCACTTTTTTATTTTCATGTTTCTGGATGGAAACTCTCTTGAATTCCTTCTCCTCTCATGCACCCAAAGCACAGTGTGAATTATAATAAAAAAATAACTAACACGAAATTAATCTTGCCCTTCTAATTTGTCTATAATTAGTGATTTAGGCTTGATCTTGTCTTTGCCATCCTGAGGAATATTTTATAGGTGTATTTTTACCCTAGAGCTCTTCTATATAAGTTCTACTGTAATTGTTGTATAAAGGCAGAAACCCAGGAGAAAATCTTTCCTGAAACCAGAAAAGACTGGGGCAGAGATATTTAGAGAATTGGGAAAAGCCAAATCACAGCCCCCCTCTTTCTCCCTTGGAAAACATGCAAGGCAAATTGTGGAGTCCAGCAATGCTGCCAAGGGAACAATTTGAAAGTTGTGAAGGCTGCAGGTATGGCTGGAAACCATCTGGAAGAAAGAACTTGCTCATGTGAGCGAGGATGGGGGAAGCATGGAATGGGGTGGCCCTGGAATGTTCAAGAAATGGGCAGATGTGGTGCTTGGGGACAGGCTTTAGGGGTGCAGTGTTAGGTTGATGGTTGGACTCAAAGATCTTAGAGATCTCTTCCTTAAAGATTCTATGATTTACGAGAAATTTTTACTCATTCTCATAGTCTCATGGAATAAAATTACATTAAAGCAGAAGTGTTTTGGGGAGCATAAATGCATTGACCTGGTAAATGTAGAAATGGATGTCCAATACCTATTTTTTAAAGTACTTTCATACTGGCAGCTTAAATTAAGAACCCCCACCAAAACTATGCCAGGTGTTAATTCTCTAATACAAACATACCCAGATTGCTGATCCCATCATATACTATCAATAATTAATTTAAATATATTGCAAAGTAAAAGTTTAGATCCACATTCCCTAATCAAGAGAGAGAGGTTACAAGGGAATGCTGCAATGCAGAGCACCTAAGATTTGCTAATGTGAATTAGTAGAGTGACCAAGATTCAAAAAGATCCTCTGGAAAGAGGAATCTGCTGTCGTACAGGCAAAAAAAAAAAGAAGATACAGCTCTAAAGGGAAATTTTTGGTAAATGAACACCAGATCCAGGGGCTGTATCTTTAGAACTTTGAACAGGAACCAAAAAAGAATAAATAATAAATAAATAAATAATATTGGCATATCTCTACACTGAGAAAAAGAGAAATTACAAAAAACCAAGATAATAAGAATGTGCCAGAAGCCTCGTAGTTCTAGTGTGTTCTTTTTTGTAGGAATACTCAGAACAGAACCTCTCTCTTTCAATGTTTTCCTCCTCAGGAGGAAATGAGGCGGAGAGAGGCTGTTCATGGTGATGGACTGCTGAAGAAGATGCTGGGAAGCAAAGCAAAGTACTCGAGAATAAATCACATTGTGCTTGCTGGCCTTCTTTTTTTGTTTGTTTTGTTTGTTTAAATTCTCAGATGGTTTTCTATTTTATCCCAGATCAGCCAGAAATATGGAACTATACACTTGCAAGGGCCAAAAAACAGCAGGTTTTTTTATTCTTTAAAGTAAGTTCAGTTATTCCCATCATCCATAAGGGGTTTTTGTATAATCTGTTAATGATGATCTTCCACTCCACAACTTGCCTGGTCAATATATGCCAGTGTATCTTAGCCCTGAGAGTCTTTTTACTCCTAATATTTAACCTAAATTTTCCTTGCCATAAATTAAACAAACTGCTCTTGTCCTACCCTTCAAGGAGATGGAGAAGTGATAATTGCTTCTCTCTACTGAATTATCTTCAGAGTGGGTTCTGTAAAGCTGTTTTTGTAAGCAGCACTGGGCTGTGAATAAGTCCTGTAAATATCTAAAAGGTAATATCAGACATACTAGAGACCAGGTCAATTCCCTTTTTTCCCCTTTTTTTCACCCCTGCATATTTGAGGAATATTTCTATTTGCATTTTTGGTATGCAGGTGTTAAAATTGATGTCATAAGATGTGCCTCAGTCAACATGAAAAAACATTGTAAGTGATTCTTACCTGTCTGCTCCCTTGGTTTTTATGATGTTACAACAACTTTCAATTTATTTTCCCTCTGAGTTTAATATTTTCCATCTTTTGCCAAATCTCTCCTTCCCTGTTGCTGCTGGTTCCCACAGGGCTGTGAGATCTCAGAGGGTCTACAATTTCTATGTGAATACAGATTAAAATGCTAATTTGTGCATTCATCCCTAGTGCTTGGATTTCCCCCCTTTATTTTCAAATTAAAATTTTGTTTGCTCACAGTTCCTGTAAAAGTGTGTAGAGTTGCAAATGTTGACAGAATTGTGCTTTCAGTTTTGTTCCAATTCTTTTCTTCAGTTCGTTTTTGTTTTGCTTTATTTACCTTTCCAACTCCTCATCTACAGTGCTGCAAAGAATTTGATAAGGCCCAATGAATTCCCCCATGTAACTCAAATCACATGAGCTCTGTAATGCAAGGTGTTACTTGCAGGGCTGAGATAGACATAGAAATGTCAGCATTACTCTGAAACTTGCTGGGGTACACTAAAACCTGTCCTGCCTCTTCCCCTCATTACCAGCTAAATGAAATTGAGTGGGAAAACTGCAGGAATAGGCCAGAGAGAAAAAACAATTATTGAGGCTTGTGGTCACGACCTCACAAAAACACCGTGTGACTCATCTCTGGGAAAAATGAAGGTACAGCAAGAGGAAATTGTCACAAATGCAGGGTCATGCTGGAGAAGCAAGATTTATCACTTGATTTGAAGGGTTGAGGTGCCATGGTCATGACATCTCGTGCTGGTACATGGATCAATCATTCCTGCACAGCACTGGAGCAGCTGCAGATTCCCCAGGGCCAGAGTTTGGTATCATGGGAAATAAAGGACATTTCACTCCATCCTCAGGAATGATCTCACCAAGAAGTTTCTTTAAACAACACAACACCAACGTAGAGACAAACCTGACTGAAATTCCCTTTCAAGATTTTAAAAGTCTGCTGGAATTTTTCCTCTTCCTTTTCCAACAGGAAAAACCTACACAAGCTTCTGTACAAGTTTGTGCAAGTGGTTCCAGTGCAGCTGGACCAATTTTCGTGTCCCAGAGCATCTGATGAATTTCCAAATCTTTATAACTGTATTATAAACTAATTGTTCTCCTGGCTGTGAGCAGGATGAATAGAACATACTTTAGATGCAAATACTTTTAGTGCAATATTGAAAGTTCTCTCTCTTTTACCTGCAGTCACAGAAAATCTCTTTAAACTACATCCAGACAGCAGGACTGTGTTTACTACACTCCTGCTTAGCCAGGTACTCCTTTTTCAAGGGAGGTGTTAGAATAGGAGACAGCACGTGTCAGCAAAGATTGCATAACTGAATCAGAAATATTAATTCATACATCCTTGGTTAATATTGATGGCACTGCAGTAAAGCATCTGTGCTGACAGATATCTCCTGCTCTCTGTAGCTATTGAATTAACAGATCCTCTCACAGCGTAACAGGAATATCTACCTGAAAGCAGAGCTGGGATGAGGGTTAAAAGAGAGTACAAGCTTCTGGTTTCAGTCCCAGTCATGTTATTAACTGCAAAATCAAGCTGTGTTTTCATCTAGGTACTGGTCTGAGCTCCTCTCTGCTCACATTGCTGGGAACATGTGAAACACAGCAGTTTCCTGATGAGAAGATCACAGGGAAGAGTAATGACAATTCCAGGAAAGAAATGTCCCTCCTGTGCTGAGAGCTGCACCAGGCCCTGACCCCTGACTCCAGCAGTACCAGCAATATTGGCTCTGCAAATTAATATTGATCAGACAAACAGCAACCTGGATGTTTAGGTTCTGTCACGATTTAGCCACCATGCAGTGAGGAGAGGTGAGCACCAGAGAAGACAAAGAACTTTGCCAAGGAGGTGATGTTACTGCCTGATAAAGCACTTGGGGTGATGTGAATATCAATACATAACACTCAAAGGGTTTAATGCACAGCTGGGTATTTATGTGAGCACTAAAGGTCAGTGTTCCTCAGTCCAGAGACAGGCACAGGTTGTGCAAACACTACCCAGGAAAAGCCCAGGAGCAGGAAAAGAGGAGCTGTGGGTCAGTCCTGCCCAGTGCCCACCACAGCCTCCCCCCAGGACAGAAGGATGGATGGCAGCAATTCAGAGCAGCAATTCAGAGCAGCACTGGGCAGCCCTGCTCTGCTTGGCTCCTCTTCCTCTGCTTCCCTGGCATCCAGAGATGGAGTAAAACACTGAAAAACAGTACTGATGATGTTCAGAGCCCTACCAACCACCAGAATTACTAAGATCCTTGTGAGCCCATTATCTGCAGATACAAGATATCCTAGGAGGAAAGTGAATTTTGCCTTGTTCCAGAGGGGGAACATGGACAGAGCATTGAATGGACAGCCTTTCCCAGAAATCATTTTTCTTCCTTCAACCAAGAGCAGCATCTGTTTTTTTTTCTCCTCCTGCATTTCTGTGAAAAGCTGAATACATTGCTGACAATGTGGTTCATTGGTTAATCATAAGGCTTCCATCAAGTGAGGAGATATTTCCTTGAAAATTACACACTGGGGGAGTGGAGTGAGAATTTTGCTGGGGGATAAATAGTACATTGCATGGGTTGTGGAAGGCAAGGCAAACTATTAAGGAGAATATGAAGCCCTGAATAAGTTGGAGTAGCTTAAATTGCAGGCCAGTATTTCTTCACATATAATCCAGCTATTGTGAAGTAGGCAAAAATACAAAATGTTTCACTCTTGTTTTAATATAAGGGGAAATGCACAAAAAATTAACCAAAATATGAAAATATAAAAATACAAAATATGAAAATATGCAAAATAATGCTTCACATGTGAGTGAATAATGCAGTCTATTTGTTCTTGCAGCTATTTTAGGAGTTGTGGATCCAGAGCCTCTCTAAATGCCTTGGACTGTATAGGTAAGCAATCTGATTTTTAAATTAGTTTTATAATTATATTGGACAAGATTTACAATTCATAATGGACAAGAACAGGTATTCTTTACAGTTGTCTAAGCGCTTTCTCTCTCTAGCTGGAACTGGAATTTAAGAACAGATTTTATGGTCGTGTTCAGCAATGTCTTCTTTTGACTTTGAACAGTGCCAAGAAACCATAAGAAAGACAAAAGCAAAAGAATTAGCCAGACTTTCCAAAATCCAGGTCTAAACAAAAGGACAGAAATAAAAACTGCAAAGTGAATAAAGAATTTTATTTACCTCATTAATGCTGTATTTTTTTCAGTAGACAAAATCAGAAATTATTTAAATAGGTTTGATCTAAATTTAAGCAGAGTCTCAGAATTTCTAAAAACCAAAACAAAACTAAAGAAAAACAAACCCAAGGTAAAACAGACACAAAAGTTTCCTTGGAAAATTAAAATAAATGCAGGCATTTGTTATTTTCAGGAAAAGGAGCAGGTGCAGGCTGCCTGCTATGGTGCCTCTATAACAGGCTTAGCTGGAATCCTTTGGAGCAAGAAACTTCCCTGCATAATGGGAATAACCCAAAAACCAGACAGCCCTGCCTTTGAATCACTTCCCTGCCTCATACTTCAGAAACCAATGACAACTTGAAATCCTGGGATACCTGGAATGACCTTTGAAAATTCATTCCCTACAAGTCAAACAGATGGTCACAGAAACACTTTGCTACTTTGGAAAACATTAGTTTAAATCATTGCTTCAATAAAACATTGCCTTTATTGCAAATCCTCGTTTGCCTATGAATACACAACATTCCAGACCAGCTCTGGCTGTAACAGAAACTGCTCTGTTCTCTCCTATGTTTTCTAATTCCAAAATGATATGAAGAAAAGAGAAAAAAATACCTAAAGCACAGTGAAAGCTATTTAATGGTTTGCTAGGAGAACAGATATCTGTCGTCAGAAGAGCAAACACCAGCTGAGCTGGTTTAAAAATTAGGTTGCTGTGCTGCTTGGCACAAGTCTCACACTAGCATACAAAAAGTCTGCCATGAAATTGGCATTTCTGGATTATTTCTATAGCACCTACAGGCATATTCATGCATGACACTTTCTTAAGGTGAAGCCTTAGCAAATATGTCCTTTGCCCAATTTAGAACTAAAGATCTGCAGAAAAGCTCTGCACAGAATTGAAATTTCCAGCATGCTGCTTCACCCCCAGGCCTGTGCCTTGCTTCTCTCCCTTCTCAAACTCTCTCTAGCATCTGACATGCAAAAGGTGAAGGGAAGCCCTATTAATCAAGCACAAAGTACATTAAAGCACCTAAATAACTTGTTTATACAAATGATCTGCTCCAGTGTAAGTGATGAGGTCAAGAGTCCCATTTGTTGTGCGGTGCCATTTTATTGATGTGGCAGGAGGCATCAGCAACTGCAGTTTTGTCACGCTCTGCTTTCCACCCCTGCCAAGGATCATCACTCCTGGGCTGTCAGAGGCATTGAATCTCCCAGTGCATGCTGCATGTTTGATGGAGCACTGCCTCGGCCATTCATCATGCAGGGAGTTAAATTTCCTCTGCCAATATGGAAATTCTGCAAGGGCAAGAATGTCTTATCAATTTTTATTGAGGGAATGACAGCATGAAAGTGGGTCAGCGTGAGGTTGCCTTAAAGCAGTTTCTTCAAAATTAAAATTATACTGACTAGCTAAATTTCATAATGTGATTTAACTTCAAACTGTTTTCCATGTCCTGTTACATACCAAGTCTCAAGGAATGACCTTTTTTTTTTTTTTTTTTTTTCCTCAAGTGCATCCCTTTCTGAAAATATAATATCACTTCAGGCAGAAAAAAAGAGGATTTTAAACATTATCCCACGACAAGGTCATTGGCTATGGCAATAAAAAGAGATTTTCCAGGGTCTTGCAGGTTTTGGAAAACATTTTAGAAAAAAACAAATTTACTGACAGGGACATTTAGAAATCCCCCCAGACTATCAATAGTCATTCAGGTTGTCAAACAGGTGCAGAGACTAAAACAAAGCAATATGAAATATGTCAGGCAGTGCAACTTAACTTTCCTGTATTCACAAAGTGCAAGAATAAAAAAAAGTTATGAAAACTCAAATCAGCTTCAATAACATCAAAATTAAACTTACAGAATTATGGATGATCGGTATTAACATAAAAAGATTTCTGAGGGAAGAGACCCCTTTGATCTACCAGACAAAAGTATAATGAGACACTATGGCTGGAAGCTGGAGGGAGACATATTCAGAACAGAAATAAGGGAAACATATTATGGATGAATAAAATTAACCATTGGAACATTATACTTGGGTGGACAGTGAATATTTCATCCCCTGACATTCTAAAATCAGTAATTTTCTAAAAGCAATGCATTCACACATTTAGAAATTGTTGTGAGCTTGATACAGGAACTGCCCTGGTAAGGAGGAAAATAAATAGGCAGGTGTGGAATATCTGTTAGATATCTGTTCATAAATGCAATATCCTGTTACTAACCAAATTCTTTTTTTTTCCCCTGTACATTTTCCTCATTATAGTCATGAGAACAACTACCACAACTTTGGTTTTGGGCTTTTTCCATCACTCCTTACTTACAGCAAGAGAAGAATTGTTAACTCTGTTGAAGATATTTCATCATCAAAGAAGGAGGTGTGGTAAGGGATACAGGGTTTTTGTGGGGTTACTGTTCCATGACAACAAAACCAGCAACTGACTTTTAGTACTGGGGATGGTGATACAAAAACCTTAGAAAATGTAATTTTTGTTTGCAAGACAGAGTAACTATTTTGTAGGATGGGCTTGGGAGGTAGAGATATGGTAAACAACATCTGCAGTAGTTAAAAATAAGGAATATGGATATCATTCTTGCAGAATCACTTCAAAAAGTTGGATTTCTTCCTCAAAGAATGATTTACTGGTGAAATTCTCTTCCACTGAAGACCCTCTGCCTCTCTTCCTGTTGAGCATTTGAATAATCTCAGCATGCAAGATTTTAATTTGCAGCCTGTGAAGTTACACATGGAAGAAAATTCATGTGCAACAAATAAAATATTTATTTTAATGTTTATTCCTTCTAACATTCTCTCTAATTTTTCACTGAAATACTGGCACTAAAGAAATCCTACAAAAAGAAAATGACAATATAACTCTACCTGTAGTTGATTTCCCCATGTGTAAGGCTGTGTATATTTACATGAAACACATTGAAATTGGCTGCATTCAGGTTGAGTGCCACAAAAGGCAAACAATCCTTGATTTACTTATATATCTGATCAGAAATTCACGTGTCACAGAGAAGAAGAGGGTTTTATTATTCCCTAAACATGACAGGAAACAAATGAGAACCAAATGTGGAACTGCTTATTCTGGGGAGGATTTTTTATTTCACTTTTTTTCTTCCTTGCCCTTGTAAACTGTTCTTGAGCCAGAAGCAGCACTTCAGAGGGTCACAGGCTTGAACTGCTCTCTCTTTACATATTTCAGTTAATTTTTGTTTGAGTGGGAAAAAACTGAATCTGCTGATCCCAGGGTTGAGCAGGCTTAGATTGATGCCTCTATTCTTTGTGCCAGCAAGTGACCTTAATTCACATATTCCATCTATTTTAATATATGGTATTATTTACTGCACTGACTCAGTGTAGTACTTTTTAAATATTTATGAGAGCAGCCTTTACACACATAGCACTGATGTTTATCCTTTGCTGGTGCCAGGGAATGAGAAGTGCATGGCTTGAACAATGAGTTTGGATTATGCAGAATTTATTGCTTCTCTATTTTATCTCTTTCATGCCACAGACAGAAGCTTTCATCTGTTATAAAGTACAATGTGTTTTCTCCACATGATAGTATTACTACCTTACCAAATCTTTTCTTTTTCCTAACCCACCCTGTCATTCTTGGCTTTGAATCTCCCTTTAAGCACCCACACATCTCTTTTTTTGTTAATAGAACACAAATATTTTACTATTTTCTTGATGTCCCATGTTCTACTAATATTTTAAGTGTGTCACGCTCTATTTAAGTGTCAGAATGAAGACATCTAGTGTAATCTCTTTTTCCTGTAAGTGCTTCTGACTTCTTTTTTGTCTGTATAATTCTGTATTGCAAGGAGCCTTTTGCAAAATAATGGTCTTAAGAACACTGGAGATGAAAACAGCTCATCTATGGCATTACAGAGAAATGAAACTGGCAGTGGGTGAATGGCTGGGCAAGGGAGATATTAGAAAGAAAAAAGAAGTAATCTAACCACAGTGAAGCAGTCAAAAGCTTATAGCTGAAATGAAGATAATGAATTTAAAATGAGAAATATGTATTTCTTCTTAGTGAGGTGGATTCTGGTTGGAGCTTCCAGACTGACAATTCTGAAGGATTTGTCTGGGAAAAAGATTCTGAGACTGGAAAAGTGCAAGTTTTTCCTCATCACTGGGCATTTGACCTGCAAAAGGGAGGTTTTCTGCCTGCAGTCAGTTTGTCTCTTGGGGATTTGGACCTATCAGTCATTGATTAGAAATGATCAATTAATTTTATATAAAATCACCTTCAAGTTATGATTGGTGGTTATTTACATCCTTGTTCACAGGCTGCTGTCTCTTAGGTGATGATAAAACTTTGTTGACCTGCAAAGAAATAGAAACAAAGCGAATAGCAACAACAATAATAATAATAACAAAAATAATATATCACTTTATTTAGGAGGAACTTTGGGAAACAGCATCTCAGGGTGATATAAATAAATGTGGGTTATATTTGGAAAACAAAATTTTAACTTTACCTGCTAAGTTTGTTTGCCAAACTGATGTTGGGCATTTCAACAGAATCTATTGATGATAACACCTCAAGTTTTAACATTTCACCATAAAAATGTAAAAATGCCCAATATACTAAAATAACTGTCTAAGAATGGAAAGTAGGGGCATGATGAAGCAGTGGAAATAATCACTGAAACTGTGGGTAATTATTTCATTACATTTGCAAGACTATGAGTGCTGCTGTTGCTCACCAGTCTTGTGACCATTTTCCAGATTCAACTGGCCCTTCCAAATCCCTTCCCATTGGGAACACCAATAATTTTTTACATGAGGCCTAAAAAGCCCCAATACTTTTCCTTGACCTGCTGGATCACATCTCTGCACACCTGATTATTCTATTGGCAAAAGCATAAAAGAGACAAGCTGGAGACACATATTTAAAACTAAAACCTTGAATTAGAAAAAAAATAATAATTTTTCCATGAGAAAGGGCATAGCCCTGCAATTTGTAAAAGGCCATTAAGGAAAGTATAAGCTATTGTTCATTTTTATTTGTTCTGTTTTATTCCTTCTTTCTGTTTTGGTAGGAAAGGGATCAATTTAAAAACTCAAATTCATTTTACATTTACATAAAATCATTTACAGGCTTGATATTTAATCCTAGAATTAAATATATCTTGCAGTTAGGAACTACCAGAATATTATTTCAGTATGTAAATAGGTACTGGATGAACTATTAACTAGTTTATGAGAAAAATAGGAAAAAGCAATGCATTGATACTAAAAGGCCTACACAGCAGAAATTTTTGATACTTCCAAATCTTGTAAAACTTCCATCACCATGCAGATAATTTTTTAAAATTTAGGATAATAGCTATTCATTCTGCAAGTAGAATCATTTGCTGCAGCTAAAAGAACAAGGATATCTAGAAAAAAATATAATTTCCGGGATTACAAATACAACAAACTCAAGGTTCCCCTTTCTGACTTATTCACCTTTTGGCTTATTTAACTTGGTGAATCCACAAATTTAATCATAAAACTTTCTTCTGGTCTGCAATATTTGATGTGTCTTTAATTCTTTTTTTGTCTTGTTTGTTTGTTGACTTCCTATAATTAGACACATTGTGAAAAAAATCACCAAAATTCCTCACAATTTCACACTGGCTACTCCAGCTGTACCTGTCTTTACAAACACAAACACAAGTTCAAAAGTATATTTATCCAACATCCTGTGAACCTGTAAAGCAGATAAATCATAGAGTGCCACTAACTTTGAACAGTTTTCTTAATAATAAAGTATGTGTTTGCCTAAAAATGTTAAGAATATTAACATTTAATTGCTAATTACTCTTAATTAATATTAAGAATATTTAAGAAATAAAGCCTCAGTTTCTTGTATCCAAAGCCGATTCCATGCATAACTAAGGTTTATTGACTAGAGGCACAACATTAACAGATTCTGATCTCTGCTGTAGTTCAGGGTGAATCTAAAAACAAAACAAAATAAAACAAATATATATATGTGTGTATATGTATATATATATGAAAGCAGGGTTAATTGGAAATTTAGGTGGCATTGGAATATGGTATCATATTTAAAGCAGTATCTGCTTCAGACAACTTTACTCTCACATGTTCTGGCAAGAGAAAAGAATGGCTAAAGCCTGAAAATTGAGCTCTTTTCTCTTTTTCCCTTTATGACTGATAAGAAATGCCATCAGCTGTACAGGAAAGCTTAGGAAACAAGGAATTTTTTATGCAAAATCTAAGCATCATCTGAAATCATCATTGCCTTGGCTGCCAGTATTACTGCAGGAGCAACTATATAAAAAACCAAATAAGTTTCCCTGAAGAAAAGACCCAAGCCTTGCAACTTCTCTGTCATATGCAAGATTATTATCTACTCATAAATATCCTACAGGGAAGCCAAGGGATCTCAGTCTGGACACATTTTATGGATATGCACCATATGGATCAAGGGAAATGTCTATATTGACAAAAGAAATCACTGAACAAACAAAATGTTATCTCTGGGGACCAAAGACAGACAAATTTACATAAGAAATGAGTCACACAGTTTAAGAAGAAGGTTAATTTAGCATTTCAATAGTTTATCTAAGAACATGATCAGTTCCATGATCTCCAAGATTAGAAGGCTTTGGCTTTTTAAGTGATATCAGCAGGTTTAACCAGAAGATTTTAGGGAATTAATATAGGCATCATTGAGTAAATTCTATGAGCAGTGCATTCTAGCTTTGAATTCTGTGAATGTAACAAAAAATGTTTAATGATAGTGGATGCTTTGACAAACTGAAGCTCTGCTCTTATGGAAAATGACCCCAAAGTTAATTGCAAGCATAAAATATTTTGTAGCTCTTGCCAAATATTTGCCTAAAAGATGTCTTTGCTTTGGATAAAGTGCTTAACTTCCCCTTTGCTGTGCTGTCTTTTACAATTCATAAATAAGTACCCATAAATTATAGAAATATGGATAAATTAACCAAAAATTAATCTGAATCCATATCTGAATACACTCAGGCAGAACGAGAGGGCTGTATCTTTTCATGTTTGCTTATCACTAAGTGTGATTAATGATATCAGTGAATCTAAGAAGGTTTGAAGGTCTAGTGATGCAAACAATGCAAAAACCTTTGAGCCTTGTTGAACCTGCCCATAAATATCTGATCCATACACTGAGGTGGAAATTTAATAAACAAGCTCTCCCAGGAGAGCTTCAGATTTCAGTTTCCTAATGTATTTTGCAATGCCCTATTTAATATAATTTCCATGCTTAATAACTTCAATTAGTTTTCGTTTTGAACTTCATCCTTTGGGAGAGTATTTTTTGATATGTACACTAAAAGATCAGTGGGTTTGGACATGGAAGTTTTATCCTTCCCTCTGGTATTGTTTCAGATGCATGACACAGATATAAAAAATATGTCATTAAAGTCCCAACGGACCATCTACTCTGGATTCTGGAGCCTGTCTTTGCTCCTGAAACAAAGACAAATTAAGCTTGCTAGAAGTGATATGAACAAAGAAAACAAAGAAAGAGTCAATAGCCTTGACCATGGAACCTGTGTGAGCCTTCAGCAACGCTTTCCAGCACTCACAAAGACCACTTTGGCTTTGGGATTGAGCTCCAGGCTGCTTTTGTATTCTCAGGGAGGCACCTGCTCGTTTCAGCCTGCTTCAAACTTTGGTTGTGCTGCCAGTCTTCTCTGCGGTTCATCCTGACATCATCCATCTTTCTCAGCAAAAGAGAAATTCCTTGTTCAAACTTCCTGATTCCTCTGCTTCTTGGTATTCTTGAAGAGCCTACATGAACTCTTTTCACAGTTTTAAAAGTTTCAAGTTATAAGATGGCCCAGTCAGATTCTGATATATCACAGACCACTTAATGTCATCAAATTATCTTCTGACAGACAGCAATCACTTTTTATTCATATTCTTGAATGACTTTGAGGATTTCAGGAGACTGGGGAGTTGTCACAGTTTTTGTAGTTCACTGTAATTTTCCCATGTTAAGGATTTCTGCTTTGTCTTGAATTTATATCAATCCATTTCTAAATTTCAACAATTATGCATGATTAAAGGTCCTTTAGCACTTGGCATTTTCTTCAGAGAGAATATTTATGTGCTCTAATGAAGTCAGTTCTCTAGATCCTTGTGAAAATCCAAATATTTATCACTCTCTGGCATTTCTTATGTCTTCAAAAGCCTTTTTTTTGTGCCTGTTGCTCATTTTTTCATCTTTTTAATACCCTTCTACAATCACTGAGTATTCTCACTGAGTACACAGTATTCCAATACTGGGCTCACAGATGTCCCAGAAAAGCTACTGTTAACTTTCATTTTTAATGAATTAATCCCTGCTTTGTACATCAGGAATGACAGTCACACCATTGCACAGAAAGCTTGATTTTCTTGACTGTAGAACTCTTAGATCCTTGTAGTTCCTTAAATTTCCAGCACTCATTCTGCATGACTGACATTAATTGCTCCATGTTCTCTAATACATTATTCAGCTGTGCTGACATGATTTGTTTGAGAGATCCAAAATTATCAAGTAAAACAAAGCTCTTCATGTGACTGGTGCACCCTTTTTTTATTTAATAGAACGCAAATCCTTGGGTCATCTTCAGATTGCACCAGGAGTGAGTTCAGATCTGTCTCTGAGTGACTGATGGGCGTAGTCCACATCTCCCAAGAATATTTTTGTGAACATCTCCATCTCAGTGTTTTCTTTCATCTCATCTTTTTGACTGTGAATTTAACCTAGAAGACCTCCAGGAGATCCTCTTGGTCTAACAGAACAACACACGGGATGAAGCATTTGTTGAGGTCTCTAGATAACACCACAATGATGGATAACCTCAAATTTGCATTTTTATAAAGAATAAGAAGAATTTTGTCCTTTGCACTTGGCACTGCTCTGACAAACCAAACACATGAAGAAATCTCCTAGATGAAGTTATGTGTGACATCAATAAATACCCAGAAGATCATTTTCTTCACCATTGAAACCCTTAAAATCTTGGGAGAGAAAACTGCATGAGCAGCAGCTGAAAACAGGTGGAATCATGACTCAGTTACATTTCCTCTGAATTAAATTTAGTTCCATTAAAAGTCTATCAAATGCTATATCATTGCAGTCATGAGGTAAAACTCAGGCCTGGTAAAGAGTTTTTTCTTTGCTCCATAATTTTATCATTTACACCTCAGCCATCAGAGCACACAAATGACCTTACAGATATGCAAGTCACAGAGAGCATCTGGCAGCTTTGTGCTCAACCACCCTTCACAGCAGGTATCATTCACAAAATAATATAAGCACACCTTGGGGCACTGCTGTTTGCACCAGCAGCTACATTAATCTCTCTACAAGGAATACAGATTTTCATGGATTTTAGTTGACTATAAAACTTCCTTTCATACTGGCACTGCCTGACTGTCATGAAGTTTTTAAAACATATTTTAAAATAGAAAATAAAATTGACAGATTTCAAGGAACAAGAGCACCAGCTGTATGCAAGTATTGAAATCAGGGAAGTTCTTGAATTCAGTGCACAGCCTGAGTTATAGGATGTTTTCTGATCAAAGTGGTAAAATCATAGAACAGCAGGATGGTTTGGGTTGGGAAGGAGGTTAAATGTCATCCAATTCCAGCCCTGTGCCATGGCAGGGACACCTTCCACTGTCCCAGGCTGCTCCAAGCCCCATCCAACCTGGCCTTGGACACTTCCAGGGATCCAGGGGCAGCCACAGCTTCTCTGGGGCATTTATTCATCTTTTGTTATCAGCTGTTCTACAGTCACAGAGCAATTTTACATTTGCTACAGCAGAGTGGCTCTCCTGACTGCCATGACATTGATCTGTCCAGCAAAAGTGGGGTCCATCAGACTGAACCTGAACTGCCTCTGTAATTATGGCACTTACCAACTCTGCCCTGCCTGTGATCTTAACAGAGCCCTAAGAGCTATTTGGTGGAGGTGTCTGCTCACCAGTTCTTTATAATGTTATTTTGTTCAGTTCTTTATGTTATATTGTAATTTATGGCTGCCATGGAATCTATGAATTCAGTTCAAGTGCCAAACCCACCTGGTGTCATTTGGGACACTCTAGGACACTCGGTGTGGCTTGCAGCCACGAGTCCAGAGCATGTGTGTGTTTTTCTCCACGCTGGCTAAACTTGAGGAGATGCCACAGCTCTGCTGCTGTGTTTGGAGTGGCTCCAGATCCCTGGTTTGCAGCAACTGCCTTCAGACTCTCACAGACATCTACTTTTAGATGTATCAGAATCTGCAAGCTGGGGCCCACCCCAAAATTTGAATGTTTCACCTAAATCAAGAGAAATATGCAACTGCACAATGATAAAAATAGCAGGAACTTTTGGCCTAATTCTGGTTTTAACCAGTCAGAAAGTATTTTAGTGTTCATTTTTCCCCACTGAATATGTGGAACAGGGGATATTCCAAATACAGATTACTGTTCATTGCTTAATTAAAAAGCTCTACTTCCCAGTGGCTGTGTTTGCACATTTTTTCTGGTTGGAGTAGCTAAAAAATAGTCACCAGCAAATAGAAAACATAATATATTTGGTTTCCTTAAATGACCCATCTTCCTGGGATATTTCTGAATAATCACATAGCCACAGCCTATGATTGTGACTAGTAAAAAGGGTTAAAAGAACTTACATTTTGAAATACCAGAGTTGTGATTAGGATTCTTTTGCACGAGCCTTTTTCCAGGCAGCTGCATGGCTGGGATTTTCCCCAGAAAGTCTTGGTATAAATGAACTTCAAAGTCACATGTGAATAAAGAGATAAGAGACAAGTTTATTTTGGAGAGTTGAAAGTAGTGTATTGCTCTCCCCTACATAAAATCACAGTTCAGCAAATCAGGCTATTGGGGTCTGGAAGAGAAGTCTTTCTTTCCTTTCTCCCTTTTCTCTTCTCACTTGCCTCTCTACAAAAACCCTCCAAAACTTCCCTGAAGTTAATGAAATGTCACCAGAGTAAAAGGAATCAATTTCAGGCCATTTATGTTGTCTCACATTTGATCTTCTTCTTGATGTTTTACTTGTCTTTGTCTTCCTTTCTTATTTCCCAGGAGAACAAAATAAGCAGGATCAGAGCCCAATTCATCACTGGATTTTTTACGCCAGCATAAAGCCATTTATTTCAGTGCTTTATGCAGGTATGAAATTTGATTTAAAATGTTTGGACGTGCACATCCATGAAGTGATAAGTTACAAAGGAAGCACGTCAGAGAAAAGGTAATGAGATGAGATTCATGATGTTATTTTTCAACTTAAAGTTTGTTAAGGATTTGTTTTTTATTAAATGCCTGAGAGGCAGTGTATCAAAGTTAAGATTTCAGAATTGGAATATAGAAAGATCTCTAACTGTCATAACAACAGCAGATAAAGTATTAATAATTTCTGTTTTGAATGCAATCTGAAATTGAATTTCTTTCATTCTATGACAGAGTCGATAACAAAGCAAAATGAAACATTCCAATAATGTACATTCCATATTTCTGAGAATAAATATGATTTCTTTGTTGAACAGCCAGGAAATTGGCACATTTCATGTACAGAGACATTAAAGTATTAAAGTAAGAAGTGATTTGCAATCAGAGTAGACTAGAACTTCAAATTAAAATTACATTATTAATACTGTCCATTGCCTCTGCCCATTCCTTAAGTATTACCTACAAAGTTCCATTCTCTTTTGGGTTTTTTTGTGCAGGAGTTTTTTTGTGCTCAAGTAGTTTAAAATGTAAGTTCAGCAATGTATTCCAGACACAACCTGGATCTAGTATTCCTCAGATGCAAAACTCTTCTGAACTGTTTTTGAATAATATTTCTTTCTAAAGTAGGTACAAACAAAATCTCTCCTCCTGATGTTGGCTGTGCCGGTGGTTACACTCAGCAGTACTGGAATTGTATCCAGAGGAAAACTCTATTTGGTTTAAGAAAGAAAAACACAACTACAGCTATAAGACATAGCTTTGATTAACTCCTGGAGACGAGATCTGGGTAATATTTTAATAAAAATGTTGCAAAGGAAAACACAAGTCTGGGGAAACAAAATGGAAGCAATATTCTGAATTAGGTTTTACCTTTATAATACAGTGTGGAGCAGAGTCATGAAAAATTAAGTCTTAAGCACACTCGGTTTGGGTAGGCTTTTGGTGAAGTGTTTTACTCTGTATTTCTATGGGAGAAGACAAAAAATAAGGTTTATAATTCTCATCACCAAAGCATCCTTGAATAATTCAGAGCAATCATCTGAAAAAAAACCAAAAAACAAAAAAAAAAACCCAAACAAACAAACAAACAAAAAACAAACCAACCAACCCAGCCTCAAAGGATTTGGAGAAATTATCTGATGGCATCTGCTGTACTGCCATTTTCCAAATGTGAATCATTTAGCATTCTGCCAATGCAAACTCTGTAGAAAACTTTCTTTGAATATCTCTGTTTCACTGTTGATATGTTTTGTTAAGCATGTAAAATATATCAAGCAAATTTAGCTTTCTTTTTTCCTTCTTTCCCCTGCAGGGCAAGTTACTGTTTCCTTATTTAATATATTCTGGCCCCAAAGGAACTTGGCATTTAAACATGTGCACAACTTTAAACACAAGCTTAAAGACAATGACTTCTCACATGCTTGAGTACCTTACTAGGCTGGGATCTATAAGCCTAGTCCAATTTCAAACTGTCTTTTCATTCATTTTAATGAGTATTAAATTGGATGCTGCATGAATTTATTTCACCATTGTCATCTCCCAGCATTTCTCCCTGGGGACTGAGTGCAAACACTTGAGATTCAACATGTGTTGCTTATCACTTTCATTTGGTAAATATGCCATGTTTCCTATCTTCCTGCTCTTTGAATAGGTGAACACAGAAGAACTTCCCACAGGATGCCTTTCAGATTTAAATCTCACCTACTAGAGATGCTCATATGAGGATTTGCTTTTCATTTGCTGTGAACATTTGTGCCAGTAAAACTTTATTGTCTGGATGTGTGCAGAAAGTGAGTGGAAAAGACGTGAGAATTTGAAACCCTTTGCTGCTAAATCTCTTTTACCTCTTCTACTATGGCTGATGAACACATAAGGGTTGGCTGCAAGAACCAGGCAGAGAATTTAATTTTGCCAGTCACATTTTTCAATGGATTAGTTGAAATTTCTCTAAATCCTAGAGTGCTGAGAATTGTATGAAGGCCACTACAGAAGAAAATCTTTCAAGATCCCAGGATTCGGCTCAGAGTGGTGACAGAAATGGCAGCCAGTGCCACACACACAAAGGAATTGAGGGAACTAAATGACAGCTGACAGAAAAGCTGGCAGAAAATGTTTGAATATGCATTAAAGCTGGGAAAGTAGTAAGGCCATTTTCTGTTTAAAGTCTCACATGGCACAGATGAGAATTGTTAAAGAGCTGCCACATTCAGCATCGGTGGTTCAATTACAGTGGTGAGAAAAGTGCCTGTGAAGTGTTATAAGCATACATGAGTTGTATGCTAAATGGCTACATTTGATGATAAAACTTGTGAGTAAATACATAGAAATGTTTTCAGGAGAAAAATTTCTCTCCAAGCTGGGATTAAATGAGATAGAGTTTATATTTATCCCTAGGCACAAACTTAACACACCACAAAATTCTATAGAAATAGTTACAAGCCTAAATAATCAGTTCACTTTACAGACAACCTTATAAATCATGTGGTGAGGATGTTTGTGTCTAAAAATGAAGGAAATTCCATTCACACTTGAATAATTAGAAACTGGAGCACAAAGGCATAGATGGGGAGAAAAGATGAAGATCTGCTTCTGTGGAAATAATATCCTAAAATCTGGGTTATCAATCCAACAGGACAGATTCCCTAACACAAGAGCTACCTTTTAAATTAGCTCCTGCAATTTAACCAGCTCAACTAAACAGTGGCAGGATCTTATCACCATAATGCACAATAAAATCTACACTATTAAAATTCTACTGAAGAAAACTTAGTGTGAGATAAAGCAGGCATGAATGATCATTTAGCATTAATCCTGATGACAACCATTTCCACTTTGCTATTGAAATTCCCTTCTTCCTCCATTTTCATTTCCAAGTACAATGCAAACAACATGCTCTAATCAATCACTTATACATCCACCATAATTTTTATTTAAAGCCCTGTATCTTAGATATATAAGCCAATGAAGATAATTTATCTTCCCTCTTGCTTTCCAGTCTCACTAAAGGAAAGGAAAGGTAGAGTAAGGGAAGGTGATACAGAGAGGTAAGAGATAAGATATGGAGTTTTAGGGTTAGTTGGTAGTTTCAACACTGATTTTTGCATTCAGAATTCACTAGGGGGTGAATCACAGATGTTGACAACAATCAAGGTTTGTCCCAAACCAGAGATATTTTTGTCTGGCGCAGCATCACCTGAATGTGATTATACTGTTTTAATATATACATGTCTAAGTCAGGATGAGCCACCTTGGTCAACTCTGCAAAGTGATTCCAAATCCAGGTTTGTCTCATGTGGTGTCAGGTTGTCATAGAAACAAAAAAATCACTGAATGCTTTGGGTTTGAAGGGATCTTGAAAACCATCCAGTTCCAACTGCCCTGCAGGGACACCTTCCACTAGACCAGGATCCTGCTGCTCATGGTCCTGAATTCCCTTCACCCCTAAGTGCAAGGAATTAGGATTTTAGTCATCCCAGATTTTGGATCTTTTACTGAAAACAAGGACTTTATTCTGAAATCGCCCTCCCAGATCAGTGTAATGCAATGCAATTTTTGAAAATTTTGCTTAGAACATGATTTGGTAAAAATGAGAGTTTCTTAATTTTTATTTCTTTTTTCCTGGGGGAAAAAATCTAACACAGCTGGGATTGCATGGGATTATTTTCTAAACAAAGACAGCATTTCTTTCAGTCTCCATCAGAAGATGCAACTGGGGATTTCAGAAGGTGAGCAAAGTAATAAATGAGAAAGAAAGAAAATAAAGCCAACATTTTTATCACGATTCACAGTGACAATAGAAAAAGATAGATATGTAAAATTATTTGAAAATTAAAACCATATAACAGTGGCTCTGAAAGAAACATGAACCAAAAATTACAATAAAAAAAGGGAAAAAATGCAATCCTTATGCATGGAAGTAAGAACAAGGGCTCAATCAACTCCTGCAAATGCAAATCAAGACATTTAACATTTTGAAGAAGAGCAATATAATGCAGCAGGACGAATTTGTAGACAAGAACACATTCTGAGGACCTGATGGATTCCACCTGAAAAGCAATTCACTTATGCTAACCTCAAAAGAAATATTTAGAGTAAGTTATGGCTCCATCTGGCTTCTCTGCATACAGAACAGGTACTGGTAGCCATGAACTTTTCATCTTAAAATATCAAGAGAACAAATCCCTGTCAGAGGCATTCTGAGTGTACCTATGAGAGGAAAACTGTGTTGCTAGCAGAGTACTTTTACTGGTACATTTGCAATCATGCTCCAGGAATTTAGATCCCAGGAATTCTGGTGTTACATTCTTAAGTGGTGTCAGAATAAAACCAGAATAAAAAATTTCCTATAGCTAAGAAGAATAATTTGGACAGGATTGTCATATTTATTATAGCCAAATATAAGAATAAGAGTTGGGGGCAAAGAGGCTGATTAAAACAAATCCCTAGGACTCAGCAAATATTTACCTTTTTAATTATTGATAGACCAACACTCAGGAAAGTTTCACATTAAGAGTTCACACTGAGTTGCTTTGTGACAAAAGATGTGATAATCCCCAGTTGCAATAGGCAAAATGCCACTTATACCCAGCAAGGGTGAGATGCATTTGATATGTTTGAATGAGCAGCTGTTATTCATTTCCCTAAGCCCTCCAAAATGAACAGTGTTGTAAATCTCTTCTCTGCTTCTGGGCTGACCCATGCACAAAGGAGACTTGTGGGAAGAAAATGCAAGAAAGAGCAGACAAACTAAGAGAGACAGTTCTCAACAGCACATGGGATGGCCAGAAAAACCCCTCACCTGCCCAGAAGAGAAGTGTCCAAATCTTCAGTGAACAGTGAAGATCTCTGTCCTCACTGGCTGTCTTTACTGAATATATCCCTTAAATGACAAAACTATGAGTGCCACTTGAATATTTCCCTGTCTGCCAGGTGTCTGTGATATCCTGTGGCAGCATTGTCAGACCACCAGCATTTGGTTCTGATTAACCTCACACCAAGCTGCCACCTTCTGTAACACCTTAAGGCACCCCTTCAGTCAGCCATAAATATTGCAAGCTTCTAAGATGAATATTATAATGCTTTTCCTCCAGGAGAGACATGTGTTTTTCTATTCCATGTTGTCAGATCATTGTGAATGCAAGATATGTGGTTCACAGATTTTTTTTTCAATCTTGCTGCTCATTAATAGGTCTGTGCAGACAAAGTGAATTTCCTCATTATTTTTTGTGTACATATGCATCCTTCCTGTGTGCTGTTCACCTTTTTATGAAGCTAGATCATGTCTTTCAGATAAAGTTGGTAAAAAGCTCATAGTCTTTGCAATTCTTTTAAGAAGGGAACATTTCACAAGAAAATGGCAGTTCCCGTGGAACGTCATTTAAGAAAAGTTTTTCCAACTGACAAATAGTCTTTTTGTCAAAATGTAAATTGCTTGCACAAATATATTAATGTAGAG
>JANRMJ010000088.1:65719779-65742234 GCA_025584955.1 Alethe diademata
TATATTATATATATGTAAGCGTATTTATTTCATATATATATGTATGTATAATATATATATATTTGTCAATATATATTCACATAAATAAAGAGCAAAAGAAGAAAGGAAAATGGAACTCTTTTGCATAATATTGTAATAATGTCATGGGCTATGAAAACTGCATTTCAAAACTTCTTCTACATCAGACCTATCTATTCCAGGACAAATATCTATTATAGAGATAAATTCATCTTGACTGCTTTACTCTTTTATTTATTTATTTATTTATTTATTTATTTATTTATTTAATCTATTCATGGGAAACCACTAGAGCTCTTGTTTTCACCTCAGTGCAGAAGGGATTTTTTTTAACCACAAATTGTCATGAAAAAGAAAAAAAATTCTTTATCTACTATTGAGTAATATTAGTGGCCAGCATGGCAAACTTTGACCCCTTCCACTTACACTCATACCTTTTATTTTCTCCTTGCTATTTTTCATTCTTAATTTCCATTTTCAGTCAACATTGAAGAGTGTCTCTTAAGGTGTCTATTATTTTATAAAGTACATATATTTTTACAGTAAATTTACTTCAGTGTTTGGATTTATGAAATAAAAGGAAAACAGGTCATGAAAAACAAACCAAGGAAAATGAGGATTATTTAAATATAAATAAACCAGATAACTTACTAAATGAAAAAATGAATGAAATAACAAAATCAAACAAATGAAAAAAAAAACCACTGAACAAAGGAAAACAAAAATTTGAAGGTAAGCTAAAATTTGGCAAGACAGAGTTGCAGAAAACATTCAAAAATATCACAAGGTATTTTCTGTGTAGAGATTCCTGCACTGTCAGGGAATGAATCTGTCCTGCTGCTATCAATGTTCAGCCTCACAGGATGCACTGCAGCGTGCAAAGATGTCGAGGTGTTTGATGTCAGTGTGGGTAAACCAAAATAATTACTTCAAGCAACATGCTCCCCTCCTTTGATTTTTCATTGGGATCTATTAAACATCACTTAAACCACACTCAGTTCTCTAAGAGTGAACCCAGGACTTTGTCAGAAACACGAGGGACATCCCAGCTTGGGGGCACCTCACCCCAGCCACTCCTAATAAGCATCATAAGAGATGGTAATAATACTTTTGATATTTAAAACTAATCCAACATCCTGGGCAATGCAAAACAAAAAACCAAAATGAAGAAGGTAAAAATTACATATAGACCACCAAATTAGTCCACCAGTTCACAAATTTATGACCAAGATTTGAGGTAGAGGTGTTAAGGTGTTTGATTTACTGGCCCCATAATGCCGAAGAACAGTGAGGCTTAAAGTACAAACAGTCTGAAATCTTCATTTAGACCACATTAAATACATGCAGAAAAGTGCTATATTTAAGTATTAGAGAAATATTTTAGTTTCCAGTGTCTCTTAGGGCTAGTAAAGTTCATATCTGCAAAATCACTGAGAACATTCCATCAATTAAAGGTAGATTTGCAATCTCCATCAGTAACATTTCCCTCTCCTTTATTTTCAATTTTAGAGATTAAAGTTTCCCCTATGGAAACAAGAAAATTCTCCTCCTCAGCCTCTTGATAAATAGGTATATTCTCCATCCATTGTAGGCTGCTCAGTTCTCTCATCAAGCATTCTGTTGAAATATGTTCTCATGTTGTTTTGAAATCAGCATGCAGACGTGGAATTAAAAACTCCACATGCTGTTATTCTCACTGTTCTTTGATCACCTCTCCTTGGGTGTTTTTCTAGGGTCACACAAAAGGTCTGACTTGGTGAGGGAGACAAAAAAGAAACCGTAAGATGGATGCAATTCTGGCTGAGAGCACAAGAAGGTCCCAAGAGAACCGGCTTCAGTTCCCCCTTTATTACAATCTGGCCTTGTTCCTGTAGGCAAATCTTTTAAATTAGACTTTCTAAAAGTGGTTTATTACCAACAACTGGGGACAGACACTCAAAAGTACTTCAAAAATGGGAGGCTACAAGCACACAAAAATCCCCCAGCCTAGAGGTGTTTTGTAACTTTGATTCCTCAAGCTCAGTTTTGCAGTCTTCTCTTTTGAAATCAGTTGAGGAAAACTGGGTTTATTGCAAAATCACAGGCTGTCCCTTTATTTTCCCGATTTGTAAAATAAAGATAAGAAAATATACTCCAGCTCTGGGCTAGGATGATATCATTAATGCTGGGAAAGCTGTTTAAGATTTGTGGACTGAAAGCACCTACAGGTACTCTTAATTCAGGTACATATCCAAACACAGCTGATTCCCTAATTCCTAATTTAATCCCTAATTCCAATTTAATCTCTAATTTAATTCCTAATCCCAGGGTGTTTATTTTAAACCCCTCTGAGTCTCTTTCAAGACCTTTGACATTGTCCCACACAACATCCCTGCTGCTAAATTGGAAAGCTATGGGTTTGATGGGTGTACAATTCAATGGATAAGGAATTGGCTGGATGGGGACATTCAAAGAATTGCAGCCAATGCCTGCTACAAGTGCAAGTGGTGTCTCTGAGGGTCACTACTGAGACCAGATCTGCCCAATTTCTTCATTAGTGACAGGGGCAATTGATTACAGCCCTTTATGGGTGGCACCAAGATGAGCAGTGCAGTTGGTTCTGTAGAGGGAATTGCTGCCATCCAGAGCGACCTGGACAAGCTGGAGAAGTGGAGAGGTGTGGACACCATGGCATTCAGCCAGGCCAAGTGCAAAGTCCTGCACCTGCTCCTAGGCAGTTCCAGGTGTCCCCAAGGACTGGGTGGTGAATGGATTGGGAACAGCCCCATGGAGAGGGAATTGGGGATATTGGTAGATGGAGAATTGGACATGAGCTGGATCCATGCACCTGCAGCCCAGAAATCCGCTTGTACCATGGGCTATGTGAAAAGAAGCCTGGCCAGCAAGTTGAGGGAGGACACCTCGCCTTTTCATCTAGAAAATGAACTCCAGATGTTTTGTTTTCGAAGGTTCATTTGTATTAAAGTCTTAGAGGAAGGAGGGCTTTTCTAGATGGAGGAGATTCTGCTTGTTTCAAATGTCAGCTACCTTATATGCATGGAATTTGAACAGTGCCTGAAAAAATAATGCTAGGGCTCTGTTCTGTAGTCATAAAATTAGCATTATTTTTTACATAATAGAATTGTAAATAAAAGAAAAATCTATCCTATTAAAAATGGATCCCTATATTTCTGTGTTTATACCTACAGAATGTTATGGTGAATTGCTCTAAAACAAGCAGTTCCATAACTTATTTGTTACCCTTCTTTCTGCTTTTATGCCCTCATTTCTTGTGCATTTCATTCATTTAATTTGCCCATAATAAAGATCACCCAATGAACAAAAATTTAAAAAGACAACCCAGCTTTAGTAACCTCAATAGGTTTATACCATGAAAGATCAAAATCATTTAGCAATATAAAATTGCACTATATATTATTAATGTATCTATAATTAATCCACCCAAGCAGTGCTTACCTATGATGAAAGTTTTTCCATCACCACACTTGCAA
Organism: Alethe diademata; assembly: GCA_025584955.1. Taxonomy (NCBI): domain Eukaryota; kingdom Metazoa; phylum Chordata; class Aves; order Passeriformes; family Muscicapidae; genus Alethe; species Alethe diademata. Next base: position 65,723,289 of record JANRMJ010000088.1, read on the forward strand.
ACAACAAAAGTTGTTTTGTTAATTAAAGCAGCAAAGGAATTTTTTAATCTTTTTAAAAAATTCTTTAATTGAGACAGTACAGCTCTGCCCTGATCACAAAGCTAGGTGTGTAGCAGGAGGTCTCAGTCTGCTGGATTTATTTATTAAGAAGAGGTGTATTTTTTTGTTGCTCTTCCTTGTTTCACAGAAACACAGCAATAAACTCCAAACCCATGAGCAGAGAGCAATGCACCCAACTACGGCCATTCAGTCAAACCGTAACAAGATCTGTATGGTCCTTCTGAGAGTTTTACAAAGAGCAATTCCAATATGAAAATACTTTAGTTTGTTTGTTTCTCTGATTCAAAGGGAAAAAATCTGAAAGGTTTAGACATGTTGCAGTGATAAAATAAAAATATTTGCATTGTTTTGGGTGCGTACTGATATTCCCTCTCCATTTTCCTATTCAGCATCAATTTTTTGGATAAAAAAAAACTGATGCTATTGTTTTTCAGCAATTGTATCTAGTTCAACATATTTTCCTCTGCCCTGGGGAAGACACAGCTCTATATACCATTCATCTAGAAACAACACTGGCTGGCCTCATACAGCTCTGTATGTGAAATATTCAATTCCTTTCATCCAGCTCAAAGAATTGCCCCTTAAGACCCATAAAATTAGAAGGATATGCACTTGGGGGAGAGGGAAAAACAAAAAAAAAAAAAAGAAAAAAAGGGAGCAAGGCCTCAGAAAACAGAGATTTGAAAAATGATTTCTAGAACAAGTTTTAAATGAAGTGTCCTCCATTTAGAGCTAGATACTCATCTGGCTGCCAAGGTGGCATGCAGCCTTTTCTGTGCTACCACACTTTAATGATGATAATTAAAACGGAGTGAAACAGTAAGCTTTATAAATAAAAAGAAAACAACATCTAAGTTGATTATATTTCCTCCTTTTATTGTGATTTTGACACAAATGAAGACAAGATATATTTTATTCATTTTCTATTTTCTCTTCAGGTTTTGCTTTATGGCCCTCAGGGATACAGGAGTGTGCATGTAAAGAAGTAAATAAATTAAACCAAACTGTGTTTATGGTAATACTGCTACATCTTTACTACGTGCTAACTTAATGTGAGCAAACTACAGTTTTCATGTTGATCATTTGCATTTCCAGCCCTGCAGTTTCACAGGTATTTTGAGATACCAGTACTTTGCTTCTGGAAACTGCTACAGTGAAGGGAAAATTAAAGAAAAGAAATTTTAAAAAGGAATAACAATATGTTCTAAGTTTTCTCATCTCAATCATTCCCTTCAAGTAATTTTCATAGACTTGTAAAATCATAGAGCAGTTTGGGTTAAAAATAACCTTAAAGATCATCTTGTTTCAACCCTCTGCTCTAGGCAGGGACATGTATTTTGTGCCCTTCAGATACAGTTCTGCCAACAGGTGGAGATGGGGAATCTAAATCTGTCTGCAGCCTGCTGCTTATCGATTATCAAGACAGTTAGACTATGAAGAAAAGCCCCAGGTTTGGGTCCTTGCTCATGAAATTACAATATTTTGAACCCCAGATGTTAGAAGTTATAATTTTACATCCATAACAACCATGTGCTGCTCTCAGTGGGTTATTATAGACAATCTCCAAAGAGCAGAATCATCTGGTGAGAAAAAAATAGAAAAAAATAGAAAAAATATATATTTTTCACTCTTCTCCAGAGGTGCTCATAGACTCTGGATCAAGGATAAGGACAGAAAGATTTTCTTTTGGGTCTTTGGTTTCTTTGTTTTAATGAGTGACAAGAGTGAGCATTTCACACCAGCAGGAACCAACCTATGGATCTAAGTTTTCATTCTGCATTCACCTGTCTTTGCTCTCCTTAGTGCCTGAGCAGTCCTTTTTCAAAAGAGATGACTGCAGTGACAAAAGTCTCACCAGAAGTTGTTCAGTAAAGATGCCAGATACACCCTTCACCCCCAAAATGTATGATATTATCCAAACTTCTGAGTGAATGCAGTGGTTAAGCTTCCAGTGATGGCAGAGGGAGAAGGAATCACCCTGTGCCTTCTGCTGCTGGAAGCCAGTCTCACCTCTGCAGTGGAGTATCCAGTGATGTTATATATAAAATCATGGAATATCCTGAGCAGGAAGGGACCCACCAGGATCATCAAATCCTGCTCCTGGCCCTGCACAGACACCCCAACAATCCCACCCTGAGCATCCCTGGGTGTTGTCCAAACCCTCCTGGAGCTCTGGCAGCCTCGGGGCTGTGCCCATTCCCTGGGGAGCCTGGGCAGTGCCAGCACCCTCTGGGGAAAGAAGTTTTTTCCTAATTTCCAACCTCAACCTCTCCTGACACAACTTTAGGCCATTCCCTCAGGTCCTGTCACTGGAAAGAAAATGAGAAAAAGGTATTAACACACTACTACTTCATAGGTGCATTTCTCTTTCCTCAAATTTTCATAGACATATTTTAGTGCCAGAAATATTGCTATTATGCCTCACTCCTCCTATAGAAATGATGGGAAGAAAAGCAAATGTTCCATCTCCATATTATGCAGAAATTAATTGAGTGTAAGAAAGTTCTATTGAATCCAGCTAAAAATACCATGCTTTCAGTTGTCATCCCCAAGTCATATGCTTTTTAGGTTCTCATGCAAGTGCAGGAGATTAGTACACACCCCATTTAATCTGATCATGATTGCCTGCCATTTTAATTAACCTTTATTGGCATGCCTATATTGCCAAGAAAATATACTTTGAGAAGCCCCATTAATAACACTATTATTTGTTAAGTTGGGTTTTTTTTTTTCAGTTTCACCCATCAAATTCTTTAGACAGATAATAAATCTGTGCAGCCTAGGTTTACTGGTAGGCTGTTTGTTTTGCTATGTTTTTTTAACAACACATTTTCTGAGAAAAGGATACTTAAGAAAATAATTTCATCCTTACCTTACAGGGAGAAAAACTGAGGCAGAGTTTATATGTTTTGCCCCTCACTGTACAGCAGATCTAAATGCTGGGTTCATGCTGGGTGATAAAGCAGATAACCCAGATAATTCAAATGGTTATTTAAATTTCAATTTTTATATTTATGACTATTTAAAAAATTATTTTATTTCATTTTTTAGAATTTTTATTTAAATATTCATACCCTCCAACTTCACATCCTTCCCTGCCTCCCTCTGATCTCATTGTGTGTCATACAGGTTGAGGGCAAGGAGATGCTCCAGTTCCTTTTTATTCTCACTCAGGAACATGAGAGTGAAGCCATTGCAGCACCACTGCAATGGAACACTTATTTCCCTGAGCAACATCTCTGGTGGTCACCACTGGCCTGAGAACTTGAGACCAGGGAAAAAGTTACAGCTGATCAGTTAATTCTCTCTTCTGTCCTAAGGAGACTTCTGTCCCAAGCCTGCTCACATTTCCTAATCCACAAAAGCTCCTGAAGGCAGTGTTTTGATGTATTTTCCAAAATCTTCCAGAAATCACGTTTTCTTATTTTCTGCTATTTTTCTTCTTTGGTATTACACTCTGACTCCATATGTTGCTTCCTGCTACTATAAAGTTAATAAAGAAATCTCAGCAGAACATCCCCCACTCTTAATTGGATCCCTTCCACCTTCCTTGGGAAGACAGAGCACTAAAGATGATATGTGGCTAATTAGTTGTTCTCAAAGGAGTTTGAATGAACCATCTTTACTATCACCTTGCTCTGCAAAAGCAGAGACAACCCAGCAAGAGCAGCATTTACCACTCTGCACCCACCATGGATTGCACACTTTAAAGGATTATCCTGGTTTCACTTTTTTTTTTTTATTTTTAATTTTTTATAGACCTAGTAGAACACGTGTTGAATTGAGATTTTCCATTTGCTGCCATTTGAATAATAAACACTGCTCTCCATGCAAGTGAAAATCACAGCTCTGACCTTATGGCTACTCCTGAAACAGCCTTGTGAGTGAGAAATCACAGCACATCATAAATCCTATCCAATATTGAAACTCATGCAGAGATAACAAGGTGAGAATGAGTCCTGCTTGTTCTCAGTTATGCTATCACATTTATGGCTGCTTAGCCCTTGAAAAAAAAAAAGTAAAACATTTTGCATTTCAACCATGATCTGCAAGCAGAAAAAGAAGACATAATTTATGAGAGAAATACCACAGAGGTAACTTTAGATTTTCAGAGATTTTAAAGTAACGTTACTTATGAGCTGCTGTATTTTTATTTAGCATGAAACAAGAGATGAGGCAAAATAGTAAAATTTCAAATGGCAGTGAGAACAAAGCTTTCCCTAATTACAAATGTAGGGAAAATTGGAGATGATTTGGTGGGAACTGAAGAGAAGAAGGAAGCAGTGAGAGTTAACTTTGGACATATAGTGTTCTAAATTTGGAAATTTAGAGTCCTTTGAACATTTATTGTTCTAAATGTATTTTGTCAGAATTATTTCTACTTCATTGCCAGTGCTATGAGATAAATCCAGTAAATACTAATGGAAAGGTATCATTAGTTTCAAAAGAAGTTTGAATACCAGCAAAGTCCACTGACAAAGCACTGAATAACCCTAAATGTTTTTCCCATACAAACCAGGAGTTGTGTGCCATGTAAGAGGAAAAACAGTGTTAACCTACTGATAAACAATAGGTTTGCTAGTATAAGATAAGCAATACTCCTCTCTAAAATAGCTTTTTTTTTTTTTCCCTCTGCTCATTGTCAAACTTATGGCTTAAACCCTTCTCAGTTATCCTCTGCCTGGACACCACCTAAAGAAGCTGCATGTGTTTCATTTCACATGCTTATATTTGCTGCAATTCAATGTATAGGAAAAGAAACCACCTGTGTTAAATTATTATCCTTCAGGAAATAATTCATGGCAGTATCATTATGCTTCTTTTGTCCAATAATTCTGGGGTTTTCCAAGTCCAGGTTGCCCCTGTCAAAGGGGAATTTCAGGAAAATGCAATTTTCTTCACTTAATATGCTATGGCTCTGCTGATAAAGTTGCCATCTGATAGTAAAGACTCATTCTGTCTCCTCCCCTAGAAGCTGTTACCATATGATCATAAATTACCACTGCACAAGGGCCTGTGAGATGGTTTGTGTATGTGGGTATTTCATTAATTCTGTACTATCAAATAAAATCTATTGTGTTCTTTCACAGCGGCTTCTGTGGAGTTTGTGGCATCATATTTCTGATTTTACAGACAGAGAAAACGGTTTACAGGCAGCAAATTATTTATGCAAGGTCAAATAATGTATAAAAAGTTAAAATGGGCAAAATCCAGAAAGTCTCGTTGCCATATCTGGGTTTTGACCACCAGAATGTGTATTTGGTGTTTGTGTATTTGATGGGAAGATTATTAAGGCCACAGAAGAAGCCAAAAGCTCACAAATTGGTGCACACATCCAACTGTCTTCTTTGAAAATATGATTTTGCAGCCTTGCAGTGGTAGAAGACTCCTAGATCCATATAGGATGCTGGATGCAAAGGTCTTTAGCAGGGCACTGAATGAAACTGAGATAATTACCCACATGCAGTAGTGGGTAAATACCTTGTTGCTGAACTCCTTTTTGCATCCTTAATTCCAAGAAAGAAAATGTTTTTCATTGGGCAAGGCCAGAAGGACCCTTTTGGGGTAGCAAGGACAGTAGAAGTGTTTCCTGGACAGACCATCACTCTATAGGATAGATGTTCACTTGCTCAATTCCCTCTCCTTTCTCCTGACATTAGTAGTTTCATTTTCTGCCAAATACAGATTAAATTTTATGTGTCCAAGGAGTGATAGATGATGACTTCAAGACAAAAGACAGATTCAGAAAAGCTTGCATAGTGTCCTACCCCATGGATAGTTATTGGCCCCACACCGGCAGCCTCACATACAGCAGCCTGAAGAACTTTTCTTCATCTATTCTAGAGATGACTTTAACAAAGATTTACTGAAGGATTGTTTTACTGCTGTGCATGCATATCTCTAATTTATTGTTTAAGTAGATAAATAGAGAATAGGTCTGAATTACACATTTTTTTCAGTAACAATAAGTGGAGGAAAAGGTTAACTCAGTCTACAGGGAATCATTTCCCTTCTATTAAACAAACACACAAAACAGCTTTGTTTAATCAAGCTTCAGTAATAGTATACAAAATGGGAATCAGAATATTCAGGAATTGAAGTAATTCTTTTTCCTTATTCCTCCTGATACCTCTCATTTTTTTACCTGCAGTAACAGGTCTCCATAAAAGTAAGGAAAGAAACTTCCATAGGAGACATTTTTTAACAGCAGTCGGGTCCAGAAATGTCATACACAATGGGATAACTGCTGATATAAAAGGAAATCCTACCAAAGGTCATTTCTCAGTGAAAAAAACCCAAAGATGTCCATATATACTCACACAAATATATATATATGTATACATACACACACACACACATATTTTTTGGGTGTGTAGAACACCAAACAGTCAGGAGTAATTCAAGCAGAGATTAGATGAGATCTCAGCAGCTGAGCAGGACCAGCTCCCCTGAATAATTTGACTGGGCTCAAAATTAAAGTTGTGTAGCCTTGGGCAAGGCATCATCACAGTTTTCATGGAATTGACCGCTGGAAACATGTTGTTATATTGATTTTCACAGCAGATGCCTGCAGAAGCATTAGGATGGGACAAAAATATTCCATAGTTCTATTTTGTGTGTGATACTTGAAAGAAGATACCAGCACATGGATGCTGAGGTTCCATCCCCATCAGTGCTTCTCTGTGTCCTTCCACAGGTGTGTGCTGAGCAGAAACTCGGCCACTGCCACGTTCTGAGTCCCTGCCCAGGCTGGGGTGGGAGCCTGGAGCTGGCTCCACTCTAAAATTCTGCATGATAATTGTGATAATTCCACAGTGCAGCGTTCAGTTTAGGATTATTGAAAGAGCTGATTTCAGTTAAAATACCAACAGAGAAGGGCAGGAGTGGCACAGAAAGAAATTAGTGTTTTTCATATTTCCCAGGCATACTAATGAATTATTTTAATTAAATCCAGATAAACTCCCAAACACAAGTGTTGTGCTTCAAAATCTTTTATTTCAGAAGTGGTGACATGAATCCCTTTGATTTTCTCATCTCCTCCCCTTCCCCTGCTACCAAGCTGGAACAATTACATTAATTCACTGTGAGTTTGTGATTAGTTTTGCTGAAACCCCATGACTATTTTACCAGAAAAGCTTTTCAGCTATTCATCACATTCTACTGCAGAGCTGTGGGGTGGTAAACCACACCACAATGGTGCAAAATTTATTAGAAATGCTGGATCAGCAAGACAAGAACCAACAGAATAGACCAGCATATTGGCTGAGTATGTCTGAATTGGCAAAGCAGTTTCTGTTCATTGAAACACTGCAAATATTTAAATATTCTCCTGCAGCCACCACTTGGCCATGGCTGATCTGGAAGACTTGGGGCATCAAATAAAACTTATCACAGGTGGGTTCAGGGTCACAAGTTCAGATAGGTGTCATATTGTCTACGTGTCATCACAACGTGAAATGTTTCTTTATGAGGAACTAGTTGGTATTCTTGACATAGTATAGAATTCTGTAGCTTTTTCGTAGCATCAATTCATGCCCATTTCTCAAAAACCTTCAGTTATAGCAAAGTCCCCTTGGTTACCATACCAAGACACAAAGTCTGGAACAAAATCATCCCTCCCCTTAGCCTGCCATGTCCAGGAGTTCATAAAATGTTTTCTGTGATCTCCACTCTTCCAGCTTCCAAAAATGGGTGATTAGAAGATAAAGGCTTCCAGAATACAAAGTAGGGAGGCACATGACAGTATCATTCATAATTTCTACTCCCTCACCAAAAAAATTATATTCCCAGCTATATCATCAATTAAAATAGCACAAATACAGATTCTTATCCACAAACATTAAGACCTTTATCAGATGTCAGAGACTTCTACAGATAGCTAAAGAACTCTGTCAGATCAGGGCAAGCAGGATAAGCCATTCAGTCTGGCCAAGAATGTGGAATTCTGGATTAGTTACAAAGACTGCTGTTGCTGGAAAGCAGATGCCAAAACCATGGATTCTTTTATGGTAAACTCCTTCCAGCAGGAAATTGTTTCCTACCCAACCCTAAGAAGATTTTGAGATTTCTTTCTCATATATAAAATTGACCCTAATACAGCAAGTCTTCCTTGCCTTCACCTGCAGAACATGAAGGTATAGCAATAAAAAAAACCAATAAGTTCATATGGAATCAGATTTTCTCAAGGGTCAAGTGCTTCTCTCAATCCCCCAAAAGGAATGCAAGTTCAGAAAAGATTATAGGAATGCAAAAACTTCCAATTTTTTTTTCCCTCAAAGATCCTAGAGGATTTATATCAGAAGAATTGCCTGTGTGGATTTCTTCCCGATCCTTTGTTGTGTTTGGAGCTGAAGAGGTTGATTCCATTTCACCTGGCTCTGAAATAATTTAGCATTTAATCCTAGCTGCTTTCTAGTAGTGCTGGCTCTGAATCTGGCAGAGCACCAAGGTCTAGGGAAAGAATAAGGGAAAAAATGATGACCTGAAGGAGCTCTGGACAAAAAGCCACACAAAATGTTATTGTTATTTTTGTTAATATTTGTGGCTATCACAATGCCCTGAAATCCTAGGGCTGCACCATGATCCCAGCACACTAAATACTAGCTTCTACAATAAAAAAGTAAAATATTAATAACTTCTCTTTAGGGAGAAAAGATGCTGATTTATTCCTCAGGGGGCATTTTCTTTCTGTTAGTAAAATAGACTGATAAACCACCAGCATCTCAATTTGGGATGGATGGACTGCTGAACCTTGTTTCCATTGTCAGAAACTCTGGGGAATCCATTTCCATGTCAATGCAACAACACCTCAAGTCCCAGCTGGTTTCTCTGTGTTCCTGCTATCTGGGACATTTCAGCTTCACCACTCAGGAAACCGAAATATAGAAAGGAATTACTTGTCCAGGATTACAGGGCAGGTTGTGGCAAAAATAGGAATAGAAAGTGTAGGTGGCAAGGCACAACATCTTGTCTAAGGAACAGAGCAAAGTATCTTTTCAATCTCCAGCTTTCCCTAATGCATCTGTTACAGATCAAATTCAAGGTAAAATGTGCTTTTAATTCAAGTTCTTTGTTTGCTTTTTCTGAATTTAGAAGAAAAGGCGACTTTGTTAGATGTCACTGTTAGTTATAGAAAACAGTTTGAATTTCTTTTATTCAAAAGAAAAAGGGAACTCAAAATAGTTCTATCTGTTTTGCTGTAATTTCACTTCCTTCGTGCAGAAAAGCAGTTTATCATGTTGATGGGGAAGGAATTAATAAACCTATTTGTTTTACTTGGAATAAAAAATACATCACTTGGAAATTAAACTGAAAGAAAAGTTCTGAATTCTTAAAATTGTGCAAAAGCCTGATATATAATTGGGAAATAATTAATTGTTTCTAGATTTCAATAATGGCATTCCCACTTTTCCATGCTAATGAATACTGAAGGAAGAGCATGTCATCAAAGTGTAATCAAAGCTGGCTTGTTTTGTGAGTGATTGACAGAGACAGAAGCAGAACCTGGGTTTTTGAATCATCTCACACTAATACTTCAGTGAGACACTGAATTGCACTGCACTAACAAAGCTAATGCTCCCCCAGAAATGATACAAATGCAAATATACAACACATCTCTCATCTCATTACATCAATATGAGCTCAATACATCAGCACAAAAGCAAAAGTGGACTGCCACAAATTAACACAGTGGGGCAGGAAGCACAAATGGCCTGACGAGTTTGTGCCACCTGAGTGGTGTTTAACACTGCAGTGGTAGGGGATGATGGACTGAGCAGGGGTGTAGGAGCTCAGGGGCTCATTAGAGCCCTCATTAGCTGTGCTCTGGAGGCCCTGAGGAGGGGGATCAATACCACCTCAGCAGCAGGATGAGGCACTGAGCCTCCCTCTGCAAACCCTCCCTCGTGGCAATCGAGGCTCCCCCAGCAGCTGGTGCCTATTGAAGTAGAAGGGGCTAAACTCACAGTAAAGATTTATAGGGTGAGATCCACAGCGAGGTTTTTGTTCTGGTTTTGCCCAGAATGAAGGTTAGTGAGCCCTGAGTAATGATTAAAGCAAACTGAGCAGGTTGTATCATGAGGACAGTTAATTTTCCCTTATTAAATGGAAAGAATAAGGTGCAAAAAGGACCAGAAGATTCAAGGAACAAAGCTGGTCAATCAGTTGATGCAGTCTTGCCTGGGCAGGTCTAAATGAGAGCCATTAATAGGAAAATATGAAGATATCTTCAAAAATCTCCTATAGACTGGGAAAGGAGACTTGTGGCAGAAATTAATGCTGTCTCTGTCACTCTGATTGTGCTGCCTTGAAGTATAGAGAGTTTGTCACTGGAATTTGCCTTTGCACAGGAGATTTCCATGTTGCAGTTCACAGTCCTTAAGTCCATAAGCTGTCAGTTCAGTTTATACATCAATTATCCATCTAACTATGTACAAAATGTTGTGAAATCCTGTAAATCCATCCTGCATTACCCACTGAGCTGTGCAGACACATTACAGTGTGCTCTTTTTTGTCCTTTCCTTGACAAGTACAGACAAACACTATAGAAAACAGGAAATGCTTAAAAAAGTACAGAATTTTCAGCTATTCTCCCATTTACTTTCAGTGGGAATAAACCACCTAACGTCATATCTGAAGACACAGAAATTCACATTTATATAAAGCCTAAATATATATAATTTTATACCCTAAGATACCTGGCTTACTTTGAGGATATGTCCTTCGTGCTTTTTTGCAAGATCAAGGTCTGTAAGAATGCCAAAAGATCAGTTGAAAACTCATATGCCTTGCTAAAACTAAATATTTTACTGCATTATCTTGTACTGTACTAATTCATCATGAACTGCCAAAATCAACAATTTCATATAGCAGAAACAATTTTTTCATTCTCTAATTTTTAAAACTGAAGAACAGCTAGATGTATAACTGGAAGCTGGAAGAAAAAAAATATTGAAGGCAAATTTTGTATTAGTTCTGTGTGAGATGGGACTGTTCTGGCAAAAAATAAGAAAAGATGTCTGTTGTAACACAACAAGAAATTTCTCATTTTGCATACTTTTGGTAACACTTCTAATATCTGATAAGAAAATATTTGTTAGAAATCTTAGCATCCTGTCAGAATATTAATCATTGTGAACTCAAGAGTGTGACTGCTTTTGACTGAATGATTTTTATGCTACAGAGAACTGTAAAAAAGGAGATGCACTCCTGTTACTCAGACATAGATGCTGAGGACTCATCTTTTCACAGAGGCTTTGCAAGGGGGGCAATAGAATTTTTCCTAGTGTGCTGAGGGGAATCAATCAAGGAGATTTACTTAATAGCCTCATGAAATGCACAATTTAGTATTAATTTTCTTGATGGGAGAGGATGGATGGTTGTTCAAATAACACTGCTACATTTGCAAGAAGTGATTTGTCTTTCTGCAGCTGAAAAGATTATTTTGTTGTAACACATGCATTTTCTTAAGACACTCTATAAAAGCATAAAATAAAATTAAAAAAAGCCAATTAAGAGAAAAATCTGATAAAGCTGGGTTTAAATTCCTGATCAAGGGTCTAATAAGAATTTTGAAGGTTAGATAAATTTAAATATTATGAATTCCTGATGAACTGCTTGATTAAAATCAACTCTTTATTGTCTCTGAGAAGTTGAAATCTGAGTTTTTAACCCAATAGAGCCATTTCCCTACCATCACGTATTTTTGTCTCAGTTTTTATGAGTAAAAAGTACTATAATTTTTTTAAAATTATCTAAGAAAATGTTTATTTAAAGCTTAATAGTCTACTTAAATAAGGGTTTAATATATTTTTATTTTTTGTTTATATTTTTATATATATTATTATATATTATATCAATTTATCTTAAAAAGACCAAAACCAAAGGGAACCATATAACCATTATGTGTCATTTAAATTATTATTAAAATAATCTGTTGCCAACACAGTCCCAGCTGCAACTCAGTAAAAAGTGACATTGTAAATCTCAGATATGGAAAAAAGTTTCAAATTGAACTTTCTTTTTCTTTCAAAAAGAATAAAACTCTGAAAGATCAAGATTCTATTTTCTTAATTTAGACACATCAAAATGTGTAAAGATTAAATGATGTGACAGAAACTGTGCAAGAAAAGTGATTGTGAATTTAAGTTTTAAAGAATTGTCTTAAATTTTCACTTTAATAGATATAATTTAACATGTCAAATTCAAGAAAGTATGTATGCATAATGCAAGCTCATTAAATCATGTACATGCTCAAGTTTGGTCCAGATATTGGTGAAATTTATTCTCAATTTTTAAATTAGGTTAGAGTTACTCAAGGATTTCTGTAAATCCCTTTGTTAATCTCACAGCTTCCGGGGGCAGGCAGATTCACAATTCAGGCTATTCAGGATTTCTTGAGTGTCTTGTTTGTATCTGTTGTGTTTGCATCCATTTCAGAATTCCTGCTGATTTTGGCTGCTTCATCCATGAGGAAGATTGAAACAAAGGTCTGCAGCTTTGGGAGCCTTCACTGTGCAGAGGTTTCCCTGAGATGTTACAGGCTCAGCTGGGATCTGTGGGTCACAGCTCCATTCTCTGATGTGTTCTCACACCCAGGAAGCTTTTTTGGGGTGCAATGCTGACTTTAGGAAACCTCACCTACCTCCAGCTCCTGCTCTAGGCCTCCTTCTGTCACCCTTTAGAAAGGGGTCAGGGAGCTGGGCTTTGTGTGAGACAGGAGATCCATCCCTTTCCTCACCATAAAAATCTCCCCTTATGACTCACCTGGAGCCATTTTCGGTGAAAACAATTAAAATTTACCTCCAGCATCAAAGCAATGATGCAGCAACAAAGATTTATGAAGACAAAGGTAAGAGGTATGTGGGGAGGGGGCAGAAGAAAAATAAAAGAACTAAGTATGAATAATCTAATTAAACTCAGATCAAATCCCAAACCTCCCTCTTTCCCTCTTTATGTCTGTCTGACTTACTGTCAACATTTTCTTTATTTTTGTGGCCAGAAACCTGTTGCCCTGCCCATTCCATGTGCTCAGATTGCTGCATCAGGAAAGAGCCTTTCCTTGGCAAAGTGTTCTGGGTTTTATGTCCAATCCTTTTCTTAAATCTCCCTAGGGTTCCATTTAGATTAAAATCCTCCTTTCTCCACCAAACACTATTGATCCTTAATTTATTTAGGAGGCAGTTTCAGCACTCCTTCTTCCAGATATTGACTGCCCTTACTGCCTTGGAAATTATAATAGCCCTTCAGAAAAATAGGTGCTATCTCTTGCACTTGAGTAGGCATTAGAAAAATATTAACAGCTCTCCCCCACTTGGGAAGACAAGGAGTAAATCTCCTTTGGGGAGTATTTTTCTGTACACTGAACCTTGTATCTCATATTAATGTGCAAAGTCCTAATGATACATCTACAGAATTGATGCTTGTAGCTCATCAGTGGGTGTTGGTTGAGACAGAAGTGAAAGCAAAATTATAAAATAGGTCTTAGTAAAGTTGATAAACAATCTTCTTAAGGAAGATGAAATAATCGGGGTCTCTCAGTTACTTACATTGGCACCTGTACAAAAGCTGTTACAATTGCAATGTTAGCATTTATTTGCCTGAGGTACCTGCTCAGACTCTGCCTCACAAGGCATAAGTCCATAATCCTAAATAAGAGCTCATGAGAGAACAGAAACATCTGCAGGTTTGCATGCTCTGTCAGAAATCTGAATTACATCCTACCATGGTTGTGAAACACTCTCCTCATGTATCATCTGGTAGAATGCCAGTCACCCATTTCATAGCACTTCTAACCCCAGAAACACCTCTAAGAACCACCAGAAAACTTGAGCTGCATCACAGTTGACAGCAAGTGACTGTAGAGGTCTATTACCCTGGAAACATTTAAAGGGGAGAAATTGTGGGTTCTTCAACAGCTGTACAGAGCAAAAACTACATTTGAGAAAAAGCAACAGCTTTGCAGAATGGTCTGTCTATATTTTATATGCTCTCTTTTTTCAAATCATTGACTGTGATCTCATTAATGAGTGTTTATGGACTACACACAATCTCCATTTTCCCTGGATTTATGGATGAAGAAATTATTGAGGGAAAGAAAAGCCAGGAGTGTCCCCACCCCATGGCACAGAGAAGGACTTGGGCATCTGAATGCAATGTATTGGCCATCTTTTCTGGATTCTTTGTATTTTTCCAGCTGGGAAAACAAACACCCTGACCTTTAAAAAAAATCCATAATGAAAATTTCCTCAGTGATTTCACTTTGCCTTAAATGAAAGGCAGCTTCTCTCCAGGACAAACTCTGCTGGGTAATTACATTTGTTACAAAAAAATGTTTGTTCTCACCTATTGCTCCATGTATTTACTAAAATAAATCAGGCTTAATGGAGTCACATCTCAGAATGAATTCATCTCCTGGCAAAAGATTTAATTTCCAGTTTAGATTTTCACTAAACAAGGATGTGGACTTCAATGCATAAAAGCAGCATAGATGGAGTTTGACACCAAAAATGATTATTAAGGTAATAGGTATCATGCCTCACTTATTTTAATATATTTGTTAATTGCAACTATTGCAACCTTTGCGTCATAATTTTGGAAAGTAATAAATGTGCTAATATTTGGCTTGCAAAAGTGAAGCATTTCTTATGAATTTTTACTGTTTCCTGATCAAGTACTTGGCAGGAACTGTCTTCCTTTAACCCACACATCCTCTGATTGCCCCAGACTGCCCTCTAGAAGGAAGAAAATGAATTATTTCTTACATGTGTGGTGTCTCCTTCTTCTCTACATACATCTGAAGGAATGTCTTACTCTCCAGCAGAAATAAAACTGGACATAAGCAAGAAAACATGGTTCTTTTTCTCCTCCATGTCTTTGAGTATTCATTACAGATACCGGCCAATACCTAGAAGATCTTTTGCTACTCATTTCAGATCACCTATGTTGGATTCAACTGCCCAATTAAAACAAAAGTGCTGACCCACCCATCTCAATGACTGAGAAAGTGAGGGCTTATATTTGTGTTTGAATTTGCTAAGGCAAATATGAAATCAGGAGGTAGAAATTTCACTCATCTGTGCAAGAAAGGTACAATAAGAAAAAACCTACCTGTCCTGAGGCTTCTCGTCCACCTAGACCAGCTTGGACTTGATCTTAAAGATCTTTTCTAGTCTTAATGATTCTATCTCCCCAATCAAGAACATATATTACACAAAAAGAAAAACAACAAAAAAGAAACCAAATCCCAATTATCTGACCACAGAAGACTTTAGTCATGTTCAGCACCACTTTGAGGTAGAACAAAGTCAGGATTCAAATCCATGCAAAGAACATATAATTTAATCCCAGATTTTAAAGCTTAAACCTAAATGGGATTTCCCACTGGAATTAGATGCTTCTGTAACTTTGAAGGTCTTAATTTTAACTGTAAATTGGAGGATAAAGGTGATGTCCCATGTTACATTAATTCTGAGGATAACTACACTGAAGATTACAAATAAAATCGTGTCCTACAACAGTGGATTCCAACTAAGAATTGTGACAAAACGTATTTTTAAAATGCTCTGTTGCATTTTCAGCAGAAAGCAGACACTATTCTTCAGCCTCCAGGTAAGAGACTGAATTCCAAAATGAAGAGGCAATCTGCAGCCCCACGCTGAGCAGAGCCCTATCTGAACTGCAGCATGCAGCAGGGACTTAAGAAGAACACACAGTCCAGTCAATGATAAAATGTTTGTTGCTACCTCCCTGGAAGTTGCAGAAAATCAATATCCCCATCAGTATCAGGTCCACTGGCTCCAACAGGCTCAGCTTTGCAGCAGGCTTGGATTTCTTATATTTAGTCTGCAGCCTGAGCAGGGAGGGAAATAAATGTGTGCATGTGTCAGTGTCTTGTGTGTGTGCTTCTGAGGGAGAGGGATGTGCAGTGAGCTGGAAACCAATTAAATTGTAGTGCTAGATAGGTGATGTAAAGGGCTCTGTAAAAACAGGATAGTGCCAGAAGCTGGAGTTTATAAAGGACCTGGTATTCAGTGAAGAATAATGGAACATTAAACATGTTCCAAACTAATTTACTTGTAGGGAAAATTGGAGTAAGAAAAGCAAAGCTTAAACAAAATGTCAAGTTCAGGCAACAAACCTGGAGGAAAAAATGAAAAAGTGTCAGATCTGAAGTTTAAAAATATGCCAAATAGTACAAAAGAGCAGTTAATAATGGAAGGCTTGAGGAATTCCAATACTGACTGCCAAACCTCACAGAAAATAACCCTAAAATGTTAAGTGGTTGTGATAAGGACTCTCACTGGGGAGATGAGAAGGAAAAGTATGAATCACACAACCAGCTTGCCAAACTTCTTGCATCTACCATCAGCACCCTCAAAGGATACTCTGATCCTCAAAATCCAGCGTGGCCTTAGGGCAGCTGCCAATGGAAATGTGGAGTGCTCAGCCTGGAATCCCAGCTGACCCCACCGTGCTGCTGCACCTTCACTTCACCCTTGTTCAGGGAGGGACCTGCAGCTCTGCTGCCTCCCAGCTGGTGATGTGGGAGGCAATAGAGACATCAGGAGAGAGTTCAGATGGAGCTCACCTGCCTGAGGTGACAGCTGGGACAGTCCAGCCTGGGGGCTTGACTGCCAATGGATGTCAGTGGAAACATCAGTACAGTCACCTCCAGAGGCTGAACGAGGTTATTGGAAAACCAATTCTTCTTGCTTTTCATGATTTCTCTCCTTTGTGCACCTTCTGCTCTCTCAGTTTGCTCTAATTTCCACCTCCCCTTCCCCAGCTGTAGCCCAGTCTAGCTTTGACACCAGGGGAGCTGCAGCACCATTCTCAGAGAGAAGCTTCACCTCTCAGACCACTAAACCCATCAGTCAGGCATGACCACCACTTAATTTTCTAAAGAATAAATAAAATAAGACCCTTGATATGGTCCCAGCCTTACAGGATGAGGAGAAGGGAGGATGAAAGTTTTCCTCAGCAAGTTCAATCCTCATCCTGTAGAAAACAGGATGCCCAGTGGAAACATCTAAAAACAGCTTTCAGCCTTGATCTGTCCCTGGCAAGAAGCTGAATAAAAACTGAACCAACACAGTCTCCCTAAGCAAGGCTTGAGTATTTTTAAAAAAGACAAAAAGCTAAAAATCCCCTTCACAGTATGTACAGCTACATCTCTCTGTTTGGGCAGGACATATAGAGCTCTGCACACAAGGGAATCTCTGGGAATTACTGAAGGTTTTTGACAATAAAAAAATTATTTAGAAGCAAAGCCACATTTATGCACATGATAAAATCAGGGCAAGAAAAAGTTCTCTGTATAGGGAGTAAATGGAGCTATAAGCAAACCAGTTGGAAACTGTTGTTTTTATATAGCCAGACTAATTAGTACTGGTTTCAATTTTTGAATAAAAAATAATTAGGAAAAGATAAGTCAGCATCCCTAATTAGCTTCCTGCATTGAATAGCAAAGACAAGCGCAGTAGTTTGACATTGGTCAGTTTGAAATCCAGGAACAGAAAAAAAACTTCTTGCTATGAATATCCAATTTTACCTGCTGCAATCTTATTATTTCCTAAAGGATTGCACTGTCAAAGAAATAGAGTTAAGCACTGAATTAAACTCAAAGATATTGTCAAAATAGGGTGAAATTGTACATGATATTGAAGCATTACCCTCTCCAAATTTTTGTAAATATCAACAAATGTTCAAGGCTTTTTAGCAGCTTTCTCTTTCTCTCTTTCTCTCTTTCTCTTTCTTTTTCTCTTTCTCTTTCTCTTCTCTCTCTCTCTCTCTTTCTTTCTCTCTTTCTCCCTCTCTCTCTTTCTTTCTTTCTTTCTTTCTTTCTTTCTTTCTCTCTGTCTTTTTCTCTCTCTTTCTCTCTTTCTATTGTGTTACTGCTTCTGTTTTGACAAACCTGGTTTGAAATCAAAGCTCCATTCATTTTATTGGTTCTGTTCTAGTATTGATACCTGTTACCTGATGTGTGAGGGAAATCACTGCCATGAAATCAGCCAGATAAAAACTCAAATCCCTCAAACAGAAAGAAATTAAAAAGAGAAATGGCCTGTAGTGTTCCAGCAGCAGTGAAATGAGGATGAGGTGTCCAAGTTTAAATTTGGAACACTTGCAATCAATAAAGGTGCTTCAGATTTGTGCCCGCATGAGAGCAGCATTGCTTTATGAGACGAGCACAGATTTAAAGATTTGCCATATTCATGGGTCCTGATGTGGTTTCACTGGAGGAGCTCCCACATAGTGCTGAACAGAGGCAATTAAAAGTGGAAATGGCAGGTTATAACTGCAAAACACCATCAGAAGTTTTTGTCTTTTTAGGACACCTTAGTAGTAGTTTTCCTGTTGGGATATCCATTTAGACATCCTCTATGGATTAAAGGCATAAACAATCCCATTTCACCCCCACAGGTTTGCAAGCTGAATACCTGTCAGCCTTAATGTGAAAATACAGGAAAAGAGAAAAAAAATTTCCTTCTAAGTATAACAGAAATCCAGTTGGTTGCTCACTATTCAGCAATAACTACCCCATTCTGCATCGCTCAGCAAGAGCAATGGGACTCAATAAGATTTCACCAAATTTATTATAATGGTAGAATTATTGGAATAAGTCTACCAGGACTCCTGAAGGGACTGATGGAGTATAAATACCATTTCCATTAGGAAGTGGGTATGAGTCAAGCTCACCTGCCAGCCAAAAAGCTCTCACATCTGCCTGGGATTTAGCTATGCTTGGTGCCTCCTGTTTGATTTTCCTGGTAGTCAGGGTCATTTCTCTTTGCATGAAATACAGGCTTCTTTTTCTTTTCTTTTCTTTTATTTTCCTTTCTTTTCTTTTCTTTTCTTTTCTTTTCTTTTCTTTTCTTTTCTTTTC
>JANRMJ010000088.1:65749944-65762478 GCA_025584955.1 Alethe diademata
TTCTGAAAATTATTTACAACTGTGAAGAAAAATCAATCTCTCCTTTATATATTACAATCAGTTAACAGGTAGGAGATTTTTAAGTCTTCCTATATTGCATTTTCTTGGATCACAAAGATTGCCAGACACTGCCCAAAGAGGTATTAGGACAAAACAGACCAATGGGAAGATATTTCCAGTTCTAACATTTTTCTGGGTGTTGAACTCTACATGCATCTGCAGGAATATATGGATTATTTTTCTAATAATATATCTGTAACTATCAGGAAAAGTCTCTGCTTGAAAGTATAAACAATTTTTTAAAAAGTGTTGTGGGGAGTGATTCAAAGGTCATAAATGTCACAATATCAAAGACTTCATGGGGAATCCAGTCAAAGTGAAAAGAAAATTAAAATCAAAAGATTCTACCCATTTCCTCAATATTTGCTCTTTTTCCAAAAAATCCATATTCACACAAACAAAAAGCAGCTCATAAGTATTTCTAACTGAGGTCTCTTGAAGAACAGGCCTTATTATCAGAACTTTTCCACTTCTCTCTGTACCCCTTACTCCCAGAACCTGCCAAAGCAGGAACCCAGAAATCTTTTACAAACCTTTTGTTTCTAAAAATAACCAGAATCAGGTTTACCTCTTACACAAGGTTTAACTTACACAGAGAGGGGCATTATCTATCAAAAAATTATTTGCACCGAAGTTAAAAAGCAAATTTGTTTGGTCCTCAATGGCAATAAGGACAATAATTCCAGACTGATTGCAAAGGCAAAGCAAGATTGGTTCATAGCTTACAGATGACAAACCTCTGATTTTATTTTGCTGCTGCATTCTCCCCACTTCTTGCCTAAATATGACTCAGGAACAATCTGATCCCTTCTTCTGCCTGAATAGTCATATCCTGTTCTGACAGTGGATACAGCAAATTCTGCAACTCCTTTGGTTTGGTTTTTCTTGAATTAAGAAAAACAATCAAGATAGTTTAATAAAAATGAGTTCAGTTTCTGAGTAAACAGTAAATCAGTTAATAAATTGAATTAATTCAAGCTTTCTGCATCATTACATCTCAATGAAATCAGGACAATAAAAGTCCTACAAGGTTAGAAAAGTTTAATTTAATAAATACTGAATTTTGTAATGTTTTCAGTACTCTCAGGATCATTTGCACATTGAGGTTTTGCCCCAACAGTGCAAGTGGTTGTGTGTCATTCCACTCCCTTTTAGGATATATAGAACTAAAGTGTCACAGAATCATGGAATTTTTCAGGTTGGAAAAGATGTTTAAGATCATCAAATCCAACCATCAACCCAACACTGTCAAGTTCACTGCTAATTCATGTCTCTAATCACCACATTTGAACATTTATTGAACATTTCCAGGGGCAATATATAATTCACATGTTTAACTCTTAAATGAAACTTGTACCTTACAAACTCCCTGCTGTTATTCAGCTGTTTAGTGAGCATTCACTGGGTCTACACAGTTTAATATTCTTATAAGCGAAGCACTATACTGTATCTGAAGATAAATTTGCATATCAAAATGGAAATGTGAGCTCAATTTGGAAAGGCACAAAAAGAAGTGATCAGAAATTAAGAAACCATCCTGATAAAGCCAAAGCCTGAATCTCTCAGTAAGAATTCACTATCAAATCACACTGAAAATACCTATTGAACAGCACATAATCTCATTAACTAAAAGTGAAAATTACACTTAATTCTTATTCTCTGAAGGTAGGAGTTACAATAAATCCTACTGACATAGCTGTGCATGGGCCCAGGAGCTGGGATCTATTATAATCTATTTAACCTCTGAGAACCTAATTTCCACTTGAAATAATAATTTTAAAAAAACACAAAAAACTTAAATACATTGACCTCTAATACATTCAAAATGTTGGAATTAATCAAGTAGCAGAGTTAATAATTGACTCTTTACTAATGTGCTGCTATGAAAGAAAATAATTGAGTATCCTTAATGCTATCCCGAATTTGAAGCTCTAATAGTCCATTCTTCATATTGTTCTTCCTGCCAGCTTCCAAGGTAAAGCTTTTTAAACATTTTGGAGAGGGACTAAAGATGGAGTCAGAGAAAAGTTGTAGTTGCAGTGCTGTGGTCTGAAAGGGAACATAATTCAGCAGTCCATGCCATATTTCCCACATCAGACAAACAGTACTTGGGATTTACCTAGTGACAGAAACTAAAACTGGAGCTTCATTGGAGCATTGTTATAACCAGGCATCACACTTTAAATTACAAAAGAGTGAAAGAAATCAACCCACACTGTCCATTTGGGAGGATGGAGTATGGCATGCACAGATAGAAAAAACTGTAGAAAAGTCACACTAAAAACTTGAGACAAAGCAGAAAGTGGAGGCAATATGTTCCAGTTGTTAATCAAGCTAAATACTAATCCTCCCTCCCTCATCAGTTCAGTGCCTGATTTTCTGCACAGCAAATGTAAAATGTGCCTACTCACAACCATTCCACTCCAAAGTTCCAAGAGCCACTGACAAAACATAACCAAGCTTATCTGTGAAGGAGGGAATTTTCAGCATAAATAATAAATAGTCAGAAATGCAATATTATTTTATTATTTTTATCATGGTGAATGGGCGGGAATATTTTTTGGAGAAAATTCCTTTTCATTAGACACACTATCAGGATTATTCCCAAGATATTTAAGAAGGGAGGGGATTGTCTACATTGATTCTGCAACTGAGTTAAATGTCAAAATGTGTTGGGATGCAGTCCCTGTGATATCCTTGTGAATGTAGCCACGAGCTATTTGGGCTGCTAACTTTGACAAGAAAAACATTTTCAACATGTAAATGTCAATAAAGGTTCCAATTGCTACATTTTGTGGCTGAATAGGAACACAACATATGTAAAAATCAATATAGATGTATTCCAACATATCTATTTTTATATTCCAGGAAAAGCAAAGTGAGGAATTAATTCTCTGCTCCCTGTGGGCAGGCAGGAGTTCATCAAACTCCAGGAACACTGGGCTCCACCACACATAGTGGTGATGGCAGAGCTGGGTTTCTCAGCTCCTGGCAAAAAGTAATTTTATGTAGCCCAGTGCCCTATTGCTACAATAGTCACTTTATACCATTGATATTTAAGTAATTGAAGCGTTTTACCCTCTAGTTTGATTTCAATCTCTTTAAAAGTCAGTGTATTTCTAAAGTAATCAAAACGTTATTTCCTGCGTAAAGAGCCTGAGTGTACTGAGTCATTCTGCCCACAATAGCCACTTATCACTTTTAGTAAGCATACCTGAATACATATAAAATTATTAGTAGATTCATCATCTTTGACAAAGGATCACAACGGATTTTATATCAGCTGGGTAAACCTGCACCTCTGGTTTCCTTGGAGCTAATTAATTCTGACTTTCCCTCAGTTAAGCTGTTTCTGAGATCCAGGTTGTGGGGTCTAACATCACAGGAAGAGCTGTCACACCAGTGTTTTCAAGTTTAACTGTGCTGAGTGAAATTGCTGGTGCATGGACACAGAGACAATGCTGGGAAGGTCTGGAGTGAGGATTTCCTGGAGAACGCCTGGAAATGTGAGACAATCACAGATTCACCAAAATGTTAAGGTCAGAAAGGCCCTCTAAGATATGGAGTCCAAACCTTGACCCAGCACTGCCAAACACAGCACTAAACCCTGTCCCCAAGGGCCACACCTACAGCTTTTAAATCCTTCCAGGCATGGGGACTCCAACACTGCCCTGGGCAGCTGTGCCAGGGCCCCACCACCCTTCCAGTGAAGAAACTTTTCCTAATATCCAACCTAAACCCTCCAGGTGCACTTTGAGGTGATTTCCTTTTACAATAGTGTTGACAAACATCAGCACTCAAGCCCAGATGCCAAACATGCAGAGAGCAGATGAAACAATTAGCCATGAAACAAAGAAATTCTCAATCAGGACCTGACCTGATGATCCTGCAGAGAATGACCTTCTGTGTGGACAATCAGGTCTGTGAGACTGTGGGCTTCGAATTCATGACTACTGATGTCCTTGAATAGGTTAATATGTGCACATATTTTCAAAGGATTTGGCTTCCTGGAGCTTCTCTAAAATAAAGATTGTCCCCAAACTCTTTTTTTCAGCAATGCAGAGTCATGGGCTGACCCTCAGTTACTCACTCATGTAAAGGTCTGTTCCCCAACATGATTCTTTGCACTCAGACATTAATTCCCTCTGCCCAGCTGAGAATGTTTGTTTCTAATTAAATTAAATCTACCACTATATCTAAGACATAGGGTCTTTATAGTTTTTGCCTCCCTGCTGGCTTGGAGGACTGATAGATAAATAATTTTGATTTGATACTTATCACAACTTCCTAATAGTTTCATTAAAATTCTTTTGTCTTCTTTTTGTTTTAATGCTTTACAGGATTCAATTTCCTTTGCTAAAGCCTATGACCTGCAAAATTACAGTGGTGAAAAAGGGATATTCAAAACCTGATTTCAGGTGATTTCACATTCATTTGCTTTTTTGAACTTGAAAGCTAGAGAGGATTAATGTAGATTCAAGTTTGTTAGAACACTTAACACACTGCATAAAGAGCTTTACTTTGCACCTGCCTCTTGAAACATTTGACTTTTTCCTGCTACGTGTCCTAAATCTGTATTGTGATTAAACCCCAGCCAGTACCAGCATCACACACCACTCATTCCTCATCAGTGAGGGAGACAATTGGAAGGGTAAAAGGTCACATACCTCAGTCACAGTCAGCTAAAAGAGATACAATACATTGGCATCTTCCAAGGACAAAGTGATTTGGAAATATAAATTCTATGAAGTATAAATCCAGTAATCTAGGAACAGATTGCTAATAACTTATACAAAGGAAATCAAGTTGGTCTTCATAAATCAGCAGCAACTGTGGCTGTTTAGGGAACTGAAATAACAAATCCATGCTCTGTTTATGACAACACAACGCTCTTTTAAAGAAATGCTACTATAGACCTATGGGTAAATATTTGGAAGTGATTTCAGCTTGTGGTTAGAGCAACAACTTCACTTTTCTCCTATGAATGTGTACATAAGATGCCACAGCTGCTGTTCCACAATTATTCTCGCAGTACTGCAGTAAACTTTTATTATTATTACATATGTCATTACTTTATAATTCATAGGCAGACCTGTATCCTGTTACTTTTTAAGAGTTTATATAATGAAACCCATTTGCTCTGCCTCGGTTGATCGATATTTCAGCACAGTCATACAAGTCATTGACTTTTCTCCCAGAATCATGCAGAAATTTCCTGTCCAAGAGGGCACAAGCTCAACCACAATGAGAAAACTGAGCAGGCTGATGCCAATATTTTTGCTCCTTTTTGAACAATCTATTTCTCTGATGACTTTTCCAAACCAACTGGGCTGGTCATGGCCTCCACGGTTTTCTCATTGTGACTGCTGGATGCCAGAATCACTGCAACGAGCAGGAAATGCTAAGAGGACACAGTCCCAATATAAGGTACACTCAGGGCCTTACAGGAAACACTATAATCTCTGCCCTAAGACTGCAGCAGATTTTCAAAATTTAGAAGCTGAAGTTGGAATTTCGTAGAATACAGGCAGCAGTGGAAGACAGAAAGTGAAAATGCATGCCTTCCACACCAATTCTTTGTGAAAGCTATCATGGAGGAGATTCCTCACAAGCATTGTGAACTCTGTATAATCAGAGGGAGGAGTCTTTGCCATGCCCACCCCTAAAGAACTGCCAAGCAAGGACACCAGGAGAAGATGACTTTATAATGCAGAATGGTTTTATCTGCATTTCAGTAACTCAGTGATAACATCAATTATATTAAAGTCTGCAGCAAGTGGATGAAATTTAAAAAGAACCAATATTCCACAGAGGATGTGATAAAGTCTCCAGGTGAAATTAGCTCTGCTTGTTACTGATAGAGATATTTAAAATGGCTGATAAGGCATAGGAGAGCTGAGGAAAACAAATAGTTCTAAAAAACATGAGAAACAACACCACAAAAAACAGGAATAAGATCCAAGAACATGAGAACCAAGACTCCCTTACAATAAAACAGGTCTTCTAAGACATATCTTAATGTGGCCCCAGGTCACCATCGAAGAGCATCTAAATCCAAAATCCCAGAAAGTCTTTTTTAGATAAGAGCTACAATGATCAGCTTTAGAGTTTAGTGAATTTTGTTTGCCTTTCTTCATTGGTTTTGAGAATAATTCACAAAAGAGCAAAACTGGGACTTCTGTGAGGGACAAAACAAAGCAAGGATCAAGGCACTGCACAGATAGAAACAGTTAGGAAATACTGTGCTGCTCGAGATGCTTTGTCTCAGTCAAAAAATGCAAATCAGCCACGAGATTAATTTAACTGGGATTGTTGCTTCTTACCCTCAGAGTAAAACAGCTGGAGTACATTGATGAACCCAGCCCATTTCTGCACATATGTTATAACCATCACCTACTTCCTCTGCTTCCACAGACAGTGATTTTGGTGGGGTTTTACACACGATACTTTCTAGGTCTTTATTTGATTTTAGACTGTTTTCACAGTCCAAAGAGTATCCAGCCCAGGAAATGCATTTTTAGTTCTCTGCCTATGCATTTCAATATATTTGCATTTGTCATTTGCTAAATGTATTATGACACACCATGGCTGCAATTCCCTAAAGAATTGCTCCTATGAGAAAGTGATTTGGAAAGCAGCTGATCAAGGCACTGGGCTTGTTAAGTTCCTAGTAATAGCTAACTCCAAACACTCCAGGAAGGTAACAGCAGATGTTAAAATGTGTTATTGCTGCTGGATAAGTACAGTTTGCAAAAATAATTTCCAGTAACAGGCTTCCAGTTTTCAGTTGCCAGCACATTTATTCTGGTTATAAAGTACATACATAATGCTTTTGTAAAAATACATTTGGTAAGCATGCAGCCATTCCAGAGTGCTTTGATCACTGTGTTACCATCAGGATGAATTTCTGCTTAGTCCAGCTGTCAGAGCGTCTTGGGACTATTTAAAGAACAATGAGGCATAGCTTCACCTTAAATGAATCTGGTTTAAAATGAGGAGATACCAGGGGGAACAATTCTTCTCCACAACCTAATTGCACTTCCCCATTCATAACTCCTACAGTTAAGCCTGTGTTACTGGCAATCAAATGCTGCTGTCAAGTGTGACTCCAGGGTGTATCCAAAGTGACTCCAAAATTAGTGCACAACTGCTACAAAACAGTTCTTGTCTTGGAGAATGAAATCTGAGAGGCAGATGAGGATTTATGTACCACCATGCTCAATATTAGAAGCCCTAATTTTAGGGGACTTCACCTTCATTATCCACATGAGGAATCTGCTTGGGCTGCCAACTGAGAAAACCCTTTTGATGTTTTGATGTAAGCTCACCAAGGAGAGCTTAAACAAAAGCAAGCAGAGCATCCTCAGCCATGTGGGTAAATGCCTCCTCTGGCTTACTGTGAGACTCTGAAACAAAAATAAAGCCTCATGCCATTTCACCAGCATTTCATTATCAAAGACTACAGGACACAGTAAATTTATTTAACAACTACTACAAATTAGCAGAGCTATAATTAAACGAGATACTTCAAACATTATGTCTCACCACAGGGGACTGTAAGTCCTTGTGTTGCTTCTTGATGTTATTAGGTCAAAACCTGCCTCCTTTGGTTTTCTTCTTCACTTTCTTTTCTAATTACTAATTTTTTATAGACTCTTAGCTATAACTGTGGAAATAATTTCTCTGTTGAAATAGAAGCACTTTCTGATTCACCTTTGTCAACCTTTATTTCTCACTTCTTGTGGTTTGGACTGTCACATCCCCTGCTCTTTTTTCTTCAATTGTCTTTAGTGTTGTTATTTGTTTGGGGTTTTTTTCCCCTCAGATTCCAGAGAACCATTCTCTGGCTGTGTAAAAGAAGTCAGACAATTCAAGTTACTCTTTATTAGAGTGCTAGTAAAAACTTACAAGTTTTTGACTTCTAAGTTTTTCTGCTTAGTTTTTTTCCTGCCAGCCCAACCACTGGTTTACTTTAGGTCCTACACTGAAAATAGGTTACCTTTAAAATCCAATCACTCTCCAGGACTTTAGTTCAAATAGAAGATGGGTTTTTTTGCCACTAGGCACCAAGAGCAAAAACCATTTACTAAAGGAAAGTCTTTGTGATTTACCTTTCAATATCACAGCAGCAGATGTGCCTTTCTTTCAAAGAAAAAAATAGAAGGAAGTATAAGATGCCCACCAAAAACAAAGAGTGAGAAGGAAGAAAAGTTCAAGCATTGGTGTAGCAGAGAGAGTCCATATCTACTCCAGTTTGCATTGAAATTGATCCATGACCATCAACCCACTGTTTCTTTTTAATCCACACTGAAACACAAAAGGGAAAACAATTTCCAGCAGGTGAATTTCCTACAGGAGGACAGTATTCCATAGGTGTGGTGTTCACATCCATGTTTTTGGTGACACAAGAGTTTTGAGGGTCTGGTCATGCCAAGAAATAGAACTTCAGAGGCTTGAGAAAATAACCATTAAAAATAGAGTTTAAGAGAATCTGGGGTAAAGTGGCAGCTGAACTTCAGAATTGCAGTTTTGGTTTCAGATAGTCAAAACTGGAGGTGGGCTGGAGCTTATGAATGAGGGAAAGAGAGCAGGAGGGAAAATAAATACATACTATTTATATATGCCTGTGACATTAAATAATTGCAAGAAATATAGCATGTGAATTCCATCCATCTGTCCCACAAACCACCATTAGTCAGTAGATTTTTTTCTGTCTCCTATCAGAAGAGGGTATTGAGACTTTTTCTTTCCCCTTCTTTTTCCACTTTCCCTTTCTGGATCACACTAATGAATCACTATTTTTCCAGCTATTCTCATTTCTTCTCCAAAGAAGCACTTCATACTTCTTAATTCCAATTTTAATTATCTCTTTAGGAAGACGCATCACTATGTGTGATTTATTGTACACAGGAATTAAAAAATAGTAAAGTGCACTACCTAATTCTTTCCTTCTTGCATTTTACTACACTGAATTGCAAAGTAGAAGGTGAAAATTGATAAGAATAGTTTTGCAATACAAAAAAAATTTGGTGCCAGTCACACAATCTCTTAATGTACAAATTGACTGGGAGTTTTTTAAATAATACATTAAAAGAGTAAATTTGCTGTTGAAAATGTTAATAACCAAAGTAATACATTGGTAGTCAATGTGTATATGCAAATAGCAAAAATACTATATTTAGTAATATAGACCATATATTACTATATTCTCACCTTCTTTTAGCCCAAAATTATTTCAAAGCCAGAAAAATGTATAATTGACAATACTTACAATTCCAGGTCTGATAAGTAGATACATCACTGCTTATCTTTTTTTTTGCAATTGGCTTTAAGCTGAAATACTAGATGGTTGTTCTATCATTTAGACATTTTCAAGGAAATACACATCCTATGTAGGAAACAGAGATTGTGATTAAAAAATAATTTTAAAAAATGAACTCAGGAAAACAAGGAAAGAATAGCTCTTGGCAAAAAGTAAAATCTTATCTAGTTCTTACAAATCTAACTATTGCAATTTCTGTCATGTGTTGATGAAGGCAGAGGAGATCATCTGCTTATTTGACAATAAAAATATCTCTTCTCCCCCTTTAATCTGTAAACTATCACAGTTTAGCCACTTCATTAACTCCATGTTTTGAACATTTTACTAGAAAATTTCTCCAAGCTATTGCTACACCAAAATTAAAAACTTGCACTTGTCCTAGGATGTCTTTTAGGAAGTCATTAATTTTCAGTCCAAAGATAAATTATAAGAGCTGTTGTTCTGATGACTAATGATGCTAATTGTTAAACTTGTGTGTTTTATACAGTTTCTTATACTTCTTTTTTCTTCTGATGGACTAAAGTGCCCTTCACTTTCAGAATTCTCAGAGGATGAATTTACAAGTCGTCTCAACCTTCATTTGATGAGATAAATGCTTGGATCTTTTACGAATTTATACATTTATTATTATTGGACTGCTTTCCCAGAACAACTATAGCTTTTTTTTTCTGAATCTTTTCCATTCAGCAGTGCTCATTCCTTACTACTTTATCTATAAGCAAAACAATTTTTTTTAGTCTGTACTGCCTTGGTTTTGCACAGAGCATTGTATTTGCTATTTTAATGAGGACCTCATCCTCTAAACATTATTGTTTATATTATACAAAAACAAGGAGTATTTTGAAAGACTTCGAAATACATCTTTAGTTTAGCGCACTTTTGCCTGTTTTACATCACAATTTGAAATATGTTTCCTGAAGCTTGAAAGTTCCCTAATGTAGAGCAACAAAAAGATTTACATAAACAGAGAATTAAGGAAACAACGAGTGAGATTCAGCTCACAAACCAACATGCTCAAACCTTAGCTTGGTGCTGGGGTTGGCAGACAGGATGTAAAATCTGGAAAAGACTCATGGACATCCCTTGGGACATCCTAGGGCTTTTCCTGGGGAATGTATGTGTGACAAGCTGAATTACAGCATAGAATATCCTGAGCTGGAAGGGACCCACCAGGATCATTGATCCAGCTCCTGTCCCTGCACAGACACCCCAACAATCCCACCCTGAGCATCCCTGGTGTCCAAACCCTCCTGGAGCTCTGGCAGATTTGGGGCTGTGCCCATTCCCTGGGGAGCCTGGGCAGTGCCAGCACCCTCTGGGGGAAGAACCTTTCCCTGATATCCAAAATAAACCTTCCTGACCCAGCTCCAGCCATTCCCTCAGATCCTATCACAGGTCACCAAAGATCAGTCAGTGGGATCTAAAAAGCTCCAGAGCTCACCAAACCTCTTGTGAGAGACCTGGATGTTTGCACTGACTGTGTTGATTTGATTTCCTGCTACTACAACACAAACTTGGCCTAAACTGGTAGATACGCCCACACTGGCCACTGGTTTAGGTGGCTAATCTTGAAGCTGAACCCTTTTTAAACCAGCTAAATTACAGGGTAGAAGAAAGAGACATTTCCCTCCTGCTTTGCTATGGAAAATAACCAAGTAAAATGATGTTTGAAGAAGTAGACATTAATGCAGCATTTTTTCCTGCTTTGTAGTGTATTTTCTATTGTAACTTAAGGACCTGCTGTCCTCATTTTTCCTTGGAAGCTAAACAAAGCTTCTTAGGTGGCATTGCCTTATGCTTATTACAAAACACTGCAGTTTCAGATTGGGTGTAATCTACAAAGTTTTTATGGACCAAGCTAAAACTTGCAGGCAAACTTTCCTTTTTAACTTTACCTTTTACATTTTGTGCACAAAGTGTAGAAAGAGTTCCAAGTCAAGTGACACTGTTCTCCTTTAAATCCTAGAGCTATTCTTATCAAAGTGAATTGAGAGAACTGAAGATGTTTTGTATTTTTAAACTGTTCTTTAATTAAGATAATGTTATAATTATGAAAATCTGAAGGGGAAAATAAAAAGAGTGGATTTTCCCATAGTTAACTGACTAAAATTTTCAGCTTGAAAATTCTACTCTGTGGTGTTTTTGTACCTGCTTCCCTGTCTAATAATGGAAAAATTACCTTCAAATGCTTTTTTTAACATTATTCCAAAATCTATGAGTCCAAGACCTGATAGACATTTTTTTTCATTCAAACACTGAGCATTAAGTGACGAGAAAAGTGTAACCTGGCCTCCTGTGAGGTCATTAGTAGCTCTTATCAGGGTTGCACCTTACAGTAGCTTACCAGGTTCAAACTTTCATCAAGTGGCATAAACCTCAGTGAGCAAAACATTGATCTGGTGATAATCAGCAGGTTGGAATGGTAAAATGTGTCAGGGCACAGAGCTCTTGACAGTTTACTTTCAAGCCCACTAGTTTCAACAATGTATTTAATTACACACAGACCACAAAACCAGTTTAAGGCATCAGAATTAGCCCCCCTGGTCAGCCCCATTTATCAGTTCCACAGTTTAAAATGCTAGAATCCTACATGACATTTAGCACCAGGAAAAAAAGAAAGTAGAGTTAAAAAAACCAAAAACTTTATGGGTAAAGAAGTAAATCATATAGGAAGCATATGCAGGAGGTTTGCTCTGCAGAATCAGGAGAGTGTGATTCTGTGTGAAAGAGGGAGAGTTTCAACATTTTTCTCAGTCCTCCCACAAATCCAGAGGGAAAGCAGGATTGTAAAATGTGCCTAAGGTTCTGCAAATCTGTGAGTGTCTTTGAAAACAATACAGGCATCCAAGTACTGCCGTGCTCCAGACACTTGGTAGGGCTCATAAAAGAATGAAATGTCATGCAGATGAAAGATCACAGGAATCCCAGCGTTCACAAACCTCATCCACCCAGAATGAGTCACTGTCATGATGGCCACACCATAACAGATGGCTACTCCAAAGCAAAATGCTGCACTTCATACCTGAAGCTCATTCATTAACAGAGTATGCAAAAACTAAGATCTAAAATACGTTATGAAATCTTTCATGAAGACTAAAAACACTCTTGGTGTGCTGTGTTGCATTGCATTGATGGTACAACTGTAATTTTAA
>JANRMJ010000088.1:65769213-65779612 GCA_025584955.1 Alethe diademata
GGAATGTTATATTTGGTGTCATCAAATGATCTCCCTTAATTATGACAATGGGTAATGATGGCCATTAAAGTAATGACATTTGTCACCATCAGTAGTGGCAAGGGTGAATAATAATGAACAATAATAATGAACAAGGTAAAATTTCCACAGAGACTTTATAGTCTTATATTCTACTCACCAGTAGGTTACAAAAACACAGAATCAAAATAGTTCCCTGAGGATAAAAAAAGTTTGAGTTTGAGGAAGACAAGAGAGAAGCTTTAAAACTCTAAAACACACATTCACACACATGAAGAATTTCATGTGATGAATAGCATTTCATAAACATGGAAGATATGGATTAATGATGTGGCATAAAAAAACGCCACCAAAACTTAAAAGCCTCTTGAGCAAATCCATCTTACTAGATCTGCAATAATATCACCAATAAACTTTTTTCATAAAGAGACACAAACTGGTTTTTAATGTGACTGCCCTCACCTGGAGTACGGTGTCCAGTTCTGGTTCCCACAACTCCAGAAAGGTGTGGACAGGCTGGAAATGGCCCGAAAGAGGCCACAAAAATTTTCAAATGGCTGGAAAGACAGAGTAAGTTGGGTCTTTCTTCCCTGGAGAGAGGCAGCTCTGGGGCACCCTTATCACAGAATCCCAGTGAGTATGGAGTGACTACAAAAAGGGTGGAGGCTCTCAGGGGGCCCATGGAGAAGGCAAAGGACAGCAGGCAGGAGTTGTACCACAGGAGGATTCATCCAGGTATGCAAAAGAAATTTTTTACACTGAGAACAATCAACCACTGGAACAACATCTCCAGGAATGCTGTTGAGTCCCCATCACTGGCACTTCTCAGAGGTGACTGGGCCGGGCACTCAGTAATCCTGTGCAGTCCCAAAAACTGGACTAGATGATCTTTCAAGCTCCCTTCCAATCTGTCTGATGGATTGTTCTGTGATTCCATGATTTTACACTGAATCCTAGAGGTTATTTGTATCCTGATCTTGAAGAGAAAAAAAAGCCTGAATTAAGAATTCAGGAAAGTATTTTGAGACTGAGGAGAATTATCTTTTTGCCCACTTACAAAAGTAACAGTCAATCTGTCGCTGTGATGCTTCTTAGTCTTGCTCTTGCATCTAAGCACAATGGATTCTAAATATAATAATATTTTATTTTCTTTCTGACATGAACATCCTGTGTATATGCAGAAAGATACAGCACATCTGTCTTGCATTTACACATTAAACTTCCATGGAAAGTGATGCAATGTGGCATAGAGAGGATTTCTGCCAAGAGGCATGAGGAAATGTCTAGGGCAAAGAAGAGCTCAGGTAGGCCTACAGTTCATACCATAAATACCACCAAACCTGGTGTTTTATGTTTCTTTTCTCCAAAAAAAGGGAGAACAAGCACTTTATTTGTGTTCATTCTCTCTGCCCAGATTGACTGTCAGGTACAGACCAAGCAGGGAGGAAATCTAACTGAACTAATCAGTGATTCCAGCTGAACTGTCATTATGCAAAACCTCTTCTATTACCTGCAGGACCTACTGCCCCCTTTAAAATTGGCAAGGATGACACTTAAGGCTGCTCTGACATGTGGTTTTCTAGGACATGACATAGTTCTGCTGAAATGAATGAAAGTCTATTTTATAATAAGTGTCTTGCTGGCTTTTAATGAAACGATGCATTATTAGCAAAGATTAAAAGAACTAATTATGTACAGTGTGGTTGAATGATGGCTGGAGGAGAGAGATGATAACTATCCCTGTGCATTTCAAAACTGAGCATTAAGAGAAGAAAGGATTTTTAATTTATAAGGTGGCAGAGATGGGACAGACTTCATTAATAAAACAAAAAAAAGCAATGCAAAAAAAGAAAACCACAGCTGGAAATTCAGTGGAGGTGATTTTGGACTCAGGATCAATGTCTGTTTGTCAGCAAACTGAACTCTTCAAAGTGATTGTGAAATCTCTGTGAGTTTCCCTACTGACAGCACAATGAGAAAAAAATATATGAAAAGAACCCAAAGAATTATTTCTTCAGAATGGAATCCAGATTGACTGAATACATCTTAGACAAAATGGTCTAAGATGCATTCAGTGCCAGGAGAAAGGTCAAACTCTGGGCAATGAGAATGATAATTCCTCCTGGTACTCTCAAATGGGGAGAGAGTGGGGATCCACCATGTGGGGATTACCATGTGGGGATCCACAGCCTCTGAGATGAAAAACATCACAGTCAAAAACCATCATACCTTTTCCCTGACATACAAATCTGTGAATTCAGGTGTCTTCAAGCACAGTTTTAATATAATTTTAAAATAACTGGTTTAGAAATAAAAATCTTTAAAGCAGAGTTTGAATAGCGGTTGTGACCACCAGGTTATATTGTCTTTAACTGTGCTAGCAGGCTCTAAAACTGTATTGGAGTGTAGTAAAAATGCCCTCAAGCAAAATAAATGGCATATAATTTATGTTGAAGTGAAATCTTAAAGATAATAGATTTGAGCATGGAGAGAAAGATTTGAATAATTTGACAAGGTATGGATAAAGAGTTTCACTAATTTCAAAATGGAGTTTGTTAATTTTATATTTACCTGTTGAACAAGAGAGCTTAGTGCAACATCCCAGGAAGTATCTACCTACCCTACAACTCATGGGCATATTAAATGAAAAAAAATGTTCACAACTGGAGCCTCAAAAGCAATGGAAGCTCAAAATAACCAACTTTCTTCTTGGATGGAGTAGTTTTATCCCCATGTACTGCTGGGCAGCAGGAGAAGAGATGAAATAGCATTTGAGTAAATGCCCTGGTCTCTTTATCAAGGGCAGTAAAACATTTTCCTTTACTGTTTTTTTCCCGTCCTCAGACTCTTGTTAGAAAGAGGCATGAGTTAATGCCAGTATTTCCCCTTCCTCTCTTGTCTCCTCCTTCCAAAAATCAGAAGGGGGAAACAACTGATGCTACTGCTCCCAAGGCAGGCTCAGCCCACCAGGAAATAAAAACCAAGTCCATGATTAATGTGACCAATTAAAAAAAAAAAGAAAAAAGTTCCTTTCAGCTTCAAGAAAATCTTTTTTTTTTTCCCATTATGAATGTCTTATTCAGCTGAGGACAGTAAACAGTCCTATGTTCTGTGACAGATGTTACATTCAAATGGACTGGAAATCTGATGAACTACCCAGTTTTGTCTCACAAAGGCTGCAGTTTCACTGGAGTGAAACACTGAGAAAATGGCAACCAACCAGCCCAGATTTATGAGCAATCTGAAGGACACAGGATATGGAACATGATCAAGAACATAAAACACCTGAACTCTTTTAAATTATTGAACCTTTAGAACTTTATGTTCACTAAATAAGACTTAGTCGACAAAAAAATGAACAGGTATGAAGACTATGTGGATTAGTCTGGAAATGATTTAGAGCTCAGTGCACAGTCCAGAGTACATATTCTCTGCTCATTTGGCTTCTGTGTGCAAACTCTGTGCATCAGAACTAAAAAAGAAGAAATAGGAAAATTAATTAGACTAGAATTACTACTTTGCACCATATTAAAAGAAATTAAGAAGCTCAATAGAAGCCAGCTGAGAAAGGACTTTAAAACAAAAACAAAAACAAAATAAAAACAAATGAACAAAAAAAAATTAGGTTTGATGTGGAAAAGAAGATCTCACAGACATGTGGTAAAAATGGGTAATAGGATCAGAGGAATGAGGTAGGAAGCATTCCCACTGGGAGCTCTGATGTAAATTGTAGAGTAAAACAAACCCAATCCAGGGCATGAGAAAGGGAATATGTGGTAGTGAATATTCCAGACAATTAATATTCCAGACAATGAAGCTTGTGAAAATTACTTGCAATTTCCAATCAGCTCTAGTGCAAATGTCATGAGGTGCTTTTTCCTCTCCTAAGGCATGGTGATGGTTTACTTTTCACAGTTCAAATTCTTCCTAAACTTGAAGAGCTTGTCAGTAAATCCAGCTCTTTGGTCCTCTGCATGTTCAAAAATATTATTCTTTCTAAAAGAACAAAGCCAGGCTTATGGCCTCCTGTGTTTGGAAAAGAAGCACAGTAAAATTTGACTGAGCTGTGGCTGCCCCATCCCCAGAAGTGTTCAAGACCAGGTTGGATGGGGCTTGGAGCAACCTGGGATAGTGAAAAGTGCAGGAGAGGCTGGAACCAGATGATTTTTAAGATCCCTTTCAATCCTAACATCTGTGTGACTCTATGACTGCATTTTTTCCTTTAGTATATATTGTTATATGCTTAGCAGGTAAGAGATAAGAGGTAGTGTGCTTGTTTTCCTTTCTGTGAAGTCCAATTCCCCAAGCAGAAAACTACCAAAAAACCCGAAACTAACTATTTTATGGCTGAAGTCTCAAGATGAGAAATTAGCAAATTTGAAATCAGAACAGTAGCACCCATTGTTTATCTTCTTATCAAGGTGTTTCCACAGTGAGGCAGAGTGAGAATCTCAGTTTAATCTGAGCTAGTCTCAGTCCAAATCTCCAAATCAGATACTCTCACATTGCAATTTTTGTTGTACATAACAAGAGTTCATTAATCTTTATGAATTTTGGCTTAAAAACTAGAGGTTTAATAAAAAACTCTAAGAACAAAGGTTTGTTCTTAATAAAACAGGAATATTTCATCGGGTGTCACTTGTCTGATTTTGCTACACAACCTCACAAAAAGCTGATTGTTCCAAGGCAGAGTTTATGCTGAAAGCACAAAAATATAAAAAACAAAACAAAAGCCAATACCCCCCCAAAAATCCAATAAACTAAATAAAATTCTAAATGAAGAAATATGACCTAAACCGGCAAAGGGAAATATTCTTGATTGATGTAATTCCACAAAAGACAGGAGCATTAATTATGAGCAAGACACCATATGTAGAAATCTTTTGTGTATTGTATTCTGTGATGTGGTAGAATTCAGATAATTTGTTTTTTAATGAAGTCAGAATCATTATCATGTTGGGGTTTTTTTCCTACAAAGAATGAAGCAGATGGATCTGTCAGGGCTTTATAAAGTTCAAATTAAAGATGAAGATTTTCCTCTCCACTGTTTGTCTTCATTCTACGGGGGAGGAGGAAAGTGAGAAAGAAGAATAACTGCTATTTCTTTGATCAAATCAGTTTAGGATTTTGCATGAATTCTGAAAAAACCCCTAGGTGTTTGGGTTGGTTTTTCTTTTTCTCTTTTCTTTAAGCAGTTGGGTTTTCAAGTGGGTAAACTGTATTTTATTCCTTATTCAAGAAATTCATATTCTTACGTCTTAATAAGCCAAAAGGCTTTCAAGAGGGTGGAATTGCAATGGAGGCTTACTGCTCTGCAGTTCTATTGTTACTAGAATTCAGTCTTTGACTCCAAGAAAAGGCCTCTAGGCAAAACTAAATCAATTTAATCCGACTTAGCATCCTCCAGGGTCTTTCAGCAGAGGCATCACAGCACAGACATTTGGGATCTTTTCAGCTTATGCAACAGTTAAATCAGAGCAAAGAACCCAGACTGCTCCTGGGATTTCTAGAACAGAAACACTTGCCCAAGGACATCATACAGAGCATGTGTTTAATGTCCAGCCTTCTTCACAGCTGCACAGTGGCTTTTCTTCTCCTTATCAGATTTACTGATCATGACAACTGATGTTCTTAGTTTACTTGGTACACAATTGTCCCACAGTTGTGCTCCAGCCTTTGCTCTGTTAAGACTCTCAGAATTCCAAATATTTCAGTCCAAGACAGGAGATCCTTGCATTTGCTCTATTTTTTTTTTCCTAAATGTAGATAAGAATTGTGTAAAGGCTACGAGTACATCCAGGCATGAAAACTGCTTACTCAGACTAATAGAGCTGAAGAGACTTTATCACACTCTCACTGTGTCCTAATGATAAAGTGATTTTTAACAGCTTCCAGGTTTAGCAAAGAGACAGATATGACGATTGATGGGTATCAATTTGTCAGTCTCTGGGACTCAGGTGTCCACATGGCAAATTGGAGGCATACAATCCAGGTGATGTTCTATGGAAAGCTGTCCCACAATGTCACCCAACTTTAGCTCAGGGTTGCTGCTTCCTGGAGTTTTGAGAGTTCAACACTGGAAAGATCAAACCCCATGGACCCAAACCTCCCTGATAGTACAGGGAAGCTGCAGAATTGCCCAAACAGTCTGGGAGCCAGAGAGAGGCACCCTTGCACTAAATCACCTTACAGAAAGTCCAGGGATGACTTTTTGCATTGCATAGAGAAAACATTGCCAGAACAGAGAGCTTGAACTCATGTTTCCCTCCATGTCACAAACTCATGGTTTGATTCCTCCAAAGAACCTTAAAATCTCTTTTGCACAGTGACAATGCTCAGCTTTGCTTTGATTTAATGAAATTTTTGACCTTTTCAGTCTTTCTAAGCTGGGGTGGCTGAAGTTCCAATAGGGTCAGGTGTGCAGTGCTCACTCTAGCTGTGTATTAGGCAGGCTTGGAGGGACAGGACCTCACAGCAGACCTGAGCAGAAGGGAAATCACATGTGAACCACAGAGATAAGCCTTCTAAAATGGTTATAACTATTAAGGATCATAACTGGACAGCAAAATGCACACCAAGCATCTTGGTGCTTTCATGAATTTTGCCCCTCACCCCTAATTCAAATGGTTATTTCTGGTTGTTTGGTTTGGAGATGTTGAGTCCCTTTCTGTCCCCAGTGTGGGACTGGTCATCAGTTACTCTAACACACAACTGAAATTAAGGAAATACTATGTTGAAATTAGAATGCTTTACTGGACACTATCTTTTTAATCACACATCAGTCTGCCTGATTATAATTGAATTCTCCTAATTAATTTTCCACTGTCCACCTATATTATTCTAGAAACAAAAAGAACAAAAAAACCCAAACCAACCAAACAAACAAACAAACAAAACAAACAAATAAAAAACCCCCAAAACAAAACAAAACAAACAAAAAAAAGCCTTTCCCAGTAGATTGCAAACAAGAATTGCATATTTTTTTCCAAAACTGTTCTGATACAAATCAACTTATCAAAAACTTGATACAAAATTTGAAGCAAAATACAAGCATGAAGCTAATATCTGCATTTCCTCTTGAAAAAATGTGCAGATTTCAATGTCATTGCAAGCAGTTACCTAAAGAGTTAAGAGAGACTTTACAGATATCTCTCTGCAGTACCAGCCTGTGTGTTACAAGAGAAAGAGAGCCTGCTGTAAGAATATAAACCTCTAATAAGATGAGAGACTTTTACTAAGCCACTCATGCTTGAAGTCTATTGAAAGATAATCTTTGGTACAGTACTTCCAGAAAAGAAGTGAACTGAAATCAATACCCAGTAAAAAACAGATTAAGAGACCAAGCTAAAGAAATCAGAAGTTACTCAGCAGAACAGACATATATCTTAAAGATTATCATTGATCATGAAAGCATGGGGTCTTTTTAGCTCTCAGGAGAGAACAATTTCTAAGGAGAAGACCCTGACTCCTCTTTCACTTTCAGTGCAAACCCCTGCAGTACAATAAATTTTAAATCTCCTCTTTTAATTTAAAAATACAGTGGAAAAAAAAAAAGTTCAGGTATCAACTGATCATGGAGAGAAAATCTAGTTTTGTACAAAAAAGGAGCTTCTTTTCACTCGCGCATTTGAATGTGTCTTTGTTTTTCTATCAAAAAGAAGACAATTCATTTCTGACATGAAAGATGATCTTACAGCTGGGAAATGAACATCCAGGAAACGTGAGGTTATTGCCAGCATCTTCAGAGACCTTTGGCCAATTTAATTACTCCGTAAGGCCATTCCTTACTCCAAAATGTCAATAGTAATAGTGTGCATCCTTCCCACTCAGGTGGCCAATGCTTTGGACCTGCCATCAACTCTTTCTATGTAAATCAGCCCACAATTTCCAAATACAAAATAATCTGTATCATAACTGCCATTTTTATCTCTCCTTTGCTGTTAACAAAATATATTTGCATCTAGGAATGCACTACTTTAAACTTTTAATTACTATTTGGATAAGAAGATGCAAGACCCAAATGTTTAACAGCACAGAAAAGCCAAATATCTTAACAGAAACTGCAGGTGGAATGTTTGATTTCACATCTGAATGATTAATCTCAGCAAATTAAACAAATCTATTTTAGTGGGTAGCATAGTAACTTATTTCCACTGTGAGATAATTCAAATCCTGGTCTACTTAGCACTCAAAAAAATATAAAGGGAAAATACTACCAGAAGGAATTAACAAGATATTCTACTTTATTCTTCATAAAAGTGTATTAAGTATTGAAAATTGTTAAATATTTCCAACATACGTCCCTAATCTTTTGAGTACTTACTTAGCAGAGATTATCTTGCAACCTCAAAATAACAAACTTCAAAATAAATTCAAATGCTCAGTGCAGTTTTATGTCTTCACTGCTGTAAAAAGTTGTAAAACATATTACATCAAATTGGCTCGGTTTTCTTGTCCTCTGGATTACTTTTTTTTTTTCTGATTTAATGTTTTATTCTGATGCTTCCTATAAAAAGCTTCACATTCTTAGGTGGGTTTTTCTTTCTCCTTCACTACTCTTTCTTTCATCATTAGAAGAAGTAGAAGTAAATATGTAAATATGTAAGTGAGTTCCAAAAGTTGAGAGCTTTGAAATCCTCCACCTGCTACAAAACCAGACTTCTTTCCAGGACTAGGATTTAAGTTTGCAATCCTAAAGTGAAGCTTCTCTTCCCATCACAGCATTCCTTCCATGGCCATTTACACACAGACAAGTTTTTTCCTCCATGCTTTCAACATCAGAACACAAAATAAGGGGGAGAGAAATTGTCTTCCCCAAAATACAAAAAGCCTGAAGACATCAATAATGAGACATTTGATCCTTTCCTTCTACTCAGCTCAAGGAAGACTCATGGACACTTTGGGGTGGGGAAGGGTCACAGTGTTGATTGAAGGATTGAAGCATCTGTCACATGAGAAAAAGCTGAGATCACTTGTGCTGCTCAGCCTGGAGAAGAGAAGGCTTGGGAAGATCTTCTCAAAATGGATAAACACCTGAGGTAACAGAGAGAAGAGAGCCCAGCTCTTCGTGGTGGTAACTGAATGGACCAGAGGCAATGGATACTAGTGGAAATACAGGAAATTCCATTTAAATGTTAAAAAAATCTAGTTCATTGGGAAGGGGATTGAATGCTGAAATAGATTGCTCAGAGACATTTTAGAATCTCCATTGCTGGCCTCTTCCAATCTCTATGATTCTGGAATTCTAAGGTTTACAATAAATGCTGAACCTTCCAAAATATAGTGATGTAAATACCTAATTGTTTGTTTGGTCACACCTGATTAAGAACTCATAAGCATATTGCATCCTAAGCTTGTTTCTAATATCCCTCACAGGGACTCCCAGTTGTGCCATCCCAGATGACAAAATCTCTAACTTTTAAACAATTTTCCTGTAAAATCTTTCTTCTCCATCTGAAAAAAAAAAAAAAAAACACAGAAAAAAATACATTATCTACAAAACCAGATTTATCTTAGTCCCCAGGCATTTGCAGAGTTGTTTCTCATTCTCACTCCTCTGTTTAAGTGAAGTTCCTGGAGTTTGGGGTTTCTTTTTTTCCTTTTTTAAGTCTATTATCCCAGAGGCACCACCACCATCACTGATGGGCTCGGCTTGGCCAGCAGTGGGTCTGGCTGGGAGCTCTCTGGAATTCACCCCTTGGACATGGGGGAAGTTTCCAGGAGCCACCCCTGCATCACCCCTGCTCCCAAAACCTGGCCACACAACCCCAATACAACCTATTTCTCACAGCTTCTGCAGCCTGTGAGAAAGGAGGGCTGATCCTGTGATCTTCTACCTGTTGGCTTTTCTCTTCTTCTTTCCCCCACCCTCTGTTCCTCTGATGTGAAAGTAAGGCTGTGTTTTCACTGCAGAGCTTCATTCCTTGTGTGTACCTTGAATTCTTGCTCTCAATTTTTCTTGGTCTCTCCTAATCAAGCACAGCCTTAGGCCTGCATTTGTGCTTTCACAGTTACCCCAGCTAGAGCCTTGAATTTGGGACAGCTTGTTGGAGTTCAAAGCAATAGAATTGCCCGCTCTGAAATGAGGGGAAATTATCCCCTTGCACTGACAGTTGTCTACTCCATATTCCCCTTGTGCTCTCATGACCAGGCACATTGTCTCCTGCTCCATCTCTTTTCAAGCTGGCACATCCCAGAGGATCACAGAAAAAGATGTGCTGTCTCAGTTAAACTTGGATGGCAGCTCTTCCCTCCCTTTGGGACACAGCAGACTGGAGAGGGAGGCTCACACTCCCATTGTGGCTTAGCAAGGAAAAGGAAAAGGAGAAGGAAAAAGAAAAGGAAAAGGAAAAGGAAAAGGAAAAGGAAAAGGAAAAGGAAA